>VXAW01010364.1:233236-279086 GCA_013399735.1 Tyrannus savana | reverse complement strand
CAGCCCGAGCCCCGAGAGCTGCTGCGCTGTCCACCTGCCCGGCCCCGCTCAGCCTCGCCCCTGCTCGCCGCCCCGGGGCTTATTTTCCATTGGAGTGCGGCACCGGGCTGGGGCCCCCTGCCCCCCGGGCGGTTCGTCTTCTGCACCGCCTCGTCTCCATTCCCTGCAATTTCAAATCTCCACGCTCTTTCATTCCTGCGATACCGGCTAATTCTGGTTTGGTGGAGCAGATTTGCAGTCCTCTCACATGCACACTCTTGTGGCTGAATGAAGTTTATTGCTGCACAGGTTATCGCCGGAAATTCGCATCCCAAAGAGTGAGAGGATGTAGTCCAATAAAAGCAATCACTATCAAGATTTTAACGGCCGTCGCATTATGTTTACTTCTCGGTTGAATTTATGCAGCCAAACCACCCTAAGAATGAAGCTTGGAAGGTTCACTGTATGGTACCTTATTAGTGCAATAAATTTCAAAAATATTCCTCCCTTAGGAGAAGAGCTGTGGAAATACATTATTTTTTCAGGCCAGTATTCACACCTCGGCTGTATCATTCTGAATAATCTAATGAGATATACATTCTACAGTTCATTGCTTTTGACTGTTTGNAACCACCCTAAGAATGAAGCTTGGAAGGTTCACTGTATGGTACCTTATTAGTGCAATAAATTTCAAAAATATTCCTCCCTTAGGAGAAGAGCTGTGGAAATACATTATTTTTTCAGACCAGTATTCACACCTCTGCTGTATCTTTCTGAATAATCTGACTACTGAGATATACATTCTGCAATTCATTGCTTTGACTGTTTACAGTGAATATACCCAGGCTGAAGTGATTTTATGCCACTACACAAAACTTTCCTCATCAGAGAGTCTTTATGTCCTAGCAGTGCACAGAGCAGTATAAATGAAAACTGTTCAAGAATATGTAAGAAGTACTTTGAGAGAAAACAAAATGAGGAGAGGCCAACAGGAATGTTTTAATGGTGTTATTAATGCTGTCTATGTGCAAGACATGGTGGTACAGAATATGTTAGAATTGGTTTTAGAGGGGTTAAAATATGTGTTTGGGGCTTTTTATATTTTTTTTCTACATTTTTATTTGACTCTTTGGTCTATGTGATGTTTCCACATGAAAATCTCAGCTATTTTTTAATTTTAAAAATGTGCTGCTCCATTGTGTGTTTAGTCTACCAAATATATCATTATGAAACACTTCTGTCTGGGTTAGATTCAAGTGTGTGGCATGTTGCATCATGGCTGTTGCTATGGCTTCAGTCCTTACATAAAACTTACACTACTTTGCATTGTAGTCTTCAAAAAATAATCCTTTCCCACAATAAACAACTGGATTACTGTCAGAGACTTGTGATTGGGTTATTTATTTCTCCTTTTCCTAAAGAAAACTAGATTTGCCATTTTCCAAACTATGACACCACATTGCAAATGTGTGTCATTCTGAAGTACACATATTCCTTGGTTCCTTGGTGTTTTACAGAAATTCCCTGCCCAACACTGTATGGGCATTCGTATCCCAGAATTTAGCCTTGGCATTCGCTTTTTGTCTGGAGTCTGGTTTCCTAAAAGGTATAATGCTAGGGACTTGAAATATGCTGCTTCTTGACTGATGTTATTACTCAAATTTGAGACACGTATATTTGCATCTGTGAATTATCTAACATGCTAACATCCTTTATTAATCTGCCACAGAAATAGATTGGACTGGCTGTTAACCCCACATTGCCTCCAGTACCTGAGATGCTGCCTGAGTGCCTAAACCCTTGTGCCAACAGAGATTTGATCTGAGGGAGAATTCACTTAGCTGTGTCATAGTGCTTCAGCAGTTCTGCCTCGTGTGTCACTGTGGCTCTGGGCTACAAGCCTGGATTTATGTTGTCTCCTGGGAAGGTGAGTACATAAGGACCTACTTGAATTTTAACCATTAAGTTCTGCAGGTCTAGCAGCAAGGGTACAAATTATGTTCTGGAAGGAAAAAGCCCGTTTTGTGAGAATGGGAAAGACGATTCTGTGGTGTCAGAAAAAGTGCAGTTTTGGGCAAAGATGAATAAGGTGCCTGATGCAGTAAAGTAAGAGGTAAACCAAGTCTGACAGACTCTGGTGCCTTAGAAATCATAACTGTATAAAATGCTTGGATTGCAAACAGGGTAGCCCCAGCTGAAAAGGAAGGATGTTTTACTAGTCCCTTAACCATAATGGTAAGTAGATGCCATAATGTAACTTAAAAGCAGAGAGGAATTGAGGGAGAGAGGGAGGAAGGCAGGAGTAGGAGGAATTGATAACTCAGTTTTGTTTGTTATCCAGGGGGCGCTGTGGTGGCACAGTCACAGAAGCAGTGGTTGGAAGGGATCTCAGGGCTCCATCCTGTCCAAGCCTTCCCCTGGAAGCAGGACTTTGACCTGTGGTGTTTGAGGTCAGCCATGGCTTTGCCCAACCTGCCTGGGAAAGCCTGCACGGACAGAGACTGGTCAGCCTTTCCAGGCAGCATGTTCTGTGCAGCACCACCCAGCACACTCACATGCATCCAGGCACAACTCCATGGACTTGGCTTCAGACCTTTGCTCCTTGTTTTGCCATTCACTGCTGCTGGCAAGAGTCCAGCTCAATGATCTCTGCTGCTCCCCTTTGGGTAGTTTTAGGTCGTTATCAGATCTCCCCTTATTTTCTTCTTTGCCGGGCAAACCAAGCCCAACTTCTTCAACATACCTTCACAAGTCAAGTGCTGTAAGCCATTTACCATCTCACCAGCCCCTGCATGTCCCTCTACTGTTTCTTGAAATCCTTCTGAGGTGGGGAGCCCTGAACAGGACATGTTATCCCAGGTGTGGCCTAATTAGCACTAAATAAAGAGGAATAATAATTTCTATTCATCTGCTGTCCATGCTCAGTATATGGTTCACTTTATTCGCAGTGAAAGCGCCCCGTTGGCTCATGTCCAGCTGAGTGTCCCCTGTGACAGCCACATGCTTTCCAGCTGCTGCTCTGAGCCTGCACTGGTGCCTGGCACTGTCCAACCCATGTGTACACTCTGCACTCCTCCTTAAACTTCATGGGGTTTCTGCTGACCCGGCTTTTAAGTTTCTCAAAGGCCTCTAAACTCAGCCTCTGATGCTTGGTTTGAAAACCACCCCTTCTGAAAATCCAAGTTACTGACACCAGGATTGACTCCAGACTCTTTTGTTTGTACTGGTCACCAACTAAACATCAACCCCTTGATTCCTCCTCTTCAAGCCCAGCAATCCATCCAGTTTTACCCATCTAGCAGTGAGTTCATCCAGATAAAACTCTTCAGCTTTTTCCTCCCCCTGGGCTGTAACCACTTGCTTAATCCCTATTGCTCAAAAGGGTACCTGTGCTGGAGATCTTACAGACCACTCAGCCCTCTGCACCCCTGTATTGATGAACATATCTATGTTCATTCATATGCTATTTAACTTCCCACCATTTTTCCTCTATTTCTGCTGCAGTGCTGATTACTCTGCTCCCTAAAGCTCTCATTAAGTGGCCACCCTGCTTCCCGTGAATGGTGGTGCTGCAGAGATTGATGAGGGAGTACAGGTTTGAAATACAGCCTGGTTGCTGCAGCATCAAGATACAGAACAGAACAAACATCCTTCTCCCACCTCTGTTCAGCCACTGAACTTTTAACCAGTGCAAAGTAATCATCAAATAACCTGGTCAGTTCTTTCTTTTCCAATTATTGCTAAAAGGAAAGATAATTTATAGTATTTAGAGAGTTTGCCTCCTCTTTCTTCCAGAGGCCTCTTTGGGTTACTGAAGAATTCTGTGTATTTGCAAGGGCATGTAACATTGGTCCTGCCTGGGGTAAAAAGGAAAACAAGCCAAACTTAGTACTGTCATTTGCCCTAGAGACTGCACAGTAGTACAGCTTTCTGATGACACCCTAAAAGCTTGTATGTCCTCTTCATTCTGGTAACTCCAGACTGCCAGACAGAAATAACGCATGTTTTCTTGTTTTCTCACTGCCTGTCTGAGGAGAATCCTCGGTATCTTTGGTGGATTCACATTCTCAAACAATACCCCAAGCAAGTAGGAACATTTTCAGTGACTCCCCCGCCTACTCCCATGATAGCTGCAGTCTTACTCAAATGGGAAAGAATGAACTATTTGCTGTCTTCAAGACTGAGGATAGACCATGGGAACGGAATTCAGAAATAGAAGAAAAAGCAACATTTTTATCATTGCTGCCATGGAGAATTCCATTTGGAGAATAACTACTTGTCTTTTCTCTCTGCAGCTGCTTTATAGCAGCTACCAATATGGAGGGGATCAGAAAGTCCTGCCCGATTTGCTTTGCTCCTTCAGGGGGGCACTGCAGAATCACAGAATGGTTTTTGTTGGGAGGGACCAACAGATCAGGTAGTTTCAAACCTGCTATGGTCAGGAACACCTTCCACTAAAGCAGGTTCCTCAAAGTGCCATCCAGCCTGGTCTTGAACACTTCCAGGGATGGGGCAGCCACAGCTTCTTTGGGCAACCTGTGCCAGGGCCTCACCACGCTCACAGTGAAGATAGTCTTAATAATATCTAATCTAAAGCTACTCTCTTTCAGTTTAAAGTCATTAAACTTGGTAAAACACCCTCTGTGAGAGATGTAAGAGTTTCCTGGAGCGTATTGAAAGGACAAAACTGTGTTTTTAATTGGATGAGGATGTTGCAGGGGTTACCAGTCCTGCCTCACAGGCTATTTCATCAGTGCCTTGACAAGATTCACACTGGAAATTCCCCCAGCAAAACTGAGCATTGCCTCACATGAAAGACTGGGAACAGGCCCTTCCCAAAAGAAGTGCAGTAGGAATGAACTGGGACAGTGAAGGGGAACAGGACACTGAGCTGGCAGGTGCATGGAGGGGGTAGGAATATGTACAGCGGCTTCCGCTCCTCATCTGGAGTGCCACCACCCACATGCCTTCAAGTTCTTCAGTGGCAGCAGCAGCAGCAGCAATCATGTTGTAGATGAAGACATCCATAGGAAAATGAATGTTCTGCAACTCCTTATAGTTATTTCCCTGATTCAGAAAGTCACAGCACAGGAGGAATGATAACTTGCTCCCCAAACAAAGGAAGAGGTGACAAAACAGTCCTTTCTTGCAGTGCTATTTAATTTCAGCTCTGTTATGTGTGTTAGCAATCCCAGTTGCATATTGAGGTAAAACAAACTATATTATCAGAAAGCACTCTCTAAGTGCTGCTGTAACACTGGCGTGTTCTGCACATGGTGATATCTCGCCTTTCTGGTTTAAAACGTGTGAGCAGAAGGGTGTGGTGGCAGCTGGCTGAACATCTGAAGTACCCTGCGAGGAGGGAGAACTCGGGGGCCTCTGATGTGACTCACAGTCCACTGCAGTCACACTTCCTCCAGGTCACACTTGTGCATGTAAGAGATCTCAGAGCGTTCAGTGACAACTGCATGACTTGCTCATGGCTGGCACCTGTTGCAAATACACCACGGTAACTGCAGATTCCAGCACTGAGCTAGTTAATAGAAATTATTTATTTCAGTGGTACCGAGGCTGAGTCCTGCACCCTGTGGCATTCAAATCACAGTATTAATCTGTGCGTGGTAGCTTTCTAAATTTTCACTCTTGGAATATTTTACTCCAATGGGTCCAAAGTAAATGTTTTGCATGTCTTGTCCAAATCAATAAATTTGGGGTTACTGCAGATTAAACATAAAGTTTTAAATGTAGATTTGTTCTGTAGTTTTCTTCATGCTTATCTTGACAGGCGTTTAGGTCAAAACAATCTCCTGATCTGTAAACATTTTGAAAATATGATCTAAAACAGTGTTTGTTCTTGTAAACTTGGAGTTCATCTGAGATGGATTTGAACTGTGATTTTCCTTTTTGTTTCCCTTTTTATTCTCTGTAGCACCACTGCCAAAGTATTACGCTCTTTATAAGCAGTGCATGAAATAGAAATGCTTTTATGCAATCCTAATATCAACATTTTAGTAACTTGATTTGTATAAAATCCCAAAGCAATACATTTTCAGAAGGGGTATTTCTTAAACACCAGAACTGCAGTGACGTTACGATTCATGAGAACAGAGCAAGTAAACAGTGATTAGAGACAGGAGGAGACACGTACGCTGTCCTCCCCTGCATCAAGAGCTGTAAATATGTCAGAGTTAGAGCAGGTAACTTCCTCAGTTCACAGCTAAACTTCATGGTGTGATCAGTGGCTCAGATCTCACAAGGTCGCCTCCATCAGTGCTTGAACCAGGTTATCTGCAGGTTGTGTGAAGCTGCCAGGGTGTTCCCAGGGTTCTCCTGCTCTTGCACAAAGCTGCACGGGCTGTTTGGAGGGCTGGGCTGTGACTGATCTGCATTAGGCCAGCAAACCCCAGAGATTCTGCAACAGAGATCCCTGGGAGAGCTCAGCCAGAACCATCTGTACAAAAGCTGCCATTATGCATCCAAAACAGTCATTCCTTCCTTCTCAGGAACTGTTCCCATGTCACTTGCTTGTTTTGTTGGGGTTTTTTGGTCTCTGTGTAGCGTTCCTATTGTCAATAGCTACAGTTTTCACTAACCAGAGATAGGGAAATGGAATGTATTATTAACTTGCCTCAGGTGCCTTAGAAAATTTTAATAAATATAGACAGGAGTGCAAAATAGGAGTATATTTTAGGGTTTTTTTTTGATTTGTGAGTATTTTGTAAACTTCAAAATGAGATTCAGACACTCCATTAAGGCCTGGGTTACGTGTCCCTGTTGAGTTCTTGTTCTTGAGCTGTAAACAGAGGGCTTCCTTTGAAATGTGTAACAGCACAAACTAAACAGCTGTTGCCTTGTGCTTAGTTTGTCCTTATCTCAGTGTATAAAGAAATACGTGCGACTTTTCAAGGTCAGCTTCATCCCCCAACTTTCAGTGGTAGATTATTACTATGCTAATCTACACATGAACCCCTCCCAGCATTCCTTCTCCTCCTTTCTGCAGTGAGTGCTAAGAGAAGGGAACAGTTCAGACTATATGCCAGTGAAAATGGTGCAATACCTGTAGGAATGTTTCACATCCAATACAGAATGAAAAGTACAATATAGGTCATTTGTTCCATTATCAAATTAGTAACTGCTTTTCAATAATACAACCTCTGTTACTTTTGCTATTTATTTTAGAATTTTTTTTATAAATATGTTAACATCCACATCTAAAGAAATCACCATGGTGTAGTGATAATTGCAGAAAGTAAGCTATCAGCAATGAAATTTTAGATTCCAGGGCTGTAATATTTTAGAAATTACCTCGTATTTTGTAATATAACAGACTAACTTGCTTCAGGGTTTTTTTTTCCCCCCAAATTTGATATCATTGCTTTCAGTGGTGCAGAATGAAGCTGTTTTCAGAATCTGCCTAGCAACAAGAGCTGCTCTCTCTCCCTCTAGTGGAGGATAATAAAACAGTTTTCTTTCCGTTTTTCCATATGTAAACCATCAAATAATACTGTCAGAGGTTGAAAGCTTTTCTGAAGGAGACTACATCGTAATTTGTGTTTCCTGTATAACATAAATGTTATACCAATAGCATTGTAATGCTTTATTATTAATGCATATTAATATTTTTCTGCAAGTGTGCTGTTTTTAAAGTGATTCTACGGATTGTAAAATATTTATACGTGTAAGTATTTACAGATATTGAGACACTTTCTGAAAAAAAAAAATATAGGCCTGGAAGTTAACACTAAAAATAACTCCTAATCTCAAAAGTAAAATACAGCATGCTTAATGTTTAACACAGGAGCAGCTTGCTTGGCATTTGCCAGATGGATCCTCAGTTTAAAAAAGGAGCACCTAAATTATAAACTTTTTATTTTAGCCCAAAGTGCTTTCAGTATTTGTGGTGTTCACCTTAAAAGAAGGGGAGTGCCACAATACTTGGATGCAATGTGCATCTTCCTTTTTATAATGAGATGCTACAATCTACTGCTTTGTTTCAGTCTCCTAATAAACAAATTTTTAAAGAACATCATAAACATCTTCCAAGCATTTAGTATTCTCTGGAAGCACAAACTGCTTATGTAAGTAAAGATTTAGAGGACTAAGTCAATAATTAGGGTAGTAGAAAATACTTCTTATGTACCACTGATTAAACAAGATATGCCCATAATTACTCCACTTCTGGTTTCCAAAATATACCAAGACCATTGTTTCTTGGCTAGATTCCTATTGCTGTTTACCAGGGGCAAGTTTGGTTTCTAATTCTGCTGCTGAGCTTC
Source organism: Tyrannus savana (assembly GCA_013399735.1). Lineage (NCBI taxonomy): Eukaryota > Metazoa > Chordata > Aves > Passeriformes > Tyrannidae > Tyrannus > Tyrannus savana. The sequence continues at coordinate 270,831 of VXAW01010364.1, read as the reverse complement.
TTTTTAGCATATTTTTTTATCTTGTGTTTTTTGTTTGTTTTTTTTTCTTTCCCTTCCCTGTTGCCACACAACACTTCACTCAGGTGGGTGGGGAAGCTGTCAGTCCAAGGGGATCTGTAGGCACATGCAGGTAACTTGAGAGTCTTCAACTTTTGGGAGAGGCTCCTTCCCACCTGCAAAGTCACTGCCTTGCACTGAGCGTTGTTCTGTGAGCATTTCAGTTCAGTTTCATTGGAATTTGTGTATTTGTTGTTCTTACCGAGTCACTAAAGGATAACAAAGCTACCTGGCAAAGAAGTGTTGGGCGACAATTCTGGGTTGCCACTGTCTCACACAAGTAGCAGCAGGAAGGAGATCTCTGAGCTTTTATTTCCTTGCACGGAGCAGTGACTCCACAGGACTGTGGTGCAATGAGTCAGTCGAATTGTAATTGCTTTAAGAAGCACAGAAACTTGGAGAGGGGGGTGAAATCGTGCGCTGAGAGATGATAGAGGAGAGATGGTGGAAATGCCAGTAGGGCCTCCTATCTGCACTTAAAATTCTCCAGCATGAGGAAGAGAGGTAACGGGGGGACAGAGGGATGTGTGAGACAGTGTTTTTGTGGCCACCCAGCTGCTCTGCACTTTCATCCTGAAAGAGATGGGCTGGCATAAATGGATCCTAGGCTCTGGAATCTGGCAAACTGTTTAAGGCTTGGTTAGTTTGTGTTGTTTTAGGGAGGGTGACAGAGAACAAAAAGCAGAGGAGCAAAGTGTGAAAGGGACATTTGTCCACTTGCTGTATTATCAGATGGAGAGAACTAACAGATTGCTGGACAGGATGCCATAATGTCATCCCACACACCAGCCTGCAGTCGTGGGTTATGTTTTCCCAAATGCTCATTCCTTTCCTTTCCGTGCAATAAGAATGTAATAAAGATTGTTATTTGAGGAAGAGCAAGGGCGTGGGCTCCCGGGGCGTTCATGCAGGCCAGCTCTTCACTTAGCCCTGGTTGCAGAATGGACTCTGGGGCTCCAGTGGCCGGTGCTGCCGGAGGCCCTGGCACATGCTGGAGGTGCCGGCACCGCTGCTGCAGCTGGACTGGCACCAAACAGACTGCATGGAAAAAACAAACTCGTAAATGTCCTCTCTTTTAAATCAGTTGGTCATCTGTGGGCTTGCATTAATAGGGCGTGCAACTATGATTTTAATACAACTTTATTGCGTGTTAAGGGAGGAAATGGTTGTTAACTTCTGTAAGTTATCATTTTAAAAGTACTTTTTGTTTGTGATTTGAAATGGTTTTTCACCCAATTCATGTGTTCCTCACAATGGGATGATGATTATTTCAGCCTCGGAATAATTCTGTCTCTAAGGTTAAGTATTGCAGACCTTCTTCTCAAGATTTTCTTCAAAAAGGCACGTGCTTTATCCAGCTCATTTCATTACTGACCCCACAGTTCCGCCTGTTTGTACCTTTCAATGCATTTCTTAACAGAAATGTAATGCGACTGTAATGAGGAGCTATAATTAGTATTAATGGGGCTTCCTGGAAGGAGCGGTCACCACAACATTTTACCGTCCCTAAAAATAATAATGTTCCAGCGCCTCTGGCTGCCTCCGATCTCGGTGCGGGGTCGGTGTCCCCCCGATCCCGGAGCGGGGTCGGTGTCCTCCCGATCCCGGTGCGGGGTCGGTGTCCCCTCAATCCCGAAGCAGGGTCGGTGTCCCCCCGATCTCGGTGCGGGGTCGGTGTCCCCCCGATCCCGAAGCAGGGTCGGGGTCCCCCCGGTCCCGGTGTCCCCCCGATCCCGGAGCGGGGTCGGTGTCCCCCCGATCCCGGTGTCCCCCCGATCCCGAAGCAGGGTCGGTGTCCCCCCGATCCCGAAGCGGGGTCGGTGTCCCCCCGATCCCGATGTCCCCCCGATCCCGANCCCCGCCAGGGGGCGCCGTGGCGCAGCGGCCGCCTGAGGGGCTGCCCCGGGCGCGGCCGCGTCCCGGCCGTGTCCGCTCCGCAAGAATACACTGGTTCTTTGGTATTTATTTTGTCAAAAATGTTGCTGCTTCGGATGTAGCAAATTAGATTAAAAATGTATTTTAAGTCCTGTATTAATTCCTCTTACGCTGATGCCAATTTATTGAAGTTTTGATGGGCCAGTTTAAGTAAGGCCACTATAGGAAATGGGGGTATATTGCTGAACACATAATTAGTCTGTATCCTTGGAATTCTATAAAAGTTTGCTGCACTAAATGACAGCTGTTAATGCTTGTGGAGTATCTTTAGTATGCACGATTCATGGTACTTTGCAAATCATTAAAACATTACATTGTTTCACAAACAATGCCCTGTACGTCACAGAGGAGCCAAGACACACACTGGGAACAGACTGCTGAGAGGACGGAAATAATGAGCTCGTCCTCTGCCCCCATTTTGGGGACTCTGACCCAAAAAGTGGGCAGTGCTTGATAGGCGGGTAAGGCTAAAAATCAGGGCCTCTGAGGAGGTCACAAGTTGCTCGCAGGAAACCTTAGAATCTCTAGTGTCCACATCAGGCTCAGAAAACTATCCATGGTTTCGATGTTTATTGAAATACACCTGACATCTGTTAGAAAGGAGGGATCCTTACTGTCAGCTGTGCTATTCTGAGAGTACAGCGAGCAGTACAGCGAGCACACGCAAAGTCTGACCTTGGTGTCACAGTTAAATGACCCTGGTCCTTCTCCCTGCAGCTCTGGAGAGGTGGCGAAGCTGCTGGGTCTCACCATTGACTTTATCCTCACCTTCTGAGAAAAAAACATTGTGGACTAATTAGGAAGACCACTACATGATGAGGTCTTCATTTTCCATAGTTCAGCAGCTTTACAGAACCGCATCTCATCTTACTCTGTCAGTAGGCAACTGCAAGCCCTCGTTACCTTTTGCAGAGTTGCCATCAAGGCCCTTGGCCTGATTCTGCCAGAGAGAGCTCCAGGCAGTTTTAGATATCTGTTCTCACAATATCACTTGTCAGACCTAGGTTTTGGCTTACAGAAGATCAGAAAGAAGAACAGTTACCAACCCATTGCCAAGTTCATCATTTCAGTGGGAGAGCACAGCAAAAGAAAACTGTTACTACATCTTTCAAACGTTACATTATTTTAACTATTTCACCCTCAGTGTTATGTGCCATTTATTAAAGTTCATTGACAAACAGAAGGAAAAAACCTCCTACACGTTGATAAAAAATGGGTTTTGAAATACTTTAGTTATCATAAATAATTAAATAAATTGGAGAGAAGCCTGGATTATGTAAATATGTACACTGTGAAAATTGCCAGTAGATACATAGAGACTCTCATGAAAGACACAAGTTTCAGTATTGCCCACAACCCAGGACCAAGTCCATGCCAAGTGAACACATATGACACTGATCCTGCAATTGCACATCTGGAGCCAAAACCATACTGAGAATTTTTCTGGATTTTTTTTTTTTTCATATATTTACAGAGCTGGATTTGCATTTAAACTTGCTGCCTATTTTAAGTCTCTTGTTTTGAGAGGTGTGATGAGTTACTAGTTTTTTAATATTTTAGAAGTCTTACGTCCATCTGCTTTGTTCTTTCTGAACTCCTGGCCTATTTAAGATGTTTCAAATTTGACACCTGAAAATCGAGATGCTAGTGACTTCTGATGCTTTGACAGCAGTGCAGTGTGTTGCACTGATAAATGGATTTTGATTTACATCTTTCTCAATGCAGTTAACAGTTTTGCCAGCAGTGAGGTGGAGTGGCCTGCAGCTGCTCTGCTGAAATCTGGGGGAGTCTTGGAGCTCTGACGGCAGCACGAGCCGGGCTGTGCTCTAACCTAGAGACCACGCAGCTGGCTTTTACCATACTTAGCCGGGCATGAAATCATTGTATTAGTCAGAACAATGAGGAGGCAGAAGCACAGCTAAAATCGAGGCTCTAAGGATCTGACTCATTCCGTTTCTGGCGCAAGGAGGTGCAAATTGCACTTCCTGATTTTGCTGCGCAGCTACCAAGCCCCAATTACAGCGCACCCCAAACGTGCTGTGCTCTGCAAAGCCCCACTCACGGCCCCAGCACGTACTCCTGTCACCTGCACGCTGTGTCTCTCGTGGCTCATGCACCATTTGGGAGCTGATGTTTGCAGGGTGTTAGCTGGAGGATGGCTGTGTGTTGCTGCAACNGGCCGCGTCCCGGCCGTGTCCGCTCCGCAAGAATACACTGGTTCTTTGGTATTTATTTTGTCAAAAATGTTGCTGCTTCGGATGTAGCAAATTAGATTAAAAATGTATTTTAAGTCCTGTATTAATTCCTCTTACGCTGATGCCAATTTATTGAAGTTTTGATGGGCCAGTTTAAGTAAGGCCACTATAGGAAATGGGGGTATATTGCTGAACACATAATTAGTCTGTATCCTTGGAATTCTATAAAAGTTTGCTGCACTAAATGACAGCTGTTAATGCTTGTGGAGTATCTTTAGTATGCACGATTCATGGTACTTTGCAAATCATTAAAACATTACATTGTTTCACAAACAATGCCCTGTACGTCACAGAGGAGCCAAGACACACACTGGGAACAGACTGCTGAGAGGACGGAAATAATGAGCTCGTCCTCTGCCCCCATTTTGGGGACTCTGACCCAAAAAGTGGGCAGTGCTTGATAGGCGGGTAAGGCTAAAAATCAGGGCCTCTGAGGAGGTCACAAGTTGCTCGCAGGAAACCTTAGAATCTCTAGTGTCCACATCAGGCTCAGAAAACTATCCATGGTTTCGATGTTTATTGAAATACACCTGACATCTGTTAGAAAGGAGGGATCCTTACTGTCAGCTGTGCTATTCTGAGAGTACAGCGAGCAGTACAGCGAGCACACGCAAAGTCTGACCTTGGTGTCACAGTTAAATGACCCTGGTCCTTCTCCCTGCAGCTCTGGAGAGGTGGCGAAGCTGCTGGGTCTCACCATTGACTTTATCCTCACCTTCTGAGAAAAAAACATTGTGGACTAATTAGGAAGACCACTACATGATGAGGTCTTCATTTCCCATAGTTCAGCAGCTTTACAGAACCGCATCTCATCTTACTCTGTCAGTAGGCAACTGCAAGCCCTCGTTACCTTTTGCAGAGTTGCCATCAAGGCCCTTGGCCTGATTCTGCCAGAGAGAGCTCCAGGCAGTTTTAGATATCTGTTCTCACAATATCACTTGTCAGACCTAGGTTTTGGCTTACAGAAGATCAGAAAGAAGAACAGTTACCAACCCATTGCCAAGTTCATCATTTCAGTGGGAGAGCACAGCAAAAGAAAACTGTTACTACATCTTTCAAACGTTACATTATTTTAACTATTTCACCCTCAGTGTTATGTGCCATTTATTAAAGTTCATTGACAAACAGAAGGAAAAAACCTCCTACACGTTGATAAAAAATGGGTTTTGAAATACTTTAGTTATCATAAATAATTAAATAAATTGGAGAGAAGCCTGGATTATGTAAATATGTACACTGTGAAAATTGCCAGTAGATACATAGAGACTCTCATGAAAGACACAAGTTTCAGTATTGCCCACAACCCAGGACCAAGTCCATGCCAAGTGAACACATATGACACTGATCCTGCAATTGCACATCTGGAGCCAAAACCATACTGAGAATTTTTCTGGATTTTTTTTTTTTTCATATATTTACAGAGCTGGATTTGCATTTAAACTTCCTGCCTATTTTAAGTCTCTTGTTTTGAGAGGTGTGATGAGTTACTAGTTTTTTAATATTTTAGAAGTCTTACGTCCATCTGCTTGGTTCCTTCTGAACTCCTGGCCTATTGAAGATGTTTCAAATTTGACACCTGAAAATCGAGATGCTAGTGACTTCTGATGCTTTGATAGCAGTGCAGTGTGTTGCTCTGATAAATGTATTTCGATTTACATCTTTCTCAGTGCAGTTAACAGTTTTGCCAGCGGTGAGCTGGAGTGGCCTGCAGCTGCTCTGCTGAAATCTGGGGGAGTCTTGGAGCTCTGACGGCAGCACGAGCCGGGCTGTGCTCTAACCTAGAGACCACGCAGCTGGCTTTTACCATACTTAGCCGGGCATGAAATCATTGTATTAGTCAGAACAATGAGGAGGCAGAAGCACAGCTAAAATCGAGGCTCTAAGGATCTGACTCATTCCGTTTCTGGCGCAAGGAGGTGCAAATTGCACTTCCTGATTTTGCTGCGCAGCTACCAAGCCCCAATTACAGCGCACCCCAAACGTGCTGTGCTCTGCAAAGCCCCACTCACGGCCTCAGCACGTACTCCTGTCACCTGCACGCTGTGGCTCTCGTGGCTCATGCACCGTCTGGGAGCTGATGTTTGCAGGGTGTTAGCTGGAGGATGGCTGTGTGTTGCTGCAACTCTCCTTGCTGGTTTTGCAGCCTTTGCCACCCAGAGAGTCCTGCCTGTTGTCTGGTACCCCGAGAGTCTTGGGCTGGACAATCACCTGACACATGCTGGGCCTCCATCCTCTCTGCTGGCACTGCTCAGTGGGTTTTTTTTCTCAGAGATAGCAATAATACGGCTTCTCAGACGTGTTCTATCTGTTCCATCCACCAGAATATTTTATTACCCCAATTCCATACAATTATATTAAAAAAAAAAAAAAAAGGCCCACAGTGCACTCAGCATGAAGAAGCAGTCAGAGGAAATTCTGAAATTCTGCCTGCAGGTCTGTGGTGGTCACAGCACAGGAGGAGCTCTCGAGGGCAAGTCAGAGAAGATGGTAGCCAGGCTTTACCCAGTGCCCTTGTCAATCCTGGTGCAGACACCCCTGCCTGCAGCTGGCAATGAACCTGAACACAGCAAAGCCCTAATTATTTAGGGCTTTCATAGACATCTCCTTTGGGGAAAGGACTATTGTCCTTCTAAGGCTTGGGACCAACATTTTGAGGAAAAATATGGAGGTTTCGTGGTTGTGTCACCCACATTTTTCAAGCCACTTACGTTTTTCTTCCACAGTTAAAATTCGCTAAGTACATTTGAGATTCTCAAAAGTGATGAAGAGAGACCCAGGAAGGATTTTTCATTAAAGGTGAGTTAGTTTTTCATCTGAATTGTTATTTATATGTATTTATTTCTACAGCACTTAGGAGATGCTCTCTTGAACCTCCCTGGACAAATGGAAGGCCATAGGACTCCATAAAAACAACAGTAATTCAATCTCAGATGCTGAATTGAGTAATAAGCAGTGAAAATGATGTAGAGCTCAATCACACCTCTCATCTTGCTTAGCTGTACTTACCTTACTGAGCATAGACCTTGTTAAGAATCAGTTAATCTATTTCCCGTGGGCTGTTCTATTCCCCATTCCTTCTCAGATTACTTTTAATATTCCACTATGAAAGAGGATTTATTTCTAAAATATTTTTAGACATTTCTTAGAAAATTTTGAAACAGCTTTGAAGTCTTATCTTTGTGCTGTTTACGTTGGCTGAAGGGACAGGTGAGGTGAACTACATGCAATTAAATAGTTTATATAATTCATGGCATAAGAAAGATATAAAAAGCTTTTTTTTTTTTTTCCCTATTCTACCTGGGTGGAAGAAAGATTTTTGTGAGGTTTTTTGAGGGGAATGCTAAAAAACATATTGGGAACCCAAAGAACATTGACAGAGTGATCAACTGTCCTCTCCAAATAACAATGAAAAAAAAAAAAAAGACAGTGATGGTGTATGTTCCCTTTGCTGTGAATCTGAGCAGCTAAATTGCACACAATATGGTTTAAGCTATTAAAAGGTATTCTCCTTAACACAACTAATTAATTGGGAGAATTACATTATAAGTAAGAGGATCTGAGTTTTGTTACTTTGTTTCTCTAAAATTTTAGGCCACATTAAATCTATGATAGCCATGAGGCTATTGTGTTTATAACAATATTTGTATCTCTTGCTATTACTTTTTTGAGTCTGTGGTGGCACAAAAAAGTTGTAAATGCCTCAAGAAGGACTCACATTCTAAATAAGTAATGACATCGTAGACATTTTGGTTTTAAAGTGACTTCTCTATTTTAGCTTCTCTTTAATTTCTCTGCTTCTTTTGCTGCTTCTTTTACAAGGAGCAGTATTTTAGCAACACAGAGAAGGAAACAGATGCATGAACTACCCCAGTTTCAACAGAGACAAAATACAAGGTAGGTTAACTTCTTAGAATATACAATCAAGTTATTATCCTTTAATTATCAGGTGCTGGTAGGCATGAGTGTACTGTTGAAATGGATATCTTTTTTTTTTAAGTTCATGTTTTCCAACTAGAAGTCTGGATATTCCCTACATAAAATTCCTCTCAATAAAGGGATGAATTTAAGACTGCAGTTTGTGTTACACTCAAAGAATGAAACTATACCCAGTAGCCTAAACATCAAAAGAGTGGGAATACCCCAGATTGTTTATCTCAGTAGTAAGAAAAACTATTTCTGAGAAAGACACTTTTATACCTAAACTCTGCAAGATATATTTGAAAATTACTCCTAATATTCTTCAGTCAGTCTGCTCCCAAAGATTTGCGTCATATATGCTTTAAATATTGCCTCAGTAAGTTCAAACTTATACAATTTTCCTACTTCTGAATTACATTTAATTCATCATTCTCGTAATTTAAGTTCACCATATTCCTATACTCCATTTGTATTGTGAACCTTCTCCAAATGATGTTTCTTAAATTTGGGAATAGATCATTGGTACAAAACCAAAATACTCTTGAATGTGTCCTGTCTTCTAAACATTTCATCTACAGCTAAAAACATTCATTTTCATGAGTGTGAATAAAACTGCAACACAAACTGGAAAGCATTCAGCGTCAATGCCCACACTTCCATCTCAGGCCTACTTTGTTATTTTGCATAAGTCCCAAAATGAAAGAGTTTTACTTTTATAGGTAGTCTAATTAAAAACTCCAAATGAAATCTGTGGTGCTTTTAAAATGAACCTTTAACTGTATGTATAAACATTGCTGATGCACAAACAGATTTCATTTCCTATCAAAGTCAGTGTTAACATTCTTTAAGCGTTTGTAACATTGGAAAATCTGGGAGATGAAGATTTCTGTGTGTTGTGGGTAAACAGGCCCCATGCCTGCAGGGTACCTAAACCAGCACACAGATCTGAACTGCAGAGCAGACCCTTTAACCACTGTTTTCTTTTGCCCATCCATAGGAAATGACAGACAGACGAATGACTGAGCTCAGCATTCCTTATTTATGCACATACAAAGCTGACTTTCTGGGGCTCCTGACAACCACAGGGGTCAGTGGTTTAATTCTACCACGTGTGTTCTGAGTAATCTAACAAAAACAAGAGCAGTTTTCTGCTTATTTAGTGCATACTTGCAATGAGTTCATCGTTCTACACAACAAATGGAAGGCTGAGTGCCTGCTGTATATATGTACATATATAAATATATATATATACACACATATATATATATTTATGGATGAAGGAGCTAAATGTGCCATTTGCTAAACAGATTAGACCAGGAGGCTGGTTTGTGACAATGCAGTGCCTTTTAGAAATAGCCCCAGCCACCAGTAAGTATTGCCAGTGCTGAACCGAAGCTGTGTGGCTGCACAGAGCTCCAGTAAAAACAGAAGCTGGGCTGTGTGGAGCAGTCTGAAGCTCTGGAGCTGTGACTGAAGTGATGCCTCGGTGTTAACAGGGTGACAGGAAGTGGTGACTCAGCCCCCTGGGAGGGAAGCTGCAGTCACTGGCCACTGCCTTCCCCTCGGCCTCAATAAAAGAACAACGTCAATGTTTCTCTTCTTTTGAGAAGCTATGCCATGTCTGACCTGACACAATCACCAAAATAAACTTCCCACACTCTGTGTTTTGCCCCAGAGTTTTTGCAGCGTGTGTCAGTGTTTTAAATGCTTCTCTCTTCTCCAAGTGCCCACAGGCCACGTGTCTGTGGAGACTGAGTGTCACTTTTTTGAGCTGAGCAGAGTCAGGAAGGAGACGCTGACTCTGCCCCACGCGTGTCTGTCTGTGTTCAGAAGGATTCTTGCAGAAGAAAACTGCAGGTGAATGATGTAAAATCTTGCTATGCCACTTTGTCAAGTCAGAAACTACATGCAGGGCCTGTGTTATGGCTCATTGTTCTAAGCACAGGCTGGTCTGAGCTGTAAAAAGAATGAGGCCACTGTGCTCTTGATGCTGAAAAGTCAGAGAATGAACTCCCTCGACTCGTTTTGGGTACAGAAAGCCAAAAAGCACACACGTTTATTGCAGCTCCAGGTGCTTTGGAAAACATCTCAAAGGATTGCACCCTGCATCACATGGGTTTCATAAATTTATCCCACTTTCTAACTACAGATTCAAGGATTACCTCATCTGTCCCACCCCACTCTCCCCCCGCTATGCCCCCCTCGAATCGCTTGTGTTTCTCTTGTCTCCTTGGTTCTGGTGCACTTTCCTGCCTTCTGGCCCTGGTTCAAGGCCTAAATCCACTCTTGTCTCGGCTGTTTTGTCTTTCTCCCTTTTATCAGTCTTCCCACAGGTGCAAGCAACGGTCTCTGTTTTATCAAAATTCTTGCCTGTAAGGAATCTTCACAAGAAATTATAAACTTGCCCTTGGGAATTTCCAACCTTACTAAAATACAGGAGTTCTGTGGCTAACACTCTCCTTTTAAAATGCTTAGTCTGCAGTAAATAAATTCTATGGCTAACAATTTCTAATAAAGTGCTTAATTTACAGCTGCACTCTCAGAAGCAGCCTGGAAACCTGCTTGTCAGTAGTGAGCCTATGGCTGACAGCTGAGTGATCTGGATAATCTTTGGAGTACGAGGAGCAGAAGGCAGAAGGACTTTAACTTTAACTTTGATGGCACTTCACCAGTATCTTGCTGTATATGCTGGTCATTGCAGTATTTACCACCAGTGCAGCCAGTGGAACACCAAGTCATCATTTGGGCTCAGGTTATAACTCAGCCCAAAGCTATTATAAAAGAAAGACCTCAAGATATATTCAAACAGAACCTCATGGCCAACCTTGCCTGGAGCCACTTTTGTCAGAACAGCTGGAATTGTTTTAATTGTAGTTCTTATAATCATCACTGTAATTAGCTCCTGCCTCTTCTGCAGAGAAGAAAAACATGATGGCCATTTAAATTAGTCAAATAAAAAGGCTAGGAAAACTACTATTATTCATGGACTGCAACCAAATTTGCATCTTCTGCTACTTCTGATAACAAGCTGTTGGAAGACACCCTGAAAACACTGATTTACAGCTTTTCTTCTTTTCTTCTTTGCACTATGTTTAAACCTGCGGTTTATGGTCAGAGAAAAAAAGAGCTGCAAACCAAGTTCTTCAGCAGGCACTTACTCACCACATGGCAAACTCTATCGACACTGTTCAGTTTATTGAGTGACTGATCCTGTGTGTCAAACTCTAACTCTTCCACCTTCTGAAAATTATGACTGCCAGCACTGTAAAATAAAGAAGAAATCCTACACAAAGGGTTTTTATGACGCTGGCTGGAACTTAAAGGAAGTTGTACTGTTGGACTCCTTTAACGGTTTTCAGATCCTTGTTATTATGACCCCACTACTATGAAGCTCACTATGAAACAAGATCTGGCAGAAGACAGAGTATGAGCTGCCATCTGGGAACGCTGCAGGTTTGCCAGAGATTGAAACCAGGATTTATTTTAAAGGAAATGAAAACCTCCTTTCACTGGGCTGTAGTAAAAATGATGATTATAGAGAATACGATGGAATCCACCTGAAGGTAACTATTGCTAGATAGGAAAATAACAGCAGTAGAGTAAGTTCCAGTGACAGCCTTTCCAAATGCAAAACCAACCTGCAGAACCAAGTTTCGGAACTGTTTTTAAAATCTGAAAATATGCACGCTATTTTGTCCTTACTCATTACATTTAGAGCAATTAAGTTTTATTAAGACTTTAGCGAGCTACCATTTTTTTTTTATTGGTTTTTTTCCCTTTTACTGTTGAATTCTGAAATATGTCAAAAAGTAGGAACACAAAATAATTTCGTTTATTTATTTAAAGCAACGAGCTCTTGACCTAACAGTGCTGATACATTGTTCTTTTAGGACCTCTGGAAGTGATGTACTTCAGGGAAGGACATGAGTATTGTTTTACCTCTTGCTTCCCCACATTCACTGTATGCCCTGGAAAGTCTAGAGGATGCCTTTTGGAGCAAGGTAAAGCTAATTCAATCTTTGAGGTTTTATTTTTAGACAAGCTACCTAGACATAGAAATCTGAAAAACTAGGTTCATTTTTTGTTGAAAATTTTTCCAGCATTGTCAACCCCAAGAGACCCATTCATAAAATGAATGAACTGTCAGTGGTTAAATTATTATAAAACTAAAGGGAAGTGAGTCTGGTGTTCACTTGCCTTTTAACCTTTCAGGGTAAAGCATACCCTGATGCACTGATATATATCTCTGAAGCTAAAAATTATTTTCAAATAAATGCTAATACTCTTCCTAGTAACAGGATCCCAAATCCTGTCCCGTGATGCTGCGATGAGGGGAAAAAAAGTTGCACTGTACTTCAGTATAAAGTTTCAGTAACTGCTGCATTACTGTATCAACCACTACATATCGACATGCTTAACTTGTGGCATTTAAATTTGGAAGTGGTGGCCTTGTGTATGGGGTCTTACTTTTGCAGATCTAACAGCAGATGAAAAAAGGAGGAGAAAAAGGCTGCTTGTTTGGCAGTGAGTTTCGATGAGCCAGTGAGATCCTCCACTAAAGTACAAGAGACAGGAGGAAGTAGGAGCCCAACAACCACTTGCCAGTCTCTTCCGCGATCAGGCAGCAGATAAGCTGTTTTCAGCTTGGCCTCTGTTTTAGATTAATGCTGTCACAAGTATAGCACAGTTTGCACAGGCACTAAAAACCAAAGCCAGCTGATTACGAGCTCCGCTTTGCCAGTTGGCACGAGCCCTGAATGTTGGGTACGAGGGGGCAGAACAAGGAGAGAATGGTCTCTGATAGTGACTTGGCAAAAAGAAATGGCCTGAGGTTTGTGTGTGAGCTGAGCTGGGCTGGGAGGCTGGAGCTGCCTGTGCCTGGAGCGGGCTGGGCTGGGCTGGGCTGGGCTGGGCTGGGCTGGGCTAGGCTGGGCTGGGTGCTCGGCCAGGCCTTTGAGCCCCCGCAGGGACCGCGCGTGTTTAAACCGAGAGCGCGGTGAAGGAAACGTCACAGGATGTCAAAAACAACACAGGAACTCTGAGGAGTGCATTGACACCTTCTGAACACAGGCCATGGAGAGAGGGACACGTTTCAGCATCACTGAATGCTGTGTAAAAATATGAGAATAAACTATATAATACCATAGGGTCCATATTAGCAATGGAAGCTAAACATTCATTCCCGTATTAGAAAATAAAACAATGAATATGTGGCTTTTAATTATTAATATTTTTTCCCACTGTAATTGAAGTCCTGCTGCTTTTCATATTTCACCTTGCTATGCACAGTGTTGAAGCAGGGGAGGAGAGAGAAGATGAGAAGAGTCCTGCTAGAGGGAGGTGGGGAAAGTCCGAGCTGACAGATGGAAAAAAGTGCTGTCGTGTGAAGGCTGGAGTAACAAGCATGAATTGGTCTGAGTATCATTTAACTGCACTGCAAATGCAGGCCCAGATTTAGAATAACTGCAAACTGAAACCTGAACACTGGTGGAAACTGTCATCTCTACAGAATTTTGGTAACACAAGTTGAGTGATGGAGGGTGTCTCTCTTCTGAGTGTCTTGTTCACAGGCACTTCTTGCCCTGGCAGAGTCTTAGGTCCTGTATACCAGGAAGCAGTTCTCAGTTTTCCCTTTCTGTGGCTTCTTTGGGGTTACAGCCCTGGGAGTAGATCATTAATGCAGATTTATGGTGGCTGTTATAACCAGGCTAACGTCGGTTCCTTTTAAAGGCAGAGTTTGCAGTTAAATTCCAGTTGATAAACGTTAAGATAATACCAGATTTTATGCAGTTTAAACATAGGAAGGTGATTAGAGATCACAAGCTAAGGCAACCACAGACCTTTTCAAACAAATATACTCAGCGTGGTATATTTAACAAGATGCTGAACATTCCAGAATCATCAAATCCTTTTTTTCCAATAGAGCTCCTCCTTTTGAAATTAAGAGGTAATGCCAGTGGAATCCTTGTCAAGAAGGCAAGAACTCATGAGGGCTGTTAATAATTTCTGACTTTTTCCCTTTATCCCTTATGAGAGTTCTAAAATTGCTGCCTTTGCTTTATTGTGTTTTTATGCTCTAAATGCATAATGCACAATATGCTGGTTTGTCCCTGCTCTTCCTCTGCACTTGTCCAGCTGCACTGATCCCTTTTGCAGGGGCAGAGACCCTCACAGAGAAGCAGCAGCAGCCAACCTGCTTACCCACAGTGAGTAACCACAGCCTAGAGATGGCTGAGAACCACGTGCTGTGTAGAAGAGAGACACGTAGAAACCAACTCTCCTTGTGGTGATCCTTTTCCCCTCACTGGCCTGTGATTCCTCCTGCTGGTTGTGATATTCATATACTCCCCACTGTTAATGCAGAGGATATCTTTCATGATTTACACAGAGGATTTCAGAGTGCTGCCAGCTGTTGATGGTTATCATTTCAGAGGATGTACACAGACACACCTTGGAGCATATCTTCAAGCTTGCCTTGTGTGGCAGTGCATCCTCCCCTCCTCTTGGGCCACACTCTGATCTCAGAAATGCTTGTTGGGCCTCAGCCTGGGTGAACAGCCCCTGGACTAAGGTCCTGTTGAGCTTCCCAGGAACACTGCTCCCAGGAACTTATGCTGGCTAACAAGCTCCTGGTTTGTAATGAACAGCCTTGGAAACTTAACTTTTCTTGTTTAAATAACAACTTGAGTGGAACAACATTTTTGTTATCAAACTTTCAAAGGAAATTGCTGACCCTGATTGCAGCCAGGCTGGAAAATTACTATGACTAAAGCACAACTCACCTGAGATCCTATAAACGATGGTCCTAAGTGAGACACTTTGAGCTCTCCTGGACCACAGTGGACTGTGATGTATCTGACATCCCACTAGTATTTTTCTGTCCTCCTCTGTGGGACAATCTCTCTATTTCACACATTTGGATTGGAAACAGTGATTTGGTCTAAATAGAGGCTTACACAGCAGTTTAACAGAGCAGCAGGTTAAGTTCTCTTCCACAGGAGCAGACATCTGCCAGCAGTAACTGCAATCCTGGAATTAGTTTTTCAAACTTTAGATTTCTCAGGAGAAAGCATGCTTTTACATTTATTTTTAACTTTTTGGTGTTTCCACTTGGAAGTAAAGCTGGCATCCTGTCCATCACAAGTATTCTCTCTCGGTGCCTTCAAACCAAAAAAAAGGCAGTAGGTGTTGGTGATGCAGCCTGTTCTCTGTATTGGCAAGCACAGTGAGTAGTCAGGTCTCTGACAATGGAGCAGGTTGGTTTTTGCTTCATTTTTAACAAAAATCCTGGAAATTGAGTTCTGCCTTTACTGGTTTATGTTCAGCCTGGCTTCCTGGGCCTAGAGCCTAGGACACCATACCGACTTAATGGAATTTGCAGTGATGTAAGAGTGTGAAATTCAGCTTGAGAAAAAATTAAATAGATGTTCAGCTGAGCAAAAAGAAGCTACACTTACTTTATTACTTCCCAAAACAGATTCCCTCGCAGCTTTAGATGTTTGCAACAAAACTGGCTAGCACATTGCTGGCAAAAGATTTTGTGATCGTGTTTTGCTTGGATTGTTCTGCTTTGTCAGTGTGGTTCAGAACACAAAGGCTATTGTTTAAAAAACCCATGGATGTTAATTTGCATTCCACTGCTGGGTTATTACAGGGAGGGTGGAAAGAAAAAACAAGCTCTGATTGAAAAAAAAAAACAACATTGTTTCCTTTTCCCTTTCTTCTTCCTTGTGACTGGTTTTCCTTTATTTTAATGTTTCTTCTCCAGACTGCTCTTGGAGACAGTGAGCACTTTCAGGCAAATACAAGTGCACCCACAGCTGTGTGTGTAGAACAGAGTATTTTAGTTGGGAGGGACCCACAACAACCATCTAGTGCAGCTGCAGGTAGATCATCAGTAGAGCTATATAAATTAAAAAAATCACCTGAACTTACAGAACCCATTCTATAATGATGTTTGTGAGCAGTGACACTTGCAATAACACACCTGCTCTTAAATTAGGAGGTAATTGCAGAGTGAAATTCTGTATCTGTACTATTCCAGAAGACTCTGAGTATGGTTTCACAAGTGGCAGGGACACCACTTGGCCCACACTGCCACATCTGCCACCACCTACTGATTGTCCACCCTGAGCCACCTGTTCAGCTGTCCCCACAGCCCCAGCTGTGGTGTTCATACAGCGGTGTGGGGAGGTGAATAAGCTCACCCAGACAACCAGAAATAACCTCACCAAAAGACAGTTACTTTTTGCTCTTAGCTGGTCTGACTCCTCATGCAGCCTCCAAGCACTGAGGCTGAAGGAGGGTGGGAGGAACAGGACACCAGGAAGAAGAAAGAGCAGGACTGTCAAGGCCCTGATGGCACTAATAAAACTGTCTTTGCCTCCCTCACACCCTGCCCACGGGCCCAGAAGCTCTGCTTAAGTTCAGCTGTGCCTATTTCTACCAGTTTAAACTAATTACCAAACTGTGTTAAGAGACAGCAGGAAGAGTGAAGGTGGTGTTAGTTCTTCCAGGAGCTGCCTCCCAGAAGAGGGAGGTTACACCACCTCCCCAGCCATGGGTATTTATGCCAACCCCTCATCCTTGTGCCAGCACAAGTGTTTGTGCAGCAAGGCAGTGAACCAGAACAAAGAAAAGTCATGCAGTTAATTCTTGGAAGAACTGATTGACCCCTGTACCTGAGGAAGGAACAAGCAACTTGTGTTGAGAAGAGTGGCTGGCACAGCTTCAGCCTCGAGTGTTTGTGCAGGTCTGGAAGATCACCGAGGTTAGGGGTCTGTCTGGGATCTTGGGAATTCCTGGGACTGGCCTAGGCTGGGGTGAGCAATGATGATGTGTCTTCCTTTCTGTCACTGCCCCAAGCAGCTCAGGCAGGAAGGTGCTGCTGCAGTTACATCCTGCAGCTGGCAGTGCAGATGGAGCTGTGGTTATTTTAGGCCTTTCTTAAACAGACCAGCAAAAATCTTTATCTAGACCCCAAGGTGCTGGTCACAGGGTTTACTTTCAGTTCATAGTGAACGAGGAGAGAGTCAAAACCAAAGTGTTCTGTGCCTGGCTCTGCCCACTCAGTTGTTTGAAGGTGAGCCCATTTAGTACTGATTGGCTTTTTGGGGGTTTTCTACTGCCCAGCATTTTGATTGTTCTTTCCAAATGTCCTCTTCTGTCAAAACCAGCATGGAAGTAATATCATGACTGCTACACCTGAACCAGCAGCGTTCAGAAATGTTACCTGAGGAAATTCTTCAGGCACTGAGTGAACTCTCCAAGAGAAAGCCCTCACTGTTGCCCATACTGCTAACAGGGAAAATGGGGGTTAGCTGGAAAGGGAGAATAAGCTTGCACTGCAGTTAATTAGTCTGGGTTTGCTTATGTCTGTAGTGTCCAGCTCCTATGTTATGCTAATTTAACTTTTATTTAATGAGGAAGAAGGGAAAGTTTTCATAGAAACTGATAAGGCCAGAACTGCCCAGCAAATAAAAGGCATCTTCAACATCAGCAGGTAAGAAACCTTTAAGAAGATTAATGAAAAGAGAAAATGGTAATAATCACAAATTTATTCAGTATTTTGTAGAGGAAAAATACATTTCACTAATTACTTGTTACTCATTGTTAGATATTCATAAGAGAACATTTGCTTTCTTCTCCCATTAATGAGGACTTAATTAAAAGTATTTGTTTGGGGACTAACAAGATACATTTGCATAAAGACCGTGGTATTCTAGAAACTTATGAAGTTCCAGAATTTACCAAATATCATGGGCATATTGGGAATGATTGAAAAAGCAATCTAAAGGATAGGCACATAAAACAAACTGTCAGTGTAAGCAAGGAGCAAGTGGTGAATGGTACAAAGGGTGGAAGAAAGACTAAGGATTATTTTTGTCTGGAATGGAGTTCCTGATGCTTGGAAAAGATGCACCTGTTGTACCTCTTGTTGTGAGCCATAATAAATCAGACTGAGCTTAATGAGTGCCAGATTACATGTTTTCCAGGATATTCAGTAAGGAAAGGAGTCCAAAACACCTTTTAAATGTTTCCTTTGAGGTTTTTTTAAGAGCTGAAAATACTGAAGGACACTGGAATGGTACTTGGAGAGAAACTTTATTATTTTAAGTGTTTTGTCCTCTTGTCTATATCCAGTTTGATGTTTTAAAGAAAAGTGGGTGCAGTCATGCTGTCCTCTTCTTGGAAGTTATAATTGATGTGAGTAACACAGGTGACTGATTCAGGCCTCGTGGCCATTATTTAAAATATCCTCCCACTTTTAGGTATGTACCTGAGTAAACCAACATAACTGGTAAGAAATTCTTGGTGCTTATGAATGGTCTTGCAAAGGTCAAGAGAGCCATTCAAAATAAAAGAATAAATAAATGAAAGAAGTTTACCTGCTGTAAGCCCACAGCAACACTGTTTCCTTGCTGGTGAGCACTTCCTCAGAGCAATTATGTCATGGGTTTGGAAGCCTTTTATAATGTTTGTGTCTGACATCTCACTTGCATTTGTCTGTCAACAATTCCTGGTTGGGATAACCCCCTTGTGCACGTGGTTCTGGGCTCCTGAGTGAATCATTTAACCTCTCTGCCTTTTTCTCTTTCCATCCATAAAATTAGCATAATAATGCTAATTCATTGCAGGCTGTAGTTAGGCTCAATTAATGTTTGTAATGATCTCTGAGACTGTTGGATAAAACACGCTGTAAAAATGTATTATTATTGTTAATAGAGCCTTTTGTATTACTGCACTCCAACAAAGCACTACCATTGCTCACCAGCTCCTAAATTTCACTGATATCCCAATGACTTAATGGGCTACAACTTTCTGTTAGTGTGTCCCTTTATCTTCCTGAGTCATTCCAACCATCAGAACGGTTTTGGAACACGGGAGAGTTGTGGAATTTGTGCAGATAGAAATGCTGTAATGTTGTAAGTGATCTGGGACTGAAAGCCTTTTAAACAGGGCCTCACTCCCACCGACCTCAGCTCCAGCTGAACTGGTTCAGACTGCAGAGAGCTGAGATTTGTGCAGCTTCCTTAAAATGAGGTACCCGTGTGGTGAGGAAGAGAAACAGTCCCAGCAGTGGAGATGATGGCAGGGTGAGGGAGTGGCAGTGCACAGATCTCAGTCTGGGGCTCACAGTTCATGCTCTTGGGTTTTGGCTGCACATACCAGGATGGCAATGGGAAGAATCAGAACTCCTCTCCCACTTGTTGGGAGCAGATGGAAAAATGAAGGAACAAGCTCCACAACTGGACTTGTTGGGGGAAATGGTTTGAGCGGATCTGCAGCCCCCAAAGAACAGCCCACATTGTTGGGGGAAATGGTTTGAGCAGATCTGCAGCCCTCAAAGAACAGCNCTGCACATACCAGGATGGCAATGGGAAGACTCAGAACTCCTCTCCCACTTGTCGGGAGCAGATGGAAAAATGAAGGAACAAGCTCCACAACTGGACTTGTTGGGGGAAATGGTTTGAGGAGATCTACAGCCCTCAAAGAGCAGATCACATTGTTGGGGGAAATGGTTTGAGCAGATCTGCAGCCCCCAGAGAACAGCCCACATGTAACAGCATCATGAACAGCTGATCTTGAGTGTGTAAATCTGAACTGGATTTTTGGTTGCACTGGTTCTACATTTGTTAGACTGTCTGGAGCTGTGAGGCAGTCATCTATACACATGGGTTTTAGAAAGTGAGATTTCTCTGTCCTGTTATGTGGCATTTTGTTTTAGCAAATGCTAAACAGTTTTCCTGGGACTTTCAAAACATTTTCTCTTCTGCTGGCATACTTCAGCTTCCTAGCCCTGCTTGTTCTGGTACTTGTACTATTCAAAACTGATTTCTTACTATTTTTGATAATGAGAAATGTGTGTTATTCTCATCCTGCCTGTTCTTCAAAATAGCTGGACAGCCCCTATTAAAGCTTTATGGGGAAAAAAAAAAAGGCAACAATTGAGAGAGATCATGTTCACAGACCTGATTCTGCTAAAAGTCATACGTTTCAGAATTAACTTTAATCATGTGTTTATAATAGGAATTTTTTTTTTTGAAAATGTAAAATTGCTGAATAGATTTTGTGTTGGCTACTTTGAAAAACTACTTTTTTTTTCCAACCCACTTTTTTCCAACCTAATTCTTAATTGCCCTTCTTGTCTACTCCCTGGTATTACTAAGAATGATTCAGCTTAAATGTCTGTAATATCCCTGCAGGATTTTATGGGACTGAGTGAAGCTTCTTTCCATGTCAAATCTTCGAGTCTGTTACTCTCTAAAAGAAAAGTTTGCCCCACAAAACTGGAAGAGAAGAAATAGATGAATATGAACGTGGATGTGCTGATCAACACAAGGCAAGCACAGGAAAAGTGCAGGTATGGGCATCGAGCAAGTTGTGTCATTTAGCAGAGAAAAAGTAAAACCGATAAGAACAAAGTAAAATTGATAACACCTAAATTCACTAATCATGTGAATTAGCGTGGAGTGATAAGAGACAGCAATTTGAGATCTTTGTCACAGTATCTGGCAGCAGTATAGAAAGCAAATAGGGCCTTAGGAAGTAGAATTAGATGGAGAATCTACACTTATCAGTAATTAAAGCCCTATACAGAGAAAAAGCAAGGCAAAGCCACTTATTATTGCTAACTACCTCGAGTGCCATGTTACACAGAAAATACAAAAATACAGCCTGTAAAGGTGAGCACAAATAGCTATAAAGGTATTACTTTCTTCAGATTCTATGGAGGGTGTTACAGTTTTTACAGAAATTCTCTTTGCCATTTGTTTACAGTGAATCCCAGGTGTTCTAATCCTTAAAGAATTTACAGCATGGAGTACTAGACTATAAGTGGCTGTTAGAAGCATTTCACCAAAAAAAATATACAAAATATATCTTAGCACGTGGCTTGTCTGTGATCCTGAAGTTGAGGCGTGCCCATGCTTTTCCATAATGCACGTTCATAACACATCGATGCAATGGAGGATCTCAGAATACATTTCAGAATATTCACATACTTGCTATTTTTGTGGAGTTTCTGTATTTGCCTTTTATAAAAGGAATTGCCTTTAAACGCTGCTCTGCTTTTCATTCAGCAGTGCTGACAAACATCCCCATCTACCAGGAGCAGCAGGAGTCTAAACTTGCCTCTTACACCATTCACATACTGGTTTTGGTGGCCTGTTTATGGGAGTGTGACAATTAAAAACGAAGGTGTGTAAATCACTAGGGGGATAACTAACAGCAATTGTTTTCTGTCCAGGCAAATAATGGAAGTCTTTGTAAAGCCATACAGAGACACAGAAGGAATGGTGGGGAAGTCTGGGAAAACTGTCAGCACTCAGCTGAGTCAGTCTGTGTACACAGATGGAAATCCAGGGCATGCTGGCTGGGTCAGGTACAAATGTGCTTTACTTTGGCTCTGGAAAGGCAAATGGTGCAGGTTCTATCAGGAGTCCTTTTTTTCGCTTCCCTCCCCTTATTTTCTGCAGCCCAAAGTGGGGCTTTAGTAGGTAGTTCCTAAATGATGTAGGATGTAGCAGTAGGATTTTGGACAGGAGGCATTTGAGCAGGAAGTCAATGAGTAGGCTGAATGCCTGGGTATAGGGATGCCTTCCTGAATGTTAAGTGTTAGGGCAGGGAATTTTAGTTCATCATAAAGGCTGTGGGTTTTCTCTTTTCCAAAATAACTCTTCATTTCAAACTGAGTATTCATCAACAATGTGTTTTTTTGCAATGGCAGTAGCAGAATATAGAGATAAATAGAATTGATTGCAGCAAAGTTCAGAGGCTAAAAAAGTCGTTCCAAGAGCAGGTTTGCTGACAGGCTGGAGCTGGTTCTGGTGTGCCTTTTAGAAACACCCACCCTGGATTCCCAAGTTTGACCGAACCCCAGTGTATGTCTGTTTGTTCGTTCATTTATTAAGCATGTTCATTACTGCTAAGCACATCTCTCACACCCAGCATGTCTCCTACAGCTAGAGGGACAGATCATTCCCTTGCTCCAGCTTGGACATGTGTTGAACAAAGACAGAAGTGAGCTGGTCTGGATAAAACTGTGTTTGTCACTTTTTTTTTCTCAAAGCCTCCTGATCTTCATCCAGATATTCACTGCTACAAGGTTGGTGCTTGGCAGAGCTCCCAGCCTACCCAAACCCCCTTTGTATTTCCTTCTCAGGAAGACAAGGTGTGGCAATACTTTGAGACAAAAATCAGTACAGGTTTAGGGGACTTCATGTGAGTCTTTCTTTCCACCCCCTATCTCCTTCAGCCAAATGATTGATGTGGAGGACTAGGACTCTTCCTCTAAGAAACCCTGTACCACAAGGAGGATGCTGCAATAAAAAGTGATGCTGGAAAGCCTTCATTCCTCACCAGTTTTGATAAGCTATAGTATGTGAGGAGAGATAAGATGTTGTTGCTCTTGAGTGATGATAAATAAAGCATGTTTACAAGTAGGATGCTTGAAAGTGGGAAAGGCTGCAGCACAAATGGCCTGTGGGATCCAGTGAGGACACTTGAAATAGCCTGACTTTAAGCTGATTGAATAAAGAACTACCACAAGCTCATAGCATGGGCAGAGACACTCCTGGCCCAGCAGAGGCAGGGAATTCTGAAGTCAGGACTCAAGCGAGCCAGTGCCTTGGGACTGTAACAGTTTTGGCACAAATCACGTTAGAGCTAAAATCCAAGTTGCTGAGTGAGAAATTACATAAAATATGGATATATCTCTACCTCGAAAAATTTGGCCTACTTTGTGCAACTTACAAATGCAACTTTTTGAATTTATTTACCGTGGCACGGGTTGTGAAGCTGTAGAAGGACCTAAAAGCAAGAATGATGCATAAAGATTTCGACAGCCTCACTCCCCTGTTCAATGTGAAGTGTTTATTCCTCCGCTGTGTCCACTGCCAGCAGGCTTTTAATGTCTCCTAAATCACAAAACCCAAAGCACCTTGCTGTGTCTGTCCCAGAGCAGTGCTCGTCAGGGTGACTGAGAATGCTGACCTCAGGAATGCAGGAGCATCTTTGTGGAGAGACTCCCCTCAAATCAGTCTTCTGCTGAAAATTACTGACAAAGCTATCACTGGCTTCTGGAAATAATAATAATATCATACTTTAACAAACTGCTAATACAGCCCAAATCTTCCCTTCTTGAAATCTATAGGAGCTTTCACTGTGGTTTTAAACAGGGCATGACTAATGTGACAGTGTACATTTGACTAAGAGATGAACATGAAATAGACCTCAAAATTAAGCCATATTTAATGCTCTTAATTTAAAGCTGATATATGGTGGCATGTATATAATCAGACAGCTCTTAATGTAAAAAAGCTCAAAACAAACAAAAATACAAATAAAGGCTTGCTAAAATCCTACCTTATTTTGTAATCATGCACTGCAATAGCAGTTGTTTTTGCTGGTCTGATCTGCCTTTCTGTTGGCTGGGTTCCCTTTCTGTGACAGATGTGCTATTTATGGAAGGGGATTCTGAATATTTTAAAGCACTGACTGTTAGGATCATCTCATTCCCAGCCTTTAAAATGAAAGAGAACAAAATGCCAAATAACTTCCCAAAGCAAAACCTCCAAATTGAACAGACACCTATTTAATCATTAAAAAGGAAAGAAGCGTGTGTGTGTGTGGGGGAAGCAAAATCAGATTGTCTAATTTTTACAAGAAATGAATACGTACGTGCAGCAGCCCAGATTTTGCTGTGCAACGTTTTCTGATTTAACACAATATTTGTTATTAGCCTTCACTTGTAGAAAGTGGTGCTCTTTTAGAGAAAAAAAAGTAAATCAAAAGGTACCCAGGTTCCTAGGGAAGGAAGGAATGAATATGTGTATGAAAATTTGGCTGCTTTCTTTCTCAGCCATGTTGGCAGGTGGAATGAAAGGCAGCGCTTCTCTGGGCAAATCTGGCCTCCCAAGGAGGAGCTGTTTATTTCCACAGTTGGCCAGAAAGCACTTATCTTCTCTTATGCATATGGTAAATATTACTTACCTAAAGAATTCTCTCAGTGAAATCTTTTCTGAGCCCGCAGGTTAATCTTGGCAGTTGTGTTTTGTGCCGGGTATCAGCCTGCGGTATTGGCAGGTGGAGGGAGAGGGAGCTGAGAGAAGTCACTGCCGTACTGGGGGGGATTCTGCTCTCTGAACAGGTAGATCTCATGGTCTGTTTTTACCTCACCTGCTGGTTTAGCCTTCTGGGAAGGTAATTCAGGTTATAGTAAACTGCAGCATGGTTCTCTCGTTCTCCCTTTGGAGACACAGTGACAATGAAAACAGAACCATTTTTGCTAATGAGGCGTTTAAAAAAAAAACAAAACAGATTAGCTAGTTTTAATGCTTTTCTCTTTGCATATCTTTCCTTACACGTGCAAAATACTTTATTGTGTTTTTAAGTTTTCCAGGAAATAAGCCCTTTTTTTGACACTTATAAAAATCTGATTCCCACAATTACTCCCGCAGTGTCTGCGGAGGGTGATACCAATTTAACGTATGCAGCGGCTGCACGACGTGCCTGCCATTAATCTCAGAAGGTAACAGAGAGCCCTTAAGTAGGCGACGGAAAATTTTTAATTATTATTATTTCTGCCGGTTTTATGTTTCCAAATTTATTTTTTTTTCCCCTCAGAGACGGCAGCACTTTGGTATCTGCATTGACCTCCATGATGTCAGAATGTCATTGTGCTAAGAAAAGCCTCCGAGAAAAAAAAAAAAAAACAACAACCAAAAACACAACACAAAGGAGCTTTGCGTCTTCCAATAACATGAGATGTGCACATACAGCACGCAGCATTTTGGGATTCAGGCTGTGGTAGTGAGTTGTTGCTTTCAGTTTGATTAGACAGTCCTTGTTTCGCTTTCCTTGCTCTGACAGTGAGTACTGCCTGTACGCTGCTTAAGTCTTCTTAGTGCTATCTAGGTCAGTGTACTTAGGATAGCTTTTATGTCCTGTAAGTCTGACAGATAGCGTGCCTGGCAGAGATCAGCACCAAATATTCTTTTATTTGTTGTATCTGAGGATGGCAAAATATCTTCAAACGGATCAGAACTGCACGCCACATAGCACCTACCGTTTCTGCATTGCAGATATATTTAGCTCTAACACTGCTTGTGGTTAACAGGGTGTAGCGTAGACACAGACAGCTGATCATGCAGTCAGACCCGGTGCTCGTGTGGTTTGTCAATACTGCTCAGGATTCTGATGGACTGTAAAAGACAGAAAAACCGAAAGGAAAGAAAAAGAAATGTTTTATTTGTCTGAACATTAGGCTTTTAGCTCTGTTATTTTTGCTATCCTTGGCTTTTTATTTTATTTTTTCTAATTCAGGGACTTAAAAATTGAGAAAGCACAGCAAATGCACCCAGGATTTAATGTGTGCGACGTGAAATCTTTCTGCACCGAGAGGATGTTCCTGTAGTCGCTGCAGCGCTTCTCCAATAAGCAAGAAGACTGTTTTGTTTTCCTCGGCAGGCGACTCAGCCATTGCACAAGCAGATTTTGATAAGAGTTTGAAATGCCTACTACTGTATCACAGTAGAATTTGGAGTTTGCTAACAGTGTTAGCGACTGGAGCTCATCTTGCATCACCAGTTGATGACAATTTTCTTTGTTCCCTCCCACCCAGTTGAACCAAGACTGTGTAGCTGATACGCAATGTCACTTACAACATTAATCAGATACTGCATTTAAGGTGAGCTGTCCCTTGCCTCCTCCCTTGCCAGAGCTGTGCTGCAGTATGTATCTCACTCCTGCAAGCCTAAAATGGCAGGCAGGATTAATGTTGCTTGTGCTGTGTGCATGCTGTGTATTGAATTCATTATACTGTGCCTGGTATCTCAAATGTGAGTATGTAAATGGTCTGTGTGCCATGTCATGCAGTAGTGAAGAGTGGTTTGTGCTTCATTACAGGCTTAGATATTTGAGCATCACCTTAAGAATTCTTTTTTCATTCGCAATGTGGTGAGCTGTTAGCTTGTCATCACATTCAAACTACGTTATTAGCCCTTGGAAAGAGGGGGGAAAAAAAAAAAAAAAAGCAAACTGTGCTTCCAGATGGTGTCACCCTTTTTCTTCTTGCGTTTACTGTAGTTTAAATAATGTATATTGTATTGTTAATTAATGTGAATATCGAATTAAAGCACTTGAAACTTACATATTTATTATGCAGGTAGGAGGCACGTCGAGTCTATTTTTAACTCTTACGCAGTCCACGTTGTGCAATGGGCTTTGGTTGTCGAGTTTATATTTTCAGCTGTGATATCAATAGGTTGATTTTCAGTAAATGTGACAAGTGGCCTTTACAGTGGTCAGCTTCAAGCTTTGAACCCTCTGAGGAGGAGGAAAAAAAAAAAAAAAANAAAAAAAACCAAAAAACAAAAAAAAAACAACAAAAAAAAAAAACCAGCCAACCTTGTGTTGCAGTTTCGGAAAACCTTGGATGAGGACGTGGTGTTTTTTTTTTTCCCCACTCCTGCTTTCCCTGTTGATAAACTCGGTTCTCCTGATCACGGTCTATTCAAGCTGCTTCCCATCTGAATTTTGACGACTGCTTCTAAAAAATTATCAAGAAGACCAAGAATAGAACTCATCTCCATCGCTCTCCATAAAAATGGCTGGGTGCACTGCCATGCTAACGCTGCTCTAAGTGGTGCATGCAGGTAGGTTGAGATTTGCATGTTTTACTGTTTTCTTGGTCGGTGTTGCAAGAACATGAAATGGGCTTTGCAATGGGGCTTCCAGTTTAAAAATGCACCGAACTGTTAATGAAAACAACCTGTATTAAATTGTTGGCTTTCACACATTGGCATGGCAGTTACTGGTATCTGGTTTTTTTTAAAATCTGTTGTGAAAGTGGAGCAATCGTGTCTGTTAAAATAATCATATGTACCAAGGGCGTGGCAACGCTTATGCAACAAAAGAATTTTTGAAAACCCTATTGATTCCATTGCATTTTAAAGCTGACTATAAGCATTACTAAGCTTGAAGCTAAAATGCAGAAATAAAAACTGAGATAGATTAGAAAAATGAAAAATATTTAAATTCTGCCGTAAGCGGTTTTGTGTTTTGTGCGAAATTTAAATAAAGAATAGCATGTTTTAATGCTTATATTTTCAGTATTAGCTACAAACATAAAACTGCAGTATTTCTTTTTATTTAAAAACAAAAGGACTTTAAAGAGAAAGATTGATATAGATGTTCCTGTCAGCTTAAACTGAGTATCAGTTTACTGTGTTTTGCTTCACACAAAAAAGGTTATGAAATAAAAACTTAACAGCCTTAAGTACAAAAATCTGAATTTGAGCATTAAGAGCAAAAATAATTATGAGTACTGCATTACTTGCCCCAACTTTTGTAATATGTTTGTTTCAGATTAATACTGGGCCAGAACCAGTTTCCTTGGCAACCAAATCCTTTTAAAAGGTTCAATGGTAGAGATGTAGAAAGATGTTATTCCCTTTAGCAGCAATACCACAATGCAAATGGAAATGGTTGTTTCCTCTTAGTTCTAACCCAGAACTGATCTCATCTTATGTTTCCATGTGTCTATCAGTTCCTAAAGGATGCCATGTTTATAAAGCTGTACACACAAAAACCTGTTTTATTCCTGTTCTGCAGTGCTTGTTCCCAGAAACGTACCCTGGTTTCTTTTTTAATTTAGCCTCGTCTTGCATGTAGGTCAAGGTTTGTACTGTGTGTGTATAAAGTGATAGTTTCATTATCACAAGTATAAAAATATTACTGAAATATTTAGCAGCTGAGAAATTTAGAGAATCAGAAGTATCTTTAAACCTTCTTTCACCTTTTCTGAATTGAGCCACAGTAATGCTAATAAAGCTTTCTTTAAGTACTGAAGTGCAGGAACAGAACAGTTTTTAAGCATACTGCAAAGGACTCCTGTCAGACCTGACCCAAACCTGCCGAGAATGAGCTCACCTGTGGTCTGCGGTAATTTGCAGACCTTACAGATTTTGCAAAATTCGAGCATTGTAATTCTTTATTTCTATTTTTAGCTATTATTTTTTACAGTACCAGTTCAATAATACGTGTAGCACGGGTAACTGCCTGTGCAGAATCAGACGTTTCTAAATGTCTCCGGTGAGCCCGTAACGTCGTGGGATCTCCGTGTCGATCCCTTTTGTACGTGACTTGAGAAATTCTCACCACTGCAAGGAGACTTTTGCAGCAGGGAAGCCATTTTCCTTTCATGTCCTTGACTTTAAAATGACTAAGTGTATTTTGTGTGCATGAGGACCCAGCACTGAAAGTGAATGCAGAGGACGCATTTAGAAGCACAGCCAATTATTAATAACACCCTTGACAGTATCAGCAATATCAAATTAATTCTCATTTATTTCTAAATATATCAGCTCAATGCATTCCAAATGAACAGAGTGTAACTGCTCAGGAATATGACTTGTCATCTGTCGTAACAGGCAAATGCTTAACAATGATGATAAAACCATTTGATTCGTAATTGTAAGATTAGTTTACCCGGTGCAATATTCCTCTGTTCCACCTAAAGAAGCAGAACTGAAAACGTGGCAGACAGCATCTCTCAAGTGACATATTAAAGTTTGCATTTTTTGCACTCTGATTTATCTCCAGTAGCCTGCTTCTGCTGATTATTCTCCTGCCTAAAACGTTAATGTGGAGCGCGCCATTACATGTGGCAAGAAAGCGAGTTTCTTTGTTTATTTTTGTGTGGTTATTTTTAAAGGAAATTGCTGAGCAAATGATATGGCAGAGCAGTTTATTTATTGCCGCTGATATTTATCTTTAGAAGAGATGGAGCACTTAGCAATCAACTGTTTCTATTATGTCTTTGTGTTCAAGCAGACCCACTCAAGGCATTTTTTAGAAGTAGCTCTGTTCCATGAGCACACTTCCATGTGGTTGTTTTAAACCCATTTGCCAATTTGCTCTTTGTTAAGGGGTGCAAGTCCTCTTGTAATTAATATGACTGAACTCAAGTGCTTTCATGGGTCCGGAAAAACTCACTGGCAGCCCGTGAACAGTAATTTCTTCCAGCTAAAGGAACCGATTTCTTTATTAAGGAGGGGTCTGGCAATTAGCAAGCTGTTTGCAGTTTGACTGTCCGTGGTTCAGAGGTATTTACATCCAGCTGCTGCAGTGTCACAATGTTGTGGCCAGAGGTGCCACAAGAAACCTGTAAACTTCATCCATTTTATTCCCTTTGGGGTCTAACCAGGGCATGCAGGAGCAGGTGCAGTTTTCCCCACCTCCAGCACAGCCTGCAGATATTCCTGTTAGTGGGGCTTGTTGGTTTTTTGGGGGGGTATATTTTGTTGTAGTTTATTTTATTTTCAGTTTTATTTTTCAGTTGATTATTGAGCCTCCTTTTTTATAAATGAAATTTCTTCTTTTAAACACGCAAATTCCATTTATGCCAAACAGAAAATCTGTACAAAGCATGAGTAAAAATGAAATCAAACTCAAAACCTATTCACTCAGACACTATTCTACTTTCAGTGGCATTTCTGCTTAAGGTTACTTCTGCCTCTGAAGTTCATTTTGATTTGAAACTGCAGGTCTCTCAGTGGGTTCAGATTATATTTCTCAGACTATTAGACAGATTCTGGTGGTAAGGACCAGGTACCAATTAACCCTTTCGAGGCATCTAGTGTCTGTTGTGTTTTATCACATAAATTACTTCATTATGTATTAAAAGGGCTTTATTATGCATAATACTGTATTTGAACTCTATTATTACCACATTTGGGGATTCTTTACCTTTGGTAAGAACTTTTACTGTTTGATTCCTCCAGATGAGACGTTTAAGCTTCCAAACATGACCCTATTTTGGTCACTTATGAATATGCCTTTATTGGCAGTTGAGGTAATAATAACGGCTTAACACAATTTTCTTTCGTTCTGGCCTTTGTGATGGGCAGATGTGAGCTACAGAACTCTCACTCAAATTAACATGAACTAAAATGTACTCGGCTAAACCAACAGCAAAAAAAATTACCTCACCTTCTTACCTTTAAAAGCCAATGTAATGTGTCCTGTATTTCCTGTACAGTGCCATTTGTAAGAGTATTTGGTGTATTTGCAAATGGGAGATGGATCTCTGTGTTCTTAATTGCTGCTCTCTGGTTGCTGCTGTGTAAATGTCTATCAGCTGAGTCATAAGGCCTTATCTGTCTGGTTTTGCAATTGCCCTATGGAACAATTTCATTTTGGTTAGGATCTGCGAAACAAACCCCTGCTCTGAATAATTTTTATACTTGATACTACATGGAAACCTTTTTAGGGTGTTTGATACATAATAACAAAATCTGGATGTTTGGTGAGGATGAATAATCATTTAAGCAGGGAGACAGGGGAAGTATATTCCAGAGAAGAATTGCTTAGAAATGTCATTATCACAGATACCCTGATGATATCTTCAATAAGAGAAACCAAAAGTGGCAGAATAGAAAGAGAAGAAAGGAAATATCTCTTGAAATTAAGATTTTAAACTTGAAAACGTCCTTACATTTCTGTTTAGAACTCATTATGAATCCTTATGTCCAGTTTGCACTACCCAGGTTAAACCCTAATAAAACAATGCAGCAGAAGTTTGGTTAATGGTACTGTTTTATTGCTGGTGCGTTCTGAGCCTCACAGATGTAGAGTTGGACTCTTACAGCACCCCGGGGAAAATTCTGATGGATTACATAATGTATGAGGAAATTAGTACTTGTCCAGCAATTCAGTATTACATTTGGATTTTTCCCTTTGCAGGCTGATACACAGTAGCCACAGAGTTCACAAAAATCACTGAGATGATTTTGCCGAAAATACCTGTCAATACCACTTTTAAAAGGCTCTAACAGAAGAACAACCTGATTTTAGGTGGGTAAGTTTATGGGGTGATATCACATAGAATTAGAGATAAAATATTTAACACCATAACCACTGCATTACATAATTTTTTTCCCGTTAAGTCATAATTTATTGTAGCAATTTAAGAGTTGTTCTCGCTGTGGTACCGCAATGCTCTATTCTCGTGTCGATATTGTCGGATTTTTCCAGCTCCTGCTGGATTTCTATTGCCCCCCCAGAGGTTGGACAAACAAAATCAGGCAGAACAGATCTTTGGAACAGGTTGTTAGAGCCACCAGTGATCTGTACAAACAGACTGGGAGGGAAGCAAACCTCAGCTCAGGATCCCGGTGCCGAGTGCTCGCTACAAACCTGCGCCACCCAGGAAAGGCAGAACTCCTGGTGCCAGTGCCCATCCTGGCACCGTTGTGTTGGTCAGGCTGTGTCTAGTTCATGGAATCTACCTCTATATGTGACTGTAATCAGGGATGGTAAAAAAACCTCTTGATTCATGAGCTGGAAAGAGCACTCTGTGGACAAAGTGCGATAAATAACCAGCACATTTCAAAATAACGGTTCGCCTTTTGCACGGCTTTTTCAAATTTCAGCAGTCTCCTTTTTTCTCCTTGTAATGTCCAACAATAGTCTTGGTTAGCATAAAAATGTCTGATATTTCTGTGCTTTAAATTTAAGGTACGTATGCACTGAATGGAAGAATCAGTGAAATCCTGATTCGTTCATTCATTTTTAATGTGGCCCTTTGTATAATTTGTGTTACAGAAAGGGAGAAGTTCCATTGATTTCAGTGGCACTGTTTGCACAAATTTCTGCAGGGAACGGTTCGTTGCATCACAGCCATTCACGCTGTGGTATCTCTAAGTAGAAATAAGTAATTAAGGTTACCAGGCAGACGGTATGATAAGGAACCAAGTTATAAAAACCAAAAAAAAAACCAAAAAACCCACAAGCCAAAAAACCCTCTTTGATTCCTAGAATATCTCAAACTGTTTCCTCTATTTAAGTTTACTTTTAATACACGATGTTATGGGACATAGAAAATGGTAACAGATTTTCAGAGACAATAAAATGGCATTGGTGGTTTAAATTAATCAGGGAAATGCTAAAATTAGATAAATTCAGGTCACCTGCGCTTACCGAAGCAATGAGCTGCCAAACCTAAGTTGCACCTATTTCAAGTAAATTCTCATGGAACACTTGCTCAGTACATTTTAGATAGAATACTGGGCCATAACCTGTTTCCTTGACAACCACATATGAATAAAAGGTACATTAGCAAAGCTGCAGATGTGTGTCAGTGAATGCTTATTAAGCAGCCCCATGCATTTACATACCATGTGCTCACAACAATGCATGCATCTTGAAAATCACCATATAAAAAGATTCCTGGGCGTGGCCCAGTGTGGATTCCCAACACTCAAAGGTTTTAACTGAATGTTTTCAATGGAAATATCTCTCGTGGTTGTTTTTTTTTTTTTTACTATTGCGCTTTAAATTGGACTGGCGAGACCTGGGCGGAACTGGCGTGGTAGGCTCGGTCTGTGAATTGAAACGTCCCTCCAGGATCCTGAACACTCTCAGCACTGCCTTCAGCAACAAAACATGGCTGGAAGTGAGGGCTGGTTTGCATTCTTTCAGAAATGCTCAGGCATTCTGAACCTGGATGTTGTGCCAGCATTCAGAAGCGAGCACGATCACGTTGCTGTGCAGAGTGACAAACTAAAGCCACCAAATAAGAATGAAGCTGGTGTTGCTTGCAGCACTCTCGTTCTGTGCAACCTACCCAGGCAAGGAGATAAGACCCAACTGTTGTCTCCTACCAGTCAACAACAGGAAAAGGCAGGGGTGGAGAAAAAGCTGGGCAAGTCAAAATGACAGCTGCTCACAGACTTTTGGAATAATATTTGGATGTAGCATTTAGGCAGCACTCACACTTTCTGTGCAAGTGTTTGTAGAGTACTGTTCCAAAAAAAAAACCTGGATTAAAAAGAAGCTCAGATAAATAAGTTCAGTTCTGACAAATTTGTGTGCTGACTTCAGCAAGTTTATGTACAGGTTATTTTTGGCCTTTCTTCTTAAAGTTTTAATTTATGTACGGAAGGAAAAGCGTATACAACCCTTTGGGTTATCCCAAAATTACATATTTTTAAGAAATTAACTCAGAGCTGAGCAGCTCCCACTGGTGGCAGAGCAAGCAGCATGGACTTTCTTCTTGCTGCCGGTTGCTCCCTGCTTTTGCTCCCTCCCTTGTCCACTGGGTGAGCAAAGGCCCTGCTGCAGCCTTTGGGAAACCTGCAGGAGGGGGCAAAAGTAGGGCAGCACAACGTGGAGCATAAGAAGAGCATCCACAGTTCTTGTTTGTCCAGTGAGCTGTCACAATATCGGCCACACAAAGTGACGATTCAGAGCGATAGCCATCACCTGTGCGTTGGCTTTGGCTCACCAGTGTGACAGCAAAACCAAAACCACTTTGCAGTATTTTAAGGATACTGGAGAGCAATGGTGGGCAGTTAACAGCTTGAGAAACAATTCTAGTTTTTAAAATGGCTGTGTCCAGCGCTCTGGCAGAACAACTAAATGAGGTGTTTCCAGGAAAAGGGATTTAACTCTATTTTCAGTCTCGCATGATCTGCTCCATCAGCTGTAGTAAAGGGCAGGAATGGCTGCACTGGCCTGGCCCCAGCACACCTCACCCAGAGTATCAGTGGATCCCATATTCAAAGGATGTTTCCTCTGAAAACTGGAAAATGAGGGGCTGAGTTCAACTGAGTTCAGAAGCTCAATACTTTTATTTTATCGTTCTGATAACCAAATAGGCAAAAAAAACCCCACATAGTAATTGCTCTGAACGAACAAATAATAAATGTTTCACTTGCTCCTTTTGTTTAAAGCTATTCAAACATATAAATCACTCCATTTGACAGCAGTCAACAACAGAAAAATGTCTGTTGTTGTCGCTGTGTCTGTAAACACAGCTCGGTGCTCGCAATTGATCTGTGCTAGCTGAGGACTCTGATATGCCCCGCAAGTGTGGGCGGCGAGAAAATGGCTTGTCAGCAGCACAGAAAAAATGAAAGACTTCAATGGAAAATAATACTAAGATTGTTCAGAGATAGCAAGATGTAAAGTCAGCTGATTCTTAGTGGCAGCACAGCATGAGCTTTTGTATTTTGTGCAAAAGAAGAATTTGGATTTATGTCAGTTATTGCTGTTGCTTCATTTTCTTTTTTTTTAGACTGATGAAAAAGATGTAGTTACACCTTTAGGAAGTGCTTGTATGTGTTTTGTTCAGTGTTGATGGGACTCAGATTAGGCCATGCCTACATTTTATAAAGGCAGCAGACCTTGGAGAAGGACTGGCTTTGGTGCACGTGCACAGCTCAGGGAGTTTGAGAGCCAGATGAGTTGTGCCAGGTTTCCCTCCTCTCCACCAGACCTGGAGGAGCAGGTGGCTGCTGCAGGCACTCTAACTGTGCTCCTCTGCCTTCTCCTCCCTCCATCTGATGCTTGAGGAAAGGAGGAGGGTTGCACGAAGGAACTCTTTCCCTTGCTCAGGAACACAGAGGGGAGCTGAAGCCACTTTGGGCTGCTGGGGCTTTCCTCTCCCCCACTTGTGAGTGAAATGCTGGCCTGGTTGAGGGCTGAGGAGCTGCATTTCCTCAGCACCACTGGCTGCTTTCACCTCAGCACTGAAAGCAAGGAAGACAGCAGTCCATCCCAGAGTTTTCCTCATGGATGGGCTCTAGGCACTGAGACAGAAAACACTCACATCCTGGCCAAACTCCTGCTGCTTAGGATGAATTTGCAAGCCTGAGTAATGCTATATATTTATTGTTTCCTGCTGTTGCTTAAGAGCTGAAACTGCTGGAGGAACACTGGAACATTTTTTTCCCAGGCAGTCTGAAATACTCTTAAGGAAAGAAATGCCACGTGCCACCAGTTACAGAAGTGAGATTATCAGACTTCAGCAAAGCATCCAAACACCACCATTTCAGTAACCTTGGAACCGTTTGATACATTTTAAAGAAGCTCTGACCATTTTCTCTCTACCTTGCAATTTTACTGTATTACAGATAATCCACTGCTAAACTACTCGGACTTCCACTTAAAAGGAGCATAATCTTTGTGTGAGGTCATGTGCAATCATTCGTATGTTTAACAGGAATTGGTACATACACACTAGCAAGATCGTTATTTTTAAAGTATGTAATTTATATTGTGGCTTACACCCTGGAATCAGGATTGCACACGCACATGAATCTCGTCTCACCTCTCACAGGTATCACTGCAATCCATTCACACGGGTCTGACTGCAGCACCAGTAGCTCCATTTACTTGGAATGCAGTTGGTTTTACGTGAAACATTATAATGATAATGTAAAATGCTGTGTGAGGCCAAGACAGCCCTAGAAAAAAATTGTTATTGTGAAGAATACTTTTAATACACAAGGAAGTGAGGGCACTGTGAATTCCAGTAGCTCAAGTTATATATATATATATATATATATGGAAATTAGTTCCTACAATTACAGTACTAGTCACAGAAAAGATAATTCTTTTTTTAATGGATAAGCTGAAGTTGCCTTAAAAAAAAACACCCTGTTTAAAAAAAAAAAAAAGAAGAGAAAGAAAAATAGTCAAGTTTGATCCAAATCTTTTATTTTGTTTATAGATATTAAGACTACCAGAGCATCCAGTGGTCAAGTACAAATACATTAATGTGTCTTAAGTTGGAGGTATCAGCTATACAAATGATGGTTATGTATCTGATTTTCAAAACAATTTAAAATAATTTTAATTAAGATTATGGGGGAATTAATAACCTAATCTTCCTTAAACTTGTTTCATGTAATCAAAAAAGATGCTTGCTCAGTAACGCATTTCTTTCTTTTAAAGGATTACAACAGGTTTAATTTAATCCATTTTATCCTATTGTTACTGACAACACATTTGTCACAAATACCTCTTGTGGCACTCGTGTCAGAAATCTTCATAAATACATATTGTTATGTATATACATATCTAAAACAGTACTAAAGGAACAACAGCAAACAAGCAGGAGGCAAAGTCCAAGATTAAAAGTAACCTGCGCTGTGAGTGTGAAACTTTGCTTCTCTGTCATGCAAGTTGGAATGAAAAAGGAGGTTGGGAAAACTTTGGGACACGCTTTGCTTTGGCAATCAACAACTGGTCACCTCCTGACTCAGTTTGCCATGAGATTAAAAAACCAGTTTTTTGGTAGCAGAGAGTCCTAAACTAAAAACATACTCATTGCTTCAGTAGGTGAATTTATAAGTACAAATTCCAGTGATCCAGAAGAAGGAATCAGACTCCTCACAGAGATATTCAGTATCTCCAAGACAGTCTTTTAATGTGGATTGTATAAATTAGTGAAAGGAGAGGTGTGTGTAGATAAGTCACTGAAATGATGCCAAGTTCCTGACATGAACAAATTTCTTACCGTATCTTTTAGAGAACCAGGAAAGCATCGATTAGCTCCAAGACAGAATGATGGGGGGGAAAGACCTCCCCTCCTTATATTTTGTTATGCTGATATTAAATAGTTTCCTGAGATGATCAGCAGCACTTACCATGAAGAGGCTCTAGCAAAGCTCTGACTCCCAGGCCCATCAGGTACGACAGTGACAAAATAGTTCATGCTCTGGATTTTGGTTTTGTCTAAAATGAATCAGTTCCTACCATTCAGTGCTTCTAATGCATAGGTTTAAGATTTTAAAACAGAACTCCTGTCCAATGAAGCCGTGTACACAACAGCTTGTAAAATAAGCACAGGTTAGCTTTGGACAAAATTAGTACTTTCAAGCAACCTTTAAGACAAAACCCCAATTTGTTAATTTTTCTAATAATGTTTTTCACCTGTCTCAAAGCCCAGTTTTTGTCTAAGCTTCATAATTCCAAGTCCTGAGAAAACGGGTTTTGCTGAGTATTTAAAGTGAGAGGCTGAGAGAGAAAATATCTGGGATGACTGAACCAAATGTATTGGAGCATCAGGCCAAATGAAATCAAGCTGCGGCCTCCTTTATCGACAGGAGCATTTGTTAGTGCTTACGAAGCACTAATAGTGTCGTGCTTGTTTCCTGAGGCAGTAAAAGATATGAAGAAACCCTAATTAGTGAGAATCCTATGTAACATAAACTGCCTTGTGTTATTTTTCTATAGATGCTTAAAAATATAATTAATATAATCAGATAGGGAAAAGGGTAAATGTGACTATACTGCAGTAACCAAATGTAATTTATTTCAGATTTTTCTCAAGGTGGTGTTTCATCTCAGCTTTGTGGAGGGAAGGGGTAGGAGACTTCTGGAAATAAATAGCTCTGTGGTTTCTGTTTCTCCCTGGGAGAAGCCCTGGAAGGCCAGCGAGGCCCTGGAGTGCCGTGTTTAGTGTCGCAGCAACTCCGAGATGGGCCCGGGGCTGCACTGATGGCGGGGCTGGGGAGCGGCACGGCCGCCTCTCCTCGTCCTGCTGAGCTCCGTGCCCGTGCCCGTGTCCGCCCGGCGGGCAGGCCCAGCACGCGGTGTTTGCGGAGCGGGGCCAGGGCCAGGGCCGGGGCCGGGCCCGGC
>VXAW01010364.1:220666-232706 GCA_013399735.1 Tyrannus savana | reverse complement strand
GGGGCTCTGGGCCCGGGCAGTGACAGCGCACACAGACCCCGCTCGGAGCGGGCCCAGGGCGGGCTGGGGCTCTGGGCCCGGGCAGTGACAGCGCGCACAGACCCCGCTCGCTCTGAGCCAGGCGCTGCCCAGGCCCTGCACGTTGTTTCCGTGCGGTGGGAAAAGTTCGTGGGAAACGTTAAAGGAGGGAGCGAGAGAACGAGGTGAGGATGGCAATAGTGGGAAGGAGTCTCAGCTCTGAGCGTAGGGCTCGTCGCGTGGATTCGGAGGGCTGTTAACCCTGACATCCCATTCTTAGGCTAAATTCCAGCCCCCCCCTTCCGCCCAGCTGATTAGAGGAAAGCGCCAGGCTGAAAAAAACCCAAACATTTCAAGTCTGTAATGCTTATGAGGCTTTAACAAACAGACCAGGTAAGTAAGTGTTCGATGGTAACAGGGAAGGACGTGAGCAGCGAGAGTCTAAAAGAGTAAAGCCCTAAATGCACTTGTAGAAATGAGGTGTTAGCTCCAGGAGTGGAGCGCTGTCCTGCGAGCTGTTGAACGGCGTTGGACGTCACTGACATCCTCAGGCATCATTAATGACATCCTCAGACATCATTAACGCGGCCCTGTGTGCCTGGGGTTGTGAGGAGGCTGCACGGACCCTGACAGGGGGCTGGTGAAGTGATCCCATAAAAAGCTGGGCAGTCATCCTAACAGGGATGGTGGGACAGCAGGATTCCGGGTGAGCAGGGATCAGAGCTGGGGGGTACGGGGGGGTGTTTGTGTGTATTTTGGGGTTTTTTGTTCATTGGTACCCCCATTTCTGCTGTAGAAGAAAATGGCATCCTTTAGGAGAGTCAGGTACAGGGGAACGTCCCTTCCGAGCTGGGGAAGCAGCCTGCAAACAGAGACCCTTCAGAGCAGGTTAACAGAGTGGGGGGAGGCTGAACATGAGGAAATTAGGGAGTGAACCTATTTCCACAGTGCCATGTTGGTAAGTAGCAGAAAATACCGGCATCTTTAAAATCCCAGTAGAAATCTAGGGAATAAAAAAACAGGAGAGCTCTTTCTGCAGTTCATCACTTATCTGGCTGGGTTTTATTTTGACTGGGTAGTAGCAACTGCCCTTAATGTTTTGGTGTTTTTTTAGCTATGCCACTGGCCTGTGTTTCAAATTTAGCTGACTGAAGTGGAATAAAAGAATCTCTTGTCGTATGTAATGGGGGACACTTACCTGGTAGTGGATTTCAAAAGTTTAGCAGAAGTTAAAAGAATATTCCTAGATTGCAACAGTTCTCTTCGGTAGTAAAGAAATATATTTGGTACTTACTGGCCAGTAAAACTTGTTGTGATCCCTTTGTTGATTTCGAAGTAATATTAATATAAAAATTAACAGTAGCTTCTTGTTTCAGCACTGTTCATGTAGAGCTGGCTGATTTAGTATTTATAATTAGCAGTGCCATCTGTGAGGCATAAGCAGTCAGATTTGTGTTTGGATGCATCAATCTCTGATCTTGACATTAACTTTTAATATCACTTTTTTTCACATATTGTCCTGCAGTGATATTCTGTTGATGTAAGAAAAGGTACCGTTATAATTTAACCAGTCTGCTGACCATTACACTTACGTTTTAGGTGAATATTTAAATCTTATTTCTCATAATGGCAGATAAGGTCTGTTACTGTTTTTGCAGAAAATCTGCAAAAAGAACCTGTAACTCCCAAGCAAAAATTCTGCTGCTCATAACCTAAACTTATCTATAGCTGTACCAAAGACCATTAGGTTATACTACAGAGGCACTGTTAAGATTCCTCAGAAATTATTTACGTCTGGATTGAGAGTAAAAAGTGTCAAAATAACAAACATATTTGTGTCAAACAAGGATGGCTCAGTTGGCTGAAGAGTTTTGATGCCCTTCTCTAGGTCAAGTGGTATTTACATACATTTTGGGCGACATTTAGAGATAATACTAGAATTCCTTCCATAATTCTACAATAAAAGTCATACAGGAGAACAGTTATGTTCCAAATTGACTTTCCTGTGTTTTAATCAAAAATATTTAACAGTAATACACCTGCAAAGTTTGATCTCTGTGGATTTTGGTCTTGGTAGGGCTCCCTTGGAAACCAAAGAGCAGCTTTTCATTTTACAGAATGAACTGCAAATGGAACGTAAAACATTCTGAAAATATTCCAGTTATATGTGTGCTAGGAAGGGTGTTCTGATTTTGATAGCATTTCAGACACATTTTCTGCAAATACAAGAAGCAAGACAGGTAAAATAGAATCATTACAGACAGGAATAAATGGGCTATGTGGGGAATGTGTAGGTGGAGATGGAGAAGCAAAAAGTATTGGCTCTGAAAACCAATTTTCTCCGGATTTTTTTTTTTTTTATAGCTTTCCAGGGAGATATATAACATATGGTTTAGCACACAGGAAAAAAAAAAATTAAGTTACCAAATAGCAAATGATATTTTTTACCATGTTGACACAAGGAGTCTAATTTGGTATTTTACTGAGCAGACCAAAATATCCAGGACTACAAAAACTGTCAATCTATATACGTGCAATTTAGAAATTTAAAATACTCACTTTCGTCCTTAGGAGGATAAATTTTTAAATAACAAGCTGAATAATAAGACTTGCACTAAACCCACTCGTGTTTGGATGCCTCTCGTAGCAGTAGCAGGCTGAGACACTTAGCAAACAGTCTGTCAGATGATGTGTCTTTGAACTCCAACCAGCTGTCTCCAATAAAGAAACAGAAAAAAACCAGGCAAGTTCCTGTGGGGCAGTTCACTGGGAGGGAGAGTTGACATCATTTATTTCTTATACTCAGGAAATAACCCTATCAGGAGCTCCTGTTGTGAGATGTTTTTGATGTCTGACAGTTGGTTTCTGATACCACATCACATGAGCCAGTCAGATGCAATCTCAGACATTGTCAATGAGAAAAAAGAATCAATTATGGGTTAGTGGCTGCTTGCTGGAAGGAAAGGGTTTTTGTCAGTGTGCTTTCTGGAGAAGACTCGATATGCCAGAAATATCTGCAATTATATCTGGGATTTTAGATGCTGAACCAAAGAAGACAGAGATTTTAAACAGATTAAAAATTCAGTTGTCCAAATTAAATACTCAGTTGTCCAATTAATCCGTTTTTTCAAGTCTATTCTTCATTTTTATTTTGCGTATTTTTTCTCAATGGAATAAACCAGTATATTCATACAGTAACAGCCTGGTTAATAACATTTTTTTGGTAATCATTAAATCTCGTTATTATACATTGGCAGTAATTTAGTGGTATTTACTATTGCAATTAAATCTTATTATTTGTTAGAAATTAAGAGTACACTATGAAATTATAAAGTGTGAACTCTAAATCTAAACTATAACTGAAGAAAAAATTGTTCTTCTCTGCTTGCTTTACTCTCAAATTTTTTCCTCTGCCTCCTGCTGGGGAGCCACCGGTGCTCCTGCCTCCTTCATCTGCACACACCTTTCCTGCAGTGATGTTGGCACCAGTGAACGTGAGATGACTTAAACCTGAAACAGTATGGCAAGATTTACTCATGCTTACAATTTAAAAGCTAATAAATTTTAAAAAATTACATAAAACTATAACTTTACTCTGTAACTGAAAAAATGCCTTCTAAATATATATTTTTTTTCTTGTAGATGACAGTCATGTCCCATTCAAAGGATCTCAAGGACGACTTCCACAGTGACACTGTCCTTTCCATTTTAAACGAGCAGCGCATCCGGGGCATTCTCTGTGATGTCACCATCATTGTGGAGGATACCAAATTTAAAGCCCACAGTAATGTGCTGGCAGCTTCAAGCCTTTACTTCAAAAACATTTTCTGGAGCCGTACTATCTGTATTTCGGGTCACGTGCTGGAGTTGGACGATCTCAAAGCTGAAGTGTTCACAGAAATACTGAATTACATCTACAGCTCCACCGTAGTTGTTAAGAGGCAGGAGACTGTCACGGACCTTGCAGCTGCAGGGAAGAAGCTGGGGATATCATTTCTGGAAGACCTTACAGATGTAAATTTTTCAAGTTCCCCCTGCCCCTACGCATACTGTGTTAACGAGAAAGGGAATGTCAAAGAGGAGAAGCACGAGAAGAGACACGAAGACTCCGCTGTGACCAATGGACCGCGAATTACAAACGCATTCTCAATTTTTGAGACAGAGAACAGTTTGTTTTCTCCACTTGATTTGAGGGCCAGCTTTAAAAAGGTGTCTGACACCATCCAAGCTCCCAACATCAGCCTGGACAGGAGCGATGTCTGCAAAGATGCTGAGCCAGCCAGCACCTTGGCTGAACACTCCTATGCAGTTTCTTCTGGGGGAGACACTTCCCAGGGAGCCCCGTTTGTGGAGCGGGACAGCAGCCCTTCGTACCGGGGGGGTGAGGAGCGCTATGAGAATCACCAGCCCACCCCAGTCATTCAGCAGGGAAAGCAAGCAGGTGGTGCTTCCAAGCCAGCCTTCAAGCCCCAGGGTACGGCTTTGGCTGTGGCAAAAGCACCGGCCTGTACGGTGACCGCTGCAGAAGCCCAGCGCGAAGCAGTTACTGATCAGACAATTACTGCCTTTCCAAAACCTCAGAATAAAGCAGGAGATTTCCATTTATCCAGAGAAGAGGAAAACAGTTCTGCTAACGTTTCTGCATCCGAGACGACTGTCATTCCACCTGTTCACAGTTGTACCTGTTGTGCAAAATCATTCAACGACAGGGCGTCGCTCACTGCTCACCTTCAGCTCCACTCAGAGCATCAGGAAACTTTCAAATGCAAATACTGCAGCAAAGAGTTTGCAAATCGGAATATTCTGGAAAGTCACGAACAAGTCTGCATGAGATCAAGCAGCTTACCGGTTCACAATGGAAAAGAACAGAACTTTGCAGATAACTACACTGCTACGGAGGGAAGGAATGGAAGCTCCTATGCAAGCACAGAGCCTCTGCTGTCTGACAGCAGCGTGGCTGAGCGTTCTAATGCGAACTGCGCCTTGCCCGAGACAGACCATCTGGTGAAAGTGGTGGACGGGCAGATACTGTACACCTGCGTGGTTTGCAAGCGCAGCTACGTCACCCTGTCCAGCCTCCGCAGACACGCCAACGTGCACTCGTGGAGGAGGACGTACCCCTGCCACTACTGCAACAAAGTGTTCGCGCTGGCCGAGTACCGCACCAGGCACGAGATCTGGCACACCGGGGAGAGGCGCTACCAGTGCATCTTCTGCCTGGAGACCTTCATGACTTACTACATTCTGAAAAATCACCAGAAGTCCTTCCACGCCATTGACCATCGTCTCTCGGTGAATAAAAAGACGGCCAATGGAGGTTTAAAGCCCAGCATGTACCCGTACAAACTGTACAGGCTCCTGCCCATGAAATGCAGGCGAATGCCTTACAAGTCCTACCGAAATTCTTCCTATGAAAATGTCCAAACAACTGCCCAGGCCAACGAAACTACTGCGACTAACTGCTTCATTCCCACTTCTCTGAGCTCTGAGCTACCCCCGCTGAATTTTCAGCATAGTATAATAGCAAACAGCAGAACTCTGGCCTTGGATACACCTTCACGTAATGATACAGCACCTTCCACCAATACTCAGAATTCTTCCTCTTGGGGAGTGAGTATCTTGAATTCTGACCTGCAAAGGGACTTTTTCACGGCTGAGAAAAGAGTTCCCACTGCTGCGAGTGACTCTGGTTCTCAGGAGTGCGATTCCTCGGTCGTGTCTTTAACCAATGTGAACGAAAACTCCACCTCTGTCATCAGTTACAGCAGCTCTGCCCCCTCTGTTATAATGCACAGCAGCAGAGTTTCATCAGTGATCATGCACAGTAAAACAGTCACTTCCATAGAAAGCAGTAAGACCGAATCTCCGAGCAATCTACCCAGTCAGTCCGTAAGCGATGACGGTAAGCATGGGCCAGAGAGTTACGGGAAGTGCGTTCCAAAATCAAAAACTATTAAGGATAAAAAGAAAACACTGCTGTACAACAGAGCAGAAGCAGCGGAGGATACGCAGCACGTCACAGGATCTGGAGGTTCATCAAGCAAAACAACAAATGCTGTCCAAGAGTCGAGTAAAACTGAAACGTACATTGCAAAGCCTGCCTTGCCCGGAACGTCTGCCGACAGCAACGTCGCGCCCCTGTGTCAAATAACTGTAAAAATTGGCAATGAGGCTATTGTAAAAAGACACATTTTAGGATCCAAGCTGTTTTGTAAAAGGGGCCGAAAATCTAAACACGAGCCCAAGCAGGACAATCTAATTGAGGAACCAGAAATGGAGGCGAAAGAAAAGAGCCCGTCTAGACTGTACAGCTCGGAATGCCTGGAGCTGACAGAAATGTGTGATGATGTAAGCGACCAGGACTCCAGCGATAAACCCTGGAGACCCTACTATAATTACAAACCAAAAAAGAAATCCAAACAGCTAAGGAAAATGAAGAAGACCAAATGGAGGAAAAAGCACGGCAGCAAGAGCACCGTCATGGAAAGCCACAACACAGGCAGTCGAGAGTATGCGCTCAGGAATGCTCCTGAGGAAAAGGCCACCAGCCAGGAAGACAACACAGAAATGCCCAATCTTCACTGTGAGCTCTGTGACAGAGACCCATCTTCCACAGCAGAAGGTCAGGAGCACGTGCACTGGCACGTAGCTACTTCAAAGCCTTACATTTGTGAGTTATGCCAAAAACAGTTTCAAAGTCCATCCACTTTAAAAATGCATATGAGGTGTCACACTGGGGAGAAGCCCTACACTTGCAAAACCTGCGGTAAGTGCTTCTCGGTTCCTGGAAATCTACAGAAACACGAACGCATTCACCTGGGTGTCAAAGATTTTGTCTGCCAATACTGTAACAAGGCGTTCACTTTAAATGAAACACTCAAAATACATGAAAGAATTCACACTGGAGAAAAACGCTACCACTGCCAGTTCTGCTTCCAGAGCTTCTTGTACCTCTCCACCAAAAGGAACCACGAGCAGAGGCACGTCCGGGAGCACAACGGAAAAGGATACGCTTGCTTCCAGTGCCCCAAAATCTGCAAGACAGCAGCTGCTCTGGGAATGCACCAGAAGAAACACCTGTTCAAAAACCCAGGGCCACAAGACAGAAAAGAACAGTTTTGCAGTGAAAGCACTAAACTTTTGGAAAACCCACGTTTCCTCGGCTCAGAAGGAAGCGAAGTGAAAAATGCACAAAGTGTAAGGCCAGAAGTTATACTCTGAGTGACAGCTGTGCAAAAGAGAATCAAAACCCAAAACTCTATGTTGGAGAGGATAGAGATG
The DNA here is from genome assembly GCA_013399735.1 of Tyrannus savana. Taxonomy (NCBI): domain Eukaryota; kingdom Metazoa; phylum Chordata; class Aves; order Passeriformes; family Tyrannidae; genus Tyrannus; species Tyrannus savana. Next base: position 225,407 of record VXAW01010364.1, on the reverse strand, counting down.
CATTAAATGGGGAGAGTCTCCGCTCAGATTAGTATAATTTACTAAGATCAAGTTTCTTCGTCTAAACGTTTGTCAGTATTTGCAAAAGAATGAAAAAATGACAGAAAAACTAATATTTGCAATAATACAAATTTAATGTGAAATACCCAAAATACTTTTGCCACAACAGACTCTTGGATAGAGAGAGAGAGAAAGGAAAAAAAAAAAAAAGACCAACCAAAACCCTTCTACTTAACATTACAGGTAACTGGTCACTGAACTATGTCACAGTGCTGGTTTTGAGTCAGAATCATTCTAGGCAAAAGAAATAAGTAGGTTCATGGTGTATTCTGTAGAAGGATTTTTTTGCTGCAGAAACTATATATTGCATTTTTTTAAAAAAAAAACAAAAAGTAATGTGTTTATAAAGGACATAACTGTACTCTAGTGTATTCTACAGTGAAGGTGGGAGGTGTTTCGTGGGGCTCGGGTGTACCGAAGTACAGCTGAGTTCTGCCGTGCTTTTCTGTAACTCAGCATTTACAAAACATAGTCAGGAGTTTAAACTGCTCTTTTCCTTTCCATATTCAGTTTTGTAGTTACCATAATAACTGTTAGGTCTGAGTGCTTGTGTGGAAAGTATTCCAGATTTATGATATCTCCGAGGCATTTAATAAGGATTCAGTAGAACTCATCATAGCCAGTCTTCCAAACTGCAGAAATCCCCATGTCAGTGGCCTGGCGAGCTGTTCAGCTGCATTGGTCTTAGGAAAATTGTTGTCCTGAAACAGCCTAGCTTAAAGAAATCCTGTACAGAAATGTCCACCTCCTGGTGGGTCTGCAACTCCTGTCGTTTAGAAATGTCTTTCTTCTCAGCAGAAGAGGAGATGCAGACAGAGTTTCTCTTCCTCATCCTGGAATAATGCCTGGACACAAACAACAGAGCAACTCCCCAGAAATACTTTGATTTGGAGGGGAGTAGGTAAATAAGATTCTTGCTTTGATACATATCCCTGAGGCAGTCCTTGTGTATGAACAGGGATAAGGGACAGTTTGTGGGGTTCCCTGTGGTCTCCATGCCTTAAATGCAACTTTTAACCTTCAGCTGTCCCTGAATGGACTTCTGAAAAACACCCCCAAAATACTCCAATTAACGCTGTTTTGTGGAAATGTGATAAACTTTACCTGAGGTGTTCAAAAGACGTCAGAGCAGGTGTTTGTCTGCGAGTTGCATTTTACAGGATAGGGCTCTGTTGTACTGCATCTGCATTTCCAGTGGCTCATTTACGTTTATCCCTGTGAAGTGTTACAAAATTAAGCCAGGACAAGGGTTAGTGATCCTCAGCTTCATTCTGTGTGATGGTTCACAGTTTGTTACTTAACTTCGTCTTCTTGAATATTTTAAGAGAAATTATAGCTTGGGTACAATAAAACTACAATTGAAATGATAATACAGTATTGACTGAAGTAATAATATAGTCCACTTACTTATTCTATCACTGGTGAATGCTATGAACCCCTTGAGAAATTTTGGCTTCATGGCAGCTTTGGTTCCATTTAAACAAGGACAACAGAATAATAAACCACAGGAGAGTATAACGATGCTTCAAAGGAAGTACACAAAGATATCTTCTGAGTGGACTCGTATGGTGATAAATATAGACCAAAGCAAATAAGGTAGAATATTTATAAATACAAAGATAATTTTACAAATATTTTATATAACTGTATAGTTCATGAGAAAAATATTGTTAGCTTGTGTTAGGTTTGGGGGGGTTTGTATATTTTGATAAAAACACAACGACTTTGTAACTCTGTATATTCTCTACAGTTTATAGCAAAGCAGTTTTAAGACGGCAATGTCATGTTTATAGTTCAATTGTGGCACTTTTACTACAAGTAACACGTTGCAGTAATTAATTGAGTATTAATGACCAAATTAGAATTAAAGTACGTGTAAGAGAAGGTAAATACTATACGTTGTCAAAGACTGTAATTTGCTACATAATCACATCTGTATTTTTGTTTAGAAGAAAATATTAAATGCAGATGTTAAGGATTGATAAAGAGTCTAATTTTATTTTTAGAAAGAGTGATTATAACTCTGTTTTTGCTTAATTAAAACAACATATTCCTATTTTCCTGTAAGTCTCTCCATTTTTTAAATTGTTTTAATACCTATATAATCTCTAAGATCCACAGATACGCATCTTTAATAGTTATTTCTTTAGAAGGTTAAGCAGCACAGTCACCAAGCATCCCTTCATTAAGGCCAAAGCAGCAAATTGAGATCATGCCAGAGCTCAAGGGAAGTGATGGAATCTCCTGGCACCCTTCAGGATGAACACAGAGCTCAGCAGAACAGAGTCCACCTGCTCAGTGTCCCAGAGGACTTGGCAGACAGGTGAGCTGTGTTTAACACTTTCCAACATCTTCAGCGTGTTCGTGAGGACCTGAAACTTGAAAAATTACTTCAGTTCTTCTCTAGTAACCTTTGTAGTCTGGGTTGTGCATTTTACACGCTGTACGTCAGATTTTTTTGGAACTGCCGTGAAGAAACGTAGTTCAAAATGCAAATACCGAGTTGCATATGAAAATACAAGGTTACATACAAAATAAAAGATTATGCATATTCAAAGTACTTCCCCCTTCAGCTAGGTGTCACTCGTCTGTAACCTGCAGTAAACATTCAATCTCAGCTGAATTATGCAGGTCGTTTTGGGATGGTTCTCAGGAGAGATGTGTAACCAAAAAAAAAAAAACAAAACTGGAAGCATGCCACTTGTAACAAATACTTTTTTTTTTTTTCTGTATTTCAAATGCTAATTAAAAAGGCAAGTGGATCATCCCAAAGTTTTTGCATCTAAACAAAATGTTAGTCAGCCCTCAGTTATGACATACCCAAAATCAGAACAAATGCACTCAATCATTCTGCTGTCTTGTGTGAAATGAGATAGTGTGACACAGCTGAACTCCAGCCACTACATGTCATCATCATCACTATTATTTGTTCTGAACTTCCTTAATATAGCAGTTAGCACTGACAGTTCAACACCTTGGCTGTCAGGTTATCTCACAAGAGCAAAGATCCATCCTCACTGTTAAATGAAGAAATCCTTCCCCTGAGTCTGCAAAGGCAGCACACCAGTGTTTGTTTTAACCATAGCTGCACAGACCTGCCTGTCATACAGGTGCTCCTAAAATGGAGCTTTTAGAGAGGTCAAAAATTAACGTTATGCAATTGGAACATTATTCTCAATATAGTCTGTAAGATTAAAACAAGGCTTTTTTAAAATGAAAGGGAGTGTCAGGAATCAGGCAGTGGCAAAACTCAATAATGTCGATAGGCCCGTGCTTCAAAGAAAGCTGATACTGAGTTAAAGCATTAAACCCCACCTGTAGTCATAACTTTTGAGAGGGTATGGAGGCAGTAGAGTCCCACAATCTAACTTTGAAAATGAGGCAACACACAGTTCAAGCACACATGTCCATTCTGAGAGTGCTGCCCTGCTCCTTTCTCAGATCAAAGCTCTGACTCTGCCTGGGTTAGGCTCAGTTCACCAGCCAGGCAGGGCAGCCAGCCTAGACAGCCAACTGTGGATAATCAGCTCCTCAATTTGTACTGTAGAGGAACCTCTCATTTCCAACAGGTTAAAATTCAGCTTATGCAAACCCGTGTCTTTGTTCAGGTTTAGGTTTTGCATGCACACAAACACGGCTCTGAGTGGTTTGATGAAGCAGTTCATTCCCCACCACTCCCTGCCCGCCACCTTCTAACATACCTGTCCTCCCCAGCCACCGTGTGGAGTGAGGGGACGAGGAAGGGACATCACCCCTGCTGAGGGAGCAGCAGGTGAGAAGCTGGACACGGGAAAAGCCACCAAGAAATGAAGTGCAGCAGTGCCTGTCAGATTATGTGGCTCAATGCTGTTATCGTGGTGATATGTGAAATGAAAAGTGGCCAGAGCAGCGCAGCAGTGACTTCAGTGAAGAGATGTGACAGATGGGGGCCTGTGAACTTCCCTTTAACAGAAGGACAGACTTTTAGGTGCAAAGTGAAGAATCCTAGTCCTATGCTGCTGTCTGAAACAGTTTTAGCCTGCTGAACTGCCTGTGTTTAAGGGTATGTCAGTCACTAAAGGCTTTCACCAGGCTCTGCCTGAAGGCCTGGCAGCTGCTGTACCCTCAGCCTGACCCTCAGTGGCACTGATGTGACACCTGTGGCTGGGTGGATTACACAGGCCCATCACCGATGCAGGACTGGATTTACACCAAGTCCAGGTGTAAGCCCTATCCCAGAGTTTCACGTTAGGATCTGCGTCTTCATTAAACATTGCTATAAAATGTGATGTGAAGGTGAGCGGCTGCAGCCCCTGGGCACCCTGGAGCTCCCGAGGGAGGCGTTGCCCGTGGCAGTCTGTGGGGGTGAGACACCCGCTGCTGAGGCAGCGCTGCCAGACGGGCATTCCCCCCTTGTTTCACGGCATTTCTTACACAGCCGAGCAGGCACACGCGAACCAGCGAGCGCAGGAGAGGCTCAGCGAAGAGACCGCCACGTCCAGTCTTTCCTTAGAAACCTCCAGAAACGGTGACTCCGCCACCTCCCTGGGGGTCTGATCACCCTTTTTTTGTGAAGAAATCCTTCCTAGTGTCCAACTTAAACCTCTCCGGGAGCACCCTAAGAGCGCGTCCCCTCGCCCGGAGTGCCCGCAGCGGGGCGGGCGGAGCGCCGCGGCTGCCATCGCCTCACAGCCGGCCGGCG
>VXAW01010364.1:171496-220474 GCA_013399735.1 Tyrannus savana | reverse complement strand
GGGAGCGCGGGGCCGGGGCAGGGGCCGGGCTGGGGATGTGCATGGATGGAGGGAGGGATGGATGGATGCACGCATGGATGGACGCGGCGGGGCCGCTGGAGGCCCGCGGGGGCTGCGCAGCGCCCGTTGCAGAGAGGGTTCCCCTGAGCCCGCGGGCGAGCAGAGATGCCCCCTCCCGCCCGGACCTCGGGCACCGGCGTCTGTTTGTGAGGCAGAAATTGCGAAACGAGCGCGTTGTGCAGGAAGTTGGTGGTGGAGGGCTGTTCTGGAAGCGGTCAGCGGTGCTCCCGTGCCTCGTGCCCGCGAGCGGAGCGGGGCGGAGCGGAGAGAGGGGCCGGTGTCTTTATTTTGGGGGTCCGGCCCGGCGGTCACGGGGGAACCGCGGCTTCAAAGCGAGGGGGAGAGGCAGGATGTGCGGCGGCTTCCGCGGGTGTCGGAGCACATCCATCCCCTCGGATGGATGTTTCCTTTCTCACGCGGCCCGTCGGCTCTTTCGAGAGTGAAGCAACACGGGGTGACTCGGGCACGGCGCTGGGGCTGAGAACCGGTTGTGAAAACGTGTCGAAGGATTAGGTTCGGTGGAGGAGTGGAGTCGTGTTTACTTAAATACCGTCATGCGGCGCAGGGCTGAATGTGTCTTCAGTAAATAGACTGAGCCGGGAAAGCAGCAGAGGGCCTGGGCTGGAGCTGCTCTCACTCTGGTGTGTGAGCGATGATAGAGCCCTGCTGGGTGTGCGGGGCTGAGCACACACTCACCGAGAGCAATTAGCAGTTAGCACAGAAATAATACGTCAGATCGCCTTTCAAAAAAAGAGTACTGTTAGTTTTGAGGTTAAGGCATGAATTCGTAGAGTGGTTTGAGTTGGAAGGCACCTTAAAGATTATCTGGTTTCAGCCCTCCTGACGTGGTCAGAGACACCTTTCATTAGAGCCCCATCCAGCCTGGCCTTGAACGTCTCCACAGCTTCTCTGGGCAGCCTGTTCCAGTGCCTCACCACCCTCACAGTAAAGAATTTCCTCCAGTTATGTGACCTAAATTTCCTCTCTTTCGGTTTGAACCCATTACTCCTTGTCCTGTCACTGCAGTTCTGGGGGAAGTGTCCCTCTCTGGCTTCCCTGTAGGCCCCCTCTGGATACTGGAAGGTTGCTGTGAGGTCTTCACACAACCTGCTCTTCTCCGGGCTGAACAGCCCCAGCTTTCTTAGTCTGCCTTCAGTTATCTTCAGCAGCCAACTTTTTATGCTTGTCCTAGGAGGCAAGTCATAGTCCTGGGAATGCTCTAACCTGCTTCCTAGGAAATACATGAAAAGTAGGTTGCTGGAGATAACTGAAGCTGACTTATTTTTTGACACCATTTTTCCTATCTTTTATTATCGTGTTTTGTCAAAACTGGACTGCACAGCAACTTGTATCAAGTTTTCCACTGAGAATTAAAGGGCAGAACACGAAATGTCTTGAGACTGACACTGAAACTGGTTTTATTATCCCATTTATGTTATGGATTGAATGTCTGGTTGTATCGTGGCTTTGAAAACAGAGGACCGTGACTTGCTTCCCAGGGAATATATAAAAAGTTGATTGCTAAAGGTGAACCTGTAAGAACCATTTGGAAAATGAGTGGAAGTAACAGCTGCAATAAAAGAGGTGTCTTGAAACAGTGTGAAAAGCACTTTGTGAAGCCACTTGTTCCCTCTAACAAAACAGAAACCTTTTCAAAAATAGGCCAGTTAAATATGCTGTGGAACCTTGGGAACCCTCTAATGCTTAGATGCTCTTTTGGCCTCTTTGCACAACAAATGCTGTTTTATTTTCGCTTCTTGCTAGTATTTTAATGCCGGGTTTTGTAGGGGAAAACCCTCGGACTGAACAATAATAAACAAATGTAACAATGTAATCCCCCTGGATCTGAAGGGATTAGCAGTAGCAGACCTCACTTCGGGAAGCTGATGTTCCCAGTGTGAAGGCGTTCCTTGTAACTCATTTCTTACAAGGAGAAAATACATTTCTGTGCCTAAACTTTGACACATTTTATGTGAGTTTATTTAGAGAGCACGGTAGTTTTTAAGGAGGCGGTGTCAGTTCTGTGGAATTCCGCATGTATAGAAAACACCATCTGCAGGGAGCTGTTATTGATACTGTTTTGCAGTACACAAATAGGCAGTGAAATCTAAAGTTGGTGATGTTATGCAGATCCTCACACCGCATTTAGAATTGAGACATGGGTTTAGGGGTGTTTTAAGTAGCCATTACACACGTAGCAGTGGAAACACTGAGGAAGAAAACATCTGCAGTCCTTGCTTTTGGGGGTGTCAGTCCTTGCAGTCTCCTGCCCCTGCCTTTCAAGTAAGAGGCAGGATGAACTGGTCTTACCAGTTTAAGACCCCATAATATTTTTTGGGAAAATGGATTACACTTAAGCAGGTTGTCAGCAAAAATCCACTGAAAGTCTGTTTTTCCTTTATGATGATTCCTTTGTACTGGTGGCTCTATTTTTTGTGTCATGATAAAGCACTTTTGTCATTACAAAGGTCTGTGGGTGTGTGTAGCTTTAGGCATATCTCACAGTGTAGTGTTTTAGGCTGTAAAATCAGCTTCTGTTTTCGTTTATGGCATTCAGTAGTACATTTTTAGGGGGGCAAGTGTTTTTAGCTGCTTTGATTTTTGGATTGTTTACTGAAAACCTGTCTTAGTGGAGCACTTGGAAAACGTCCCTGACGTCTCCTAGAGCTCATTTGACAAAATTCAGGATGCACTCTTTTTCTAACTTGGTTGTCTTGGATTATGCTGCACTCTTGGAGTGGATTTAATTGTTCTATATAGTGTTTAATCCTGTGAGGAAATGCTTTGGAGTTTGTGTGCATAAATGTCTTCTGTCAGGGACAAAGAAGATGTACACTAATTGCACACTTTCCCTCGACAGAGGGTGTTACATATATACTGAAAATCCAAACATTCAGGCAGATATCTGATGTCAATACTTGATTTTTATGCATCCATTATAGCCTTAGGTTTCTCAGAAAAAGGAAAACTTGGTGTAATTGAAGACTTGAGCCTTTTTCTCTTAAAGCAAATAAGCCCCTTGGAAAAGTTGGACCGTTCACACGGATGAAAAGTGTCCCACAGTCACAGGTGGGGTGTTTGAAGGGATGTGAAATCCTCCTTCCTTCACCTGACAAGTGCTCTGAGGGTATTTTTACCTCAGAACTGAGAATCGTCCCTTGCCTTAATTTGTCTGTGCCTTAAAGCCAGACACCTGGGCTGCAAAATAAAGGTTTGTATCTCACTAGGAAATCAAAACTTATATTTATTCTGTTTCCTTGTGTAGAAAGTTTCTTTTAGTACAGAAAAACTGCGGTAGACATAAAAATAGTGAATTACGTAGAAATACTCGATTTTTACTCCTTTCAACAAAACATGAAACTGTAATAATGATGATTTCCATTCAAAGTCCACTGTATGGTGCCTTTACAGTGATGATTAAATAACATTATGTCTTAAATATTGCATGTAAAAATAGGATGGTGAAGTTACAGAGTATTAACTAAGAAATAAAGATTCTTATCGGGGAAAACTGACACATGCTTATTAATTACAAACTTAGGATGTCAGGAGCTCTCTGGGGTTTACCAGCCTCTTTCATGACTTGATTTTTGTATTTCCTATGTTTTATTAAAGTAACTTAAAAAAAAAAAATTAAGGCAGTGTTTAATCTGATGCTTATCTCTGCTCTTCTGCAATATCTCACTTCAAGGTAACTTTGAATTTAGTGCCTTTTTGGAGTCTAATGGCATTAAAACCAGGTCCTGGTACGGTCTGTCCGTCTGTCAACATTAGGTGTAGTGTTTAAAAATGTCATGTGTGCTTCCTCCTCTCCCACACCCGAGCTGATGAAAAGCTCATTGGTGCTTCTGAGAGCACAAGTTTTAACTGTGGGAGTTCCTGAAGTGTCTGTTGGTGCTTTCCAGCCGTGTCCGTGTCCCTGGCTGGGAAAGGATCCTGCCTGAGGTTCATTCTGTGCTCCTGTTGAACTGTCACGGTCTCTGCTCTGATGTAGTTGAGGGGCCCTTGCAATGCTGGACATTGCTTAACATTCAAGACTGTAATAATTTAACTTAAATTAACCATTTCACACACACACAAAAGACTGTGGAGGAGAGAAAAAACAGAACTCTGATTTTACATCTTAACAGCACAGCAATGCAGCTTACTCCACTGTGCTTCATATCTGCATTTTATAAAAAAAGAAATGTGTGACATTTCAAATCTGGTTTCAAACTGATTTCTGAAAGGTCGTTTGTTATTCAGACACGATAGGTTATTAAAATTCAATACTCTGGTGTAGTTTTCATCCTATTACTTTTTAATATCTTATATAAATAGGTAATAGCAGAATAAAATCTGAGAAGGGTCTGTTTGCTGCCCTCAAAAACATCCAGAGGGGAAGGAAATATCTGGGGGGGTGTGAATAACTGTTTAGCTGAAGGCCAGTGTTGCCATAACTCGATGTAGATGTCTGTGGCATTGAGATGTCAGAAGAGCTTTCCAGTTTAAACTCTGGGAACTGTTTTTAGCTCTGACTGCTCAGAAGCAACCATTTCCAGAAAGGGCTGTCCTGTGCCCAGGCTGTTACTGCAGTGGCCTGGACTGAATACCCAGCAAATCCTTGTGTTCTTGGGCTCACAATCTTCCTTTCTCATTAGAAACTTCCTTTTCTGCTTGTTCTTATCTACATTACGATGAGTCAGGAGGTGATTATTTCCCCCTTCTACTAGACCAGACAGTTAGGAAAAAATAAAACAGCACTCATGACTGGTATATTTTCAAAGGTTCGGCCGGCTTAAAATCCGCTGCTCGCTGTGGAAAATGAAATAAAGATTTGATGGGCGAGTTCTCATTAATCAGCTGCCTTTGGCCAGAGTATTTGCAGAGAAAACACCAAGTGAACGGGAGCTCAGGCAGATCATGTCTTGGTGTTGTGACCTAATGCCACATCACCTCAGGCTGCTGGGATTTAGCAAGCTGTGCAGGGTCAAGCCCTGGGATGAGACCTCTGAAGGGAAAGTGCAGGTGCTGCAGGAAGTGGTGCTCGTGAGTCAGTGCTTGTGTGTCTCTTCCTGCCGCCTCTCCTTCCACGTGAAGCGGGATGTGGCAATTGCTGTGCCCTCCTGGAGCTCGGGGAGTCAAAAATTTATATGGAAATGCGTGTGCTGAGCGAATGGAAACGTTCATTTTGGAGGCATTAACACTGTAAAATTATTGTTACAAATTATTATTTTGTAGGTTTTCCCCCTTCAATATTTACACTAATTTTATTTATTTGCAGATGACGCCAAACACTTAGTACCCAACAAAATGAGAGACTTTTTCTGTACCATAAACTTGGACCAGGAAGAAGTTTTTCGTACACAAGTAGTTGAAAAATCTTTAAGGTAAGCTCAGTTTGTGAATGGACATGATAAGCAAGACTGCCCGAGTTCTGAATAAGAACAAGATGTGGATGTGCTTCTGCTTGTACCTCTGTAAAATGAGAGCTGACTTGTGGCAGCTCCTCAGATGTTACAGCAATGTGTAAATCGTGAGAGTGGTTGAAAGAAGACAGAACTGAGGCTTGTGAGTAGAATGGTGCTTTTCAAATGGAGCCTGCTGAAATGCTGTCACTTTATTCTGTTCCACTGGGCATCATAACGTTCTTTTTCTTGCCAGCTTGTTTTCAAGGGAAAGAAATCTGCTTGATCCTTTCTCTCTAATTCATTTCCTACTTCTGGCGTGCAGTTGGACTGTGCTGGTGGAACTCTGCTCGTGGTGGTGTCTTTCTGGTAAAACCTGTTTGGAGAATGAGGGAACGGGAACTTTTCCACGTGTGAGAGTTTTTTGTGCTGTGGGATGTCCCCCTGAATAGGCCTCATTCTCTCCTGAAATCCTTCTGGGAACTGGAACCAGTACCCACAGAGGATGGTTTGCTCTGCCCTCCTGAGCAGCTCTGACCTGTGGATTCTGATGGTTTCTTACAGCCTTGGAAACAATCAGATGTCAATACCATGCTAACAAAGCTGCTGACAAAGGGGTGCAGGTGCTTTTATGCCTCAAAACCGAAGTGCTCACACTGAAGCATCACTGCAGCTGCCTTGTCCAGGATATCTGAGTGACAGCCTCAGTCATCTGGAGGTGACATTAAACCTTCCTCTTAAAACCCAGAAAGTCTGCTCCAACTCTTGCAGGTTTTCCTAATTCCCGTTCCCAGGGGTTTTGTTGTAGGTGTTTGTTCTTTGGGCTGTCTCTCCAGGTGTCTGCAGGTGAGGAGCAGCACATTGCTCCCATGGCAAACTCAAACAGGGAATTCTACTTTCTCAAAAACATCATTTCAAAGCCTCCCTATGCTTCTGCATGGAAAGCCAAATGTCACATCTATGCAGTCAGGAACAAATACTTTGCTTTAATGCTTTGCAAATACTTTATGTGGCATTCACTTTTTTTCCTGATCTGTGATTGCTGCACTCAGATTCATAGAATTTTCAGAATTTTCCTGCCTGCAGTTGAGGTTTTGACTACCAAAACAAACTCAGCTGAGTAATCCTTCAGAGAATAAAGAGACTGTACTGATAAGGGAGAAAACATTTCCCTTTAAAACAGGCAGTAGTTTGATGAGCAAAAAAAACCCAAACCAACCCAGCATATCTTTGAAAAAGAGAGACTTTGCTGCCCAATTTTTGATATTTTAGTAATGTAAACTCTAAAAGTTACTGCCATGCTTAGAGACAACACCTGTTAAATATGATGTTTTGGCAGACGTTTTTATTGTGCTCTGTTTAAGGATTATTAAATTTATATACTTGCATGACCTCATAATAAAAGAAGTATTAGTTGCATAGTAAAACATTGGATAAAATAAACCACCTTAAAACCCACCTTTTTTTTTTTTTTAATAATATTGAAGTTTGAAACTTGATTAAATGAGAACGTTGATGTTAGTACTTAATAGAATTAATAGAATTAAAATGAGTTTTGGCTGCAGTGATTGGAAACTATCAAGAAGTGTATTATTTTTAAATGTGCAGATAGATTTGAGCTTCCATTAGCACTGGGAGTGTTGTTAGAGTGCAGATGTAAAACAAATGACTTTCCAAGGTTAGAAAAACAAGCATTAATACTGAAGTGAAAGAGGGATATTTTGGCTGATGACTCAAGAAATCTTTCCTGACACAGTGTGGGATTTTTCTGAGTTCTGAAGAAAGAGAATTTTTTTTCCTTTGGAAAGTTTAAAGAACATCCTTGAGCCTCCTCAAATGTCTGTGGTCAAATATGAGGAATTGGGGGGAGGGGGAAGTTATGGTATCTATGTGTCCTTTTTTTCCCCCTTTTTTTTTTTTTTAATTTAAACTAAGTTCAGTTTTTTTTTTTCCAACTGAACTTGGTGTCAGTGCAAGGTTGTACAAGGTTTTAGCACAGATGAATTCCCTTGTTGGTGTAACCGTTGCTTTCATCAGCTGGCAGATGGGGGGCATTGGTCAGTTCCTGTCACAGATGTGCCAGTTTAATGTAGCAAGGAAGAGCAGAGCAGTGTGTCACACACCGAAATTTAATCTCCTGTATTACTGTAATCCAGTTCTTCCTGTGGGGCAGTCTGGGCTTCCTTTGAATTAGCGCTATCTTCTCATTTTCTATCCATCACGCTCTTTAAAGTTCTTGCATCAAAGTCACAAATGAAAGTACTAAACTGACTGAATCCCCGAGGAACAGGATGAGTAAGTTCTCCATTTTAATTATTCCTCCTTGCTTTAACCTATATTGTACCACTCAGCCAGTTCTGTATTCACCTAAGAATTTCTTTATTAATCCTTTGTGTTCTCTACCTTAAATTCTCTCCCTCTGCCTCATACTTTGCTAAAGAATAATCAACAGCTGATTCATAAAGCAGTGGTGTTAATTTAGCTGAGGAAAACGCATCAACACGAGTAAAACTGCGTGTTACCTTCTGTTTATATTCATGCTGTTGACCTGCTCTTGCTTGCAGCAGCTGAGACTTTTTTGAGCTGAGTTACTGTGTCAATACAATTACAGTGAGCAGTGGTGGTAATAAGGAAGCTGAGGCTGTTTAGGGCTGCTAAAGGTAATGCTCGTGAATTTGTACCTTCAGTCATGGGTGCTGAGCAGAACCCGGCCCTTGAAATCAAAGCAAATTGAAATTATTGATAAAGGGTGAAAAAATGGGGAGCTGAAAAACTGCAAGTGAATTTTTCAACTGAGAATTCTTAAATTATTTATTGGTATAGTTGAAGGCTAATACTGATTTGCCTATTCTGAATCCTATGATAAAAGGTTTGAACAAAAGGAATGTTTTCACTTGTGAAATTCCTTATCATGAATTCCTGCAGTTAAAGCTCTGGTTTCTAAACATCTGTCCTAGACATTTGCATTACTAGATTTTTTCAGCTGTGTTCTTTTCCCAGAAGTTTTCAAGTTTTTTTTTTAAGTTTTAAACTTTTCTTTTTCGCTTTTTTAATGGGTGTTGTTTTCTTTTTCTGTAATTATTTTGGAGGGAAGACAGCAGGGATGGTGGCCTATTTTTCTTGATATCCTTTGGGTAGGTAATAATGTGAACTGCTTGTTCCACAAATAAGTGTATATGTCTTAGCTTAGTAATACAGGAGTGTCAGAATGTTACTTTACTGGGAAACAAATAAAACCCCAACCTTTGTTTCTGGGTGTGGTCCAACTGTTATCACAGTCCTTTTTTCAATAAAATTAGTTTCCTGAACCTGAACACCTTTCCCTGGTGATGTTAACACCTTGGAATCGAAACTATTTTAAGGCTTTTGAGAATTCAGTTGTTCTGAAATAGCAGTTTTGTTTGTGTATGCACTTGACTTTCAGAACTCACCACTTAGAGTGACACGAGCAGCGCTGTGGTTTGGTTCAGTCCTGAAATAGTGTGTTGGTTGCAGCAATAAGCACTCCTTAGGGTAGGGGGAGTGAAAACCCAGTGAGTGAAGGTACCTGCACACTGTTTGGGAGATGTGGAACACAGAGGAACCCAGAGTCTGCTCTGCAGGGGGACATGAGGGGTGAACTGTAAACACTGGATTGAACTTCACTGGATGCACAGATGTGGTGACCTGGTCAGCGTGAGGGAGAACCTGAGTGTGTGAGATGAACATTCTCTATTTCACTGCTCTGTTTTATAGTGTCTAATGCTTAGGGCTTCCTTCCACAAGTCTGAATCTTTGAGCAGCAAGTCTGACATGGAAGTTTGAGCTAAGTGAATGTCAGTTCCTACAGTCATTAAGTAAGTTGTGTTTTAATGTAGTTTACCCTGTGAGTATCTCAGGAAGTCACTCAGGATGGGTAGAGAACCAACTGGAGTAATTTCAGGACAGCAAAATTAAACAGAAGTTGCAGAGAAGACAACACTTTCTCTGTGTGTGCCCTCATTTCTTCCCTGCTGGTACATACCAAGGCTTTGCAGCGCTGCAGTGCTGCTGTGTGTTCTTGTAGAAATGGTTGTGAATGGCTTTGGCAGGTGAGTGCAGTGCTGCAGGCTGGGGCAGCAGCAGAAACGCAGCATTCTGATGTGCATCTTGGAGATAAACGAGGTCAAGTGCTCTTCTCTTGTAACTCCCAGTCTTCCTTTTCAGCCCTTACTTTGGGGAGGAGTTTTACTTTGAGATTCCGAGAACATTCCAGTGGCTGTCCTTCTACATTTACGATAAAAGCGTTCTGCAGAAAGACCTGCGGATAGGTGAGTGGCAGTGAGGTGCTGTCTGTGTCCTGCATAACCCTTGGGCATCTCCAGTAGCATTATCTGTGGGATTTAGGGGTACAGTTATGGGGGATGCATTTTTCAAAGCACTGTGTATGGTGCACTTAAATGTTTCTTGTAATTTTGAAAAGCGGGTTTTTTTTTCCTTGCTGTATAGTGTTACACTGAAATATGTTTATTTTTTAGGCTAATAGGACATTTTATAGTCTTATTGTGGTCTCAGTACTTTTATTTTTTTATTCTACTTGTTTCTTCTCTACTTCTGCTTCGTTGGAAATTTGAGTAATTGTTGCTACTGGTAGATCTTTAATGAATGAATTGTGGAATAAACCTTAAAACTATTTATAGATAATTTTTTTCTCTGTCAGTGCAACCTGTAATTTAGTGACTTACAAAGCATGTTACAGTAGCTTACATAGCTTAGGTGAAAAATTACAGGAGGAGGATTTTTTTTTTTCTCCCTTATTGTATAATGTCTTTATTGCAGCTGATGTTTGGATACAGTTGCTATAAAGCTCCAACAGCCTGCCCTGGAAGAAGCCTTCCCATTATTTGAATTGAGGAAGGAAATAATTTGCACCAGGATGCCAGATAATTTGGTATAATAACAGCTTTCCAAATAGCAGTCAGAAAAGTAAAAGGCATCTACTTCAGTTTCCTGTTCAAACATCCTTCAACACCATTTCTGTTCTCTCAAATCTGTTATTTCCAGCCTCAAGTGTGTTCTTTATTTTACCTCTTATTAGTGAGATTCAAGATAACAAATGGTAATTAATGTCATCAGGTTTTATATAAAATACTTTTCTGCTTTACTTATCCATGAAATTCCTTATTTCCATGGTTTTTTATATCACATCATAAGCTTAAAAAAAAGTGTTAAAAGAAAGAGAGTTTGGAGAAGATCAAACTTCAAACCTATATAAATATTTGCTCTATTCAGATGACAGTGATGTTTATGCTTATCTCTCCCTCCCTCAGGAAAGGTGTCAATCAAAAAAGAAGATTTATGCAACTACACGGGAAAAGAGAACTGGTTTATGCTCCAACCTGTTGATTCTAATTCAGAGGTCCAGGTAACTATTAAATTGCATTTTGAAGGTTAAATACAGATAAGGGCATGTGATGGTAGAGGTTTGTGTGGAGCTGTGGTAGATAGGGCTCAGCATCTGTCTGGTTCTCCTGAGGCAGTCGTGTCTTGCAGTTGGGTTACAGAATAATGCATATTTTACACTCCTGAGCTGGCTGTGTTGTCCCTAATAGTGCTTAAAAGCAACTGTTCGGGAAGGGTCCTAGCAGTATTCTGGTGTCTAAAATGCTTGCAAGAGGAGCCCTGTACTTGAGACCGGTGAATGATTCACCAAACTCCAGAATAATTCCTTCTTTTGTCATTTTTGGTGTGAAGTGAAACAGTGACTGATGATGTGACGTGGAATGGTTGGTCTCTGAAACCTGAAGGTACTTGTACTGTGCCCATTTATCTTATCTTGAAATACTTCTTGCATTCAGTATCGAACAACTCGCACTTCACAGTTGTATTTTGGTCCGTGGTCCAAATTCTTGGGACAGGCTTGTCCCAGTAGTAGGTAAAAATGGGATGGCTCTAGGAGTTGTAGCAGCTCTCTTTTTGGTTTCAAGAACAAGATAGTATTCTTGAGAATCTCTTAGCCTTGTTGCTGTGTGATAAACTATTAGATTTTAAGAGTTTTTTTCAGGTTTGCCTGAGGGCAAAAGTCTTAAGACTTGTCGGTGTTGATATTTTTGAGTAACCTGAAAGTCCCTCTGGGTAGGGAGAACCCTGTCTGCTTCTACAAGAAGTGAGTGTGCACAGAATTCTCATTATTTTCCAGGATTAATCATCTGTGAGCTGCAAGTTTAGCCTGCAGCTGTAGATAGGAGGGCATATGGCTCCTTTACATGAAGGTAGATTTTCCAAATGTCTGAGTACCCCTTTCTCTTATTTATTGAAAATCAGTGCTT
Organism: Tyrannus savana; assembly: GCA_013399735.1. Classification (NCBI taxonomy): domain Eukaryota; kingdom Metazoa; phylum Chordata; class Aves; order Passeriformes; family Tyrannidae; genus Tyrannus; species Tyrannus savana. The sequence continues at coordinate 208,740 of VXAW01010364.1, read as the reverse complement.
GTTCAGTTAGGACAGAGTGGAATAGAGGAGTTCATGTGGAAGAGACCTACAAATCATCTAGTCCAGCTGCAGGTTTTCTCATTCTTCCCATTCTCCCATGTAATCAGAGAGTACTTTCCAGGTATAAACTGCAAGGCAGTTTCTGCTTTGCCCTGCACATTGTCATGGTTGCTGGTTTGTTTTTTTTTTTTTTCCTGTCATAAAAATTAAAAACTTTTTATTAAACTTGCTGATTGCTACAAAATAAAACTGAATTGGGGCAGTGGAAAAATAAACAGACCGGCCATTTTCTAAAACCACCTTGCTTGTAATAAATTTAGGACTTCTCCAGAGTCTCACAATTCAGTCCTAATGCAGAAGCTGTAGACCTATTGTTTTCTGTTCTGGATCACAGCTGATCTGAAGTGGAGGTGATTAAAAGTTCAGCAGAGTAAAAACACCGTATGCTTGAGTTAATATCAGATTTGTAATGAAAGAAGGATTATAGGGGTTTCCTTTCAAGTGTGTATGGGAGGAGAGTGGCCTCTCCCCAGCCCCTGAAAATGTGTAAAAATTACTTAGATTTTAGAAGGCATCTGCTCTGCTCCCTTTTTTTGTTTATAAAATCTTAATTTATCTGGTTTGAAATGGGGTCATATGGTTAAACATGCCCTTGATCTTTGTAATTCAAGAAACTTTTATAGAGATTTGATCTGTACTTGCAAAATACATTGATAAGATCAAAGTCTTTCACACACTTCTAAGGTTTTTCAAGGTAGTTCTCTTTCTTAAAATTGATAGGATTTATAGTTAGTGAAGTAGTGAGCTCCATCTTCCTCTGGTCAGTGTCTGAAAATCGACTGTTAGTCCATTTGTGAAGTTAAGATGGTACCTCCCTGCCTCTGAACAGCCCTGAGATGTACAGATGAAAGGTGCATTCCCACGAAGGGCACCGTTTCTTTGTTGTGTAGGAATGGCTGATTTCTCTGTTCTGAACTGAACCCCCTCTGTGCAGCCACCTTTCAAACCCAGGTGTGTGTTGTGTCAGGAGTTCTGATGTGGATCTGCAGATCAGCCGCTTCAGGAAACCATCACGCTGCTCTCAGCAAACAAAACAGATTGGTACCCAAAACTTGCTGGGGAAATTCTTCCTTAGGGCCACGTTGCAGCAGTCATCATGGTACTGCTTTTGAACAAACGTCATCCACAGGTGGTTTGCAGGAGCAGGAAGGTGCTATTTTACTGCTCCTGTTCAGTGCAGAACACCGTTTGTGGTTCTTGTTTTTAAAAGCAAAAGCAAGATGTTTAGGACATTCTCAGGATCTGTTTCCTAAAACTGATTAAATCAGCTATTACAGTAAGTACTGCTGATGTTTTTTTTCATTTGTCATTCACAAACTTCTCCTTGTAAGGCTGCTGGCATGCTCCAGTATCCTGTTTTTATCCTGTAAATCTATTTTGGTAATGGAGTTTCTCTGCTTGACACATACTTTGTTAATGTACCTGCGTTCCAGTCCGTGTAGCAGAGTTTGCAAAACCCTTGGCAGGCGTCCCAAAGCAGTTGCGTTTTTAAAACCGCCTCGTAAAAGGAGCTTCCCTTCTCCTCCCCTGTGACGTGCAGGGAGGGAAACGCAGCCTTTGCCCCGGGGGATTTACAACAACAACATTTCGGTCCTGTGTCAAAACATAACTGCTGCAGAAATGTGTGCAAGGTCAGCCCAGGGTTTTACTTCCATTTTATGAAGTGTTGGGCAGCAAAGCTGTAGTGCAGATTAGGACTTGCTGCCTTTGCCACACTTGGAAATCACCTCCCGGATCCCTGCCCTGAGAATTTGGACTGTGGGCAGACCGGTGTCATCTGCTGCTCCATTTAGGAAATAGCCAAATTCCAAGAGTACCGAGGAGAACACTGTTAGAGGGGAGATCCTGCCCGTGTCTGACTGTCTCAGATGTGAAAGCCAGCACGAACAGCCAGGCACTGAAAGGAGCAGCAGGTGTTTTTCAGGCAGTAGCTGCTCGGAGCAAGGTCAGGTCCCAAATTTTGGTCATCCCAAGGAAGTTGCAGATCATGGTGTGAAGTTTTTGGAGCCTTATATTGGGATGGTAGAGGAGGTTGGCCCTTGCTGAGTTCTGAAGTTAATCCATGCTGTGCCATCTTTTATGGATCATTTTTCCTAATACACCCTGCCATATCAGAGAAAGAAAATGAGGGAGCCGGATTTGCCACCTTTTCCTCCCCTTTGGCTGTGTTTGCTGTTCCCTGAGTGTATCAGCAGCCTTCATGAGAACATTGAAAGCTGCAATGGGGTGCACGATAGATTTCTAGATGATTTTCATTGCTGGTTTGTGGACAGGATTTCACAGCTGGACATTAAATGCTGCTGGTTATGGCTACTGCACAATATTCTGCTGTTCTAAATACACCCAACTGCCTTCAGAGTCCAAGGTGCTTTTAGAGTTTTCTCCTGAAATGTTCATAAATCCGCTGTCAGTGCAAGGATTGCTCATCCCATGGTTGGGACAAAACAGCTGAGAGAGACTCTTGCTCTTGGTACTTCCTCATGCTGAAGAAATACTTGTGTGTGTTAAATTTGTGGAGGGTTGACCAATTCCTGTGCTGTCTGCAGTTGGAGATGATGTTTCTCTATATGACTATCTCAAAGTTCAAGTGCATCCATCATACCCTGCTTGCAGGATATGTGCTTTAGAGGAGGTATTTTTTAAAGTGGTTATATTAGAAATACATTAAATAACTTCTGTCTGTAAGCTATAGTACTGTTCTAATTCCTGCTTTTAAAAGAAGGGCTTTTAAAACTATCTGTGTTTCTTTTTTTTTTCAGGGAAAAGTTCACCTTGAATTAAAACTGAATGAACTGATAACAGATAATGGATCTGTGTGCCAGCAACTAGTAGTACAGTAAGAAAATACGTTGATTCTTTAAAATTTGTTTGTTTGTTAGAACATTATGTGGTTTTTCTCTCCTGATCCTGTGTGTCTGCACAACCTGTACCAAGAGTATTTCCATATGACATTCCCTGGAGCCTGCCTTGTGAGGGAAGGGGTGTTTGCTTAGGGAACTCCTGCAGGAGCTTTTCACAGCTGCTCATCTCCATTGCTGCCAAAGCACTGGCTTTTATTAGGACTCTTAGGATTAGTGTCTCGTAATTCCAGTGGAATTGGGTCTGGTGAGAAAGCTGGGAATGTCCAGTGCAGCTGAGAGCCAAAACTTGCAGTGCTGCTGCCACTGAGAGCACTGAGCTGCTGGTGTTGGGAACAGAAAGTACTTTTTCAGTAGTAATGTTTTGGGTTGATATGTGAAAATCCACTCCTGAGTTTGCTTCACAATTGTTTTCTCACGGTTAAGCATGATAAGGAGTGTTAGTAGAAAAATGAAGTGCAGGAGTTGTGGTTCTGGAGCAGCATGTTCGTCACATTTCAGTGACACTCATAAAAGCACGAGCTTTCACTGCCAAACTGCATTTTGACTCCAAAGTGTAAAGGTGTTAGTGTGTCAAAAAGCATCACAGAAACAATTAATTTTTGGTATATCTTATTTCAAAAAGACAAATTTTTCCCGGTATTAAAGCAAAGAGTGAGAAATACTGGACACTAGTAAATCCTGTATTGTTACTTTTAGAGCTTTGTTTGATAATGATCCAAAATGGTGGCTTTGGAGTCTGAATATACAGGTCACAGAAAGCCAAAATTCCAAATGTACTGGGCATTCTGTTTCTTTTTACTCATTGCTACAAAGCTAATGCAAATATAGCTGCACAAAAATGTTTTGACACTCCTAAAAAGTTTATCTTCTAAGGGCATACTGGAGGATACTGATTTCTGGAAACCAATATTATCCTTTATTTCTGAAAGTCTGACAGCCCTGTGTGTCACTTGCCTGTGAGAGATTGACTTTCACTGAAGAGACCAGTGCAAACCAATAGCCTGGGGATCAGGCAGATGGGCAGTGTTCTCGTGTCTCAGCAGGAGGTTCAGAACAGGCCAGTCTTAACTGCACTTCAGAAAATAAAGACTTTTCTGCACTTGTCTTCAGACAGGTTGTGGGATAGGCCGTGTGAAGAAAAGGAGGGTTATAAAGACTAAGGGGAAATGAAAAACTCAAAAGTCGTAAGATCTTTAATTTTGCTTTCCAGCATTGTTCATTAGCTTGCATTTATTTGAGTGAGACTGGTAGTGACTCGTTCAGTCGTGCTCAGATCAGACCCAGTGAGCAGGGGGAGACCACTGCACTGTCAGTCTTGGTCATGTAATCTGCATTATGAAATTTAGTCAACTGTCTGAACCAAGAGGAGTAGTTTAGTTGGCTCAGGACCCTGCCAAGTCATCTCTGCTGTTCTCTTATTTTTTTTGGTATGGAAAGGGAAGCTGGTTCTGGGATAGAGCTAAGCCAGTGAACCTGGGAATGCTTTAGCAGCTCTTGCAGGCTGATAATTCAGATAAAATGGAAACCTGCTGTACATCAAGGAATCTTTATGACTTAAAGGTAATTGGGAATGTGTCTGCTTTTCTAGTGGGTTCATTGAGAGTCCTGCTGCTCCTATTTTTTCCCATTTGCAGCACGAAGGAGAATTAGAACAGCCTTTTCCCCATGGACTATTCACCACCAAAAGCTGGCTGGAGCTTTATGACTTTCCCAACTTGGATGTCCTTTTTTAAAATTATTTTTTTATGTGTTCATGCGTTTTTAAGTTTAAAATATTTTTATTTCTTTTAAAAACACGCTTGGATTTTTCGCGCCGCGAAGAAAAGTTGCTTTAGAAAGTTCCTGTTGCAGATTGCAGCAGGAAGTGGTTTACTCACCCTCTTAGGATCTCTTTGTGACGGAGATGATTGATCAGAAGGTTCTCTTTTGATGGCTGTGCTCGCTCCCTGACACGTGGGAGAGGACTGTGCGTTCGACACCGCGCTGTTACGTCAGTGCTTTTGGCTTCGTCTGAGCTTGGGAAATGCATCAGAGTTCCCTACACTAAAAATGTTTGTTAGTGTTTTACCCCCCAGGCTGACAGCCTTGAAATAGTTGGATGCATTAGTAATACCCTGTACGTAAATATATTTTGGATGCACGTATGAGAGGATGAGAACTAAATCTCTCTCTGAATGTGGTATTACAGAAATGGGTGTGAGGGTGTTTTTGAGACCATTTGGTCTTAAAGTGTGAGGAACTTACAGAAAATACATGTGGGATTATTCAATAGAAAATTTAAACTCCTTAAAAATCTACTTGTTTTGTTAATTTCCCATGATAATTCGTAAGTGATGCACTGATTGCTGCGTTTCACAAGTCACCAGCCCCTGAGAAGACACTGCGTTAGTAACTCCTTGAACAAAGCTGAAAGATGGGAAGTAGAAGCTGGGATGGAGGTAAAAGAAAGCCAAGGAGTGGGCACATGTGTGTATTTCTGTCCCTGACTTTTCCTTATCTGTCCTAAACTGCAAAAGTGTTGGCCAAAGAAAGAAACCAATTGTGTGTGTTTTACTTCATATCCAAATTAATAGTGTCTCAATGCAGGGAGAATGGCAAACTTCTGAACCTTCATCAGTTAAATTTTTTGTAGGATAAGAGAATTCTAGACACCTGTGCTGGCTTCTGTGCACAGGGAAGTTGCTAACAGGTTTCCACTGTGTGTTCCCTGAGATTCCAGAAGTTCAGATGCAGAATTATAGCTCCAACTTTCCTAACAGGAGATTAAAGATCGTGTTCAGTGCACACACAAAAGCAAATCATTCCAGGGCTGGGATTCTGATTGTGTTGGTTTGATTCTGTAAACGTGGTTTAAAAAGGAAGCATCCTTTTTTGCTGGTCTTCTAGATGGGATTTATGACAAGGATTGATTTAAAAACTCAATTCCAGTCACTTTTTTTGGTATGCAAGCGTTAGTTAATCTTCCTTTAGTGAAGGGCTGTCTTAGAGATCACTTAGATGGGCTAAGCCTTGATTCTGCACATAATGTTTGTATTAATTGCAAGCTTGCTTTAGTTTAAGTTCCATACAGATTAAGATCAGAGCCTGTGAATTAAAATCTTGTTTTGTCTCTTACAGTAATTGTTTCCTTTTCTAGTGTGTGAATGAGGAGAGGGAAAAGATAGTGCAGGAGATTACCTGCTGACTCAGTGTGGGCTCTTTTTTTTTCAAAACCACAAGGGCATGTGTAGTAACACATTTCAGAAGTGCAGGTTGCAGCTCCTGCTTCTGGGAGTCTGTACAAACAACTTTGCGTGCCCGTCGCTTGCACATTTTGCTGCTGCTGAAATTGGTGATGCTTGGACAGCTTCTTGCCAAACTGGGCACTTGGATGGTAGCACTTGCCTTCCCTCACTTCAGCTGGGAGAAAAGGTTTTGTGTATTTACAGTGGGAATACTGGATAGCCCAGAAATGGTTTAGTACAGCTAAACTTTGACTTCTTTGCACACACTTTTCTAAATCAGTGTTATCTCAAACTGACCTGTCAGTTTGTTACTGTCCTGTTTGTACTTCATCTGCCCATCTGAAGTTGTTCTAGGGAACCTAACCAATTTTTTTGAGGTCTACAGCTCCTAATGGTTGCAGTTGGGGAGTTTTTGCCCTTGGAGAGCTTGGGTTGATTGGAGTGGTGGAGGTTGAGTCCCTCAGTCACTGAGGAGGTTTGGTGAGGACTTATTTTCATCTTATGAGCTGAATGTACGCCAGTTATATCTGAAAGGCTCTCATTTCCTGTGTGAAACTCCTCTTGCACAACAAACTAGTGAGAGGTAAAGCAAGAATTAATGTAAATTGAAGTGTCTCACACTGTGCTGGAACTGATCCGTAGTTTGAGAAAAGAACAAAAGTCCCTCTGTTTTCTTAGACTTTATATAAAGATACAGTACTTAAAAATATAAAATAGAAGGCTTCTAAATTCCTGTCTACTTTTTCAAACTCTATGCATTTATGCTTTTTGAATGAAAATTGCTTGTACCAGCCTAGGTAGATGAAATGATCTGTCAAAGCTGAAATATTTGCCATGTGTTAGAACTGTATTTATTGTTGTGTCAGAATAGGAATGTGTATTTAGTGTCACTTCTTTTTTTGACGGGTCACAATGTTTGACATGTTGTTGTTGCCTTTGATGGGGTTTCTTGATGGCTGTTTTCCTGTCCAAGGAGGCAGCATTTCCAAGCACCGATTCTTTGAGGAAAGGCAGCATTCCGGTGGAATCTGCCAGCTGGAAAACTTAGTGAGATTGCCCTTCTCCATCACTGTTAAATCTGCTCTAATTGAGCCACTTAAACCATCTTCAGAGTTTGTAACCATGTTTACTGGAGGCTGTTTGTTGAGCAGCTGGAAAGTATCTGGAATGATTCAGTCTCGTGTCCTCCGTCCCGGGGGAGCGATGATCCGGTTTGGTGGTGCTGAGTTGATTCTGTGGCTCCCTGCCCCTCTTGGAGCTTGGGAGGGCTCCTGCACCACCAGGTTAGCTCAGCTTGCCAGAGTGACAGCTGGCTCAAAGCCTGACCAGCTTTGTGTGGGGTCAGTAAATAGAAACACCGGGGGGTTCAGCTCAGCTGTGCTGTCAGATATTGTGTGTAGAGCAGACTGCACGGGCTAGCCTGGACTGAGAGATGGAAGGGGAGGAGCTGAGACAGATCAGAAGCAAATTCTCGAGCCTGGTAGGTGTGAAAGAGGGAGGATTGTGAATTTGGGAGCTGATGGTCAGGGAGGTGTTGGCCCAGGATAGGCTGGCTGAGCTGGGCAGGCCACGCTTGCTGGCAGCAGAACTGGGACTTGTGCAGGAGGTGGAAGGGGAATGCCAGAGCTGCCCACACAGGAGACTGAGTGGAGCATGAAACCAGCTCAGAGTGACAGATCCCTGTGATGAATCCAGAGATTCTGGTTCTGCTGCAGGGCTGTGTTGCTGTCAGTACAGTGTTTTTCAACTTGCAAGAGGTCACAAACAAGCTTTTCTGTAGTTTGTGTGGGTTGTGGTCAAGCTGTAAGAAGACCTGGGGAGAGCAGAGCAACCTGTAACCAAAAGTCCAACGGACTTACATCTGTTTGCTAGAGAAATCCAGGAGCTTGGTGAACATGGCACAGGCTGGAAGAAGAAAAATTGGGTTGTTGTTGTTAAAACAGTTCAGTTCTCTTCAGATAAGTTTGGCTGATCCATCTGCTGTGAATTCCCAATGAGATTCACGTTGAGGCTCATTTACAGGCACACTCATTGCTCTCACCTGAAAAGCCTGAGGAGCTGCAGAATGTTCTGTTCAGTGCCCAGAATGCCCATTAGTCTGAAAGAATCAAGTCCTGACTGCCTCAGATCAGATCCCCCAAATGACTGACAAGTCTAGACAGTTTAATTTTGTCACCACTCTTCTGTGCCTCGTGTGTGTTGGAGGAGGAATCAATTAATGCTTATGAAACAACTGGATGCTTCAGGAACCCTTTTAAATGGTGGGTTTGAAATCACTGTGGGGTTCATTGTGATTCAAAAATTACTGAAATGCTGAAGGCCACGTGCTTGATAACTGGAAGAAAAATAACAAATGATTGTGCAGTGGTTCAGCACTCAATGTTCCCTGAACTGGCTGAGACAAAGGGACTTTTGGGGGTGAAAATACCATCTGGTTTATAATTGTGCATACTGCAGAGAGGGTGGAGTTTTGAGTCAGCACAGGAGTGTTAGTGTCTGTTGTTTCCCCACTTGAGTTTGCAGCTCCTATTACTCTTTCAGCACCGTTTTTCTCCAGTACAGAAATTGTTTACTGGAGTGTGTGTGGCTGCTGTTGCTGTGAGGTGAATTTAACTTGCCCTGCACAAGTAGATTCCACATTGCAGTACTGGAACATTTACTTAATTGTTGAGATGAACTCAGAGAAGTCTGGTTTCTCCTTAAGTTACCTAGCTTCTGGATTTTATTCAAACTGGCAAATTCTGACAACTTAAACTTACTAGCATTCATTTAGTCAAATTCCTGAAATATATATTTTTTAAAATAAATTATTTAAAAGAGATCAGGAATACAACATTCAGATCTCCCTTGTGATTTGTTTGTGAAATTTTGTAATGGGCTGAATGTTTCCAGACTTGGTAAGTGAGTGCTGCAGTGTCCATGGTTACATTAGAGCATCATTTGGCCAGAAGTCTGGTTTGTGCTATGAATTCACAACCTCTTCTGCTCTGCTGTTGTTGTTCCAGCTGCTTTTGGTTAATGCTCCTACGTGGGCAGCATCTGAAGGTTGGGCAGCTTGCTGAGCCAGCTCTGTGTTGCTGCTGTGGTGATTCAGGAAGGTTGCAAGCCTTCAGAAAAGCTCCAGAGAAGGTGTTGCTGTGCCCATGAGCATCATTTACCAACTGTCCTGTCCCTTTTGCATCAGGAGGGGTGAACAGTGTGCCTGTTGAACACCACCTGACCACTTATCCATGAATTATGGCAGAAAAGTGTGTTTTTAAAAGGGTCATTTAGCCCTGAACATGGGCTGTTGTGGGAAGAATTTGAAAATGAGCCTTAAGCACTATTTCAATGGGAGAGCTAGAACTGGAAACTGATAGTTGGGGATGCTTAATTCTAAATAATGTTTCAGGGTGTGTTTTGGCATTTCTCAGCATAACTCAGAGTGTAGTTTATCCAAAACAAAATGTTTGAATCCATTTAAATGCCTTCTAGATGGAGCTGCTGCCATTGGATGAGGCCAAATAGCTTCTTGTGGGCCTTGAGAAATCAAATTTAAAAGTCAACCAAGTCTGCAATTTCTCTTAATACAGCAGTTCATTTTACTTAGGATTTTGTGATACTGGAATCTTTATCAAAGTGCTTTATCAAAGTGCTTTATCAAAGCAGTTCCAAGACTTTTGTTCTCACAGAGCCCCCTCAGTTTGACTGTACATTTGAATATTACTTTGAATTGCCATCCAGAGAGCTGTAGTCACGATCTACTCCAGGTACTTCCATCATGTTGGATCGATGGATGTATCAGTGTGCAATGAGGCAGGACTTAAATAAAATTTTTAAAAAGAAAGGGTTTTTGGGGGGTTATTTCACTGATCTGCTGTTTGCCTTTTCCTCACAGCATAAAGGAGTGCCACGGGTTGCCTCTTATAAACGGACAGAACTGTGACCCTTACGCAACAGTCTCTCTTGTGGGGCCTTCCAGGTAACATTTCAGCGTGGAATTAATCCATCTAAAATGCTGTGATTTTGGAATTGCAAAAGAAGGTCGTGGGTTTTGAGCAAAAGCTTTAAAACAGAAAAATCTTGAACCGCTTTCCTGTGTACATCCCCTCTTCCCCTGGCGCTGTCCTTCCACCTTCCCCACCGTCCCCTCAGGGCAGGGGTGGTGTTTGGTCTGTCTTATTGGCCTGCACCGCTCAAGAACCACTTGGCACTCAGTTCTTTCTTAGGCTTCTTGATTTCTGCACTGTGCTCCCTGTTAATTTCTGTAGAATTCCCATATGGGGTGATGCAGGGAATTGCTTCCCTTCCTCTCTTCCTTGTTTTTCCTGATGTGGGAGTTTCCCTGCAGCCAATGTTGAGCAGCTGGGGGGTGTCGATGTTCTGGAACCCCTGCAGGACGCCACATTCAAAGGCCCCAGAGTTCAAATGTCTCCCTGTTTTGGATCAGTAATCCTGAATAACTGCTGGGGTTTTCCATTTAAGAAACATCCCACTTCCCACACGTTCACTCTCTGCAAGTCCCTGCCCCATAAACAAGCTAAGTTTCCTTTGCTTCTTTTCTTGCCACACGAAGCTTTAGTCCCTGTGCTCTCTGCAGTGCTCAGGAATTGCCCCTGTGAGCGCAGGACCAGAACATCTTCCAGCAAACTGGTTTCTTTCAAAGATTGTGGCAGGGTTGTCCCTCAGTAAGCCCTGCACGGGGCATTTTTTCCTCCTTGATAACACAAGATCACATATTTTTTTTTTAGATTTGCCTTGGGGTTCTTTTTGACAGGGTCTTTTGGTTTGATTTGGCTGTTTGGGTTTTTCTTGTGCCCGTTATCCCTGGGGGAAGCTTGGGGCTGATTGCCAGAGGAGGAGGATTGACACATATTCGCTGTTTGAGTCCTGTGACGTGGATGGAAGTGGGACAATGTTGGTCCCACAGAATATTTGACCTGTTATATAGGAATATGTGTGCAAATGTGACAGAAATTCCTGGTTAAGATTTTCCAGTCTCATGCATGTGTGACTCACGTTCCATGACTGGAATATTTATATGCCTGAAAACAGGTAGTTGGTACATTCTTCTCCCTTATCTGTTTTTTCCCACATTTTATATTTGGGTTCCTTTTAAAAAGCGTTTTTATACTGTCATGGGCCTTTGCTAAATAAAAAAACCCCACCCTGTATTCTTTTATAAAATTTGTAAAATTAAAAAAAAACAAACCCAACCCCCAGGGAAGGGGGGAGCAGTTGTTTTGTTTGACCCTGTCCTGCTCAGTATCTGACACTGGCAGTGATTGCTTTCCAAGAAAACCTCCAGTCTTGGGTAAGCCTTTATCTGTGAAGAAGTCCTGGGTATTTCCCCAACAGAAGAGGGTGGGGAAAAACAGAAGTTGCAGTAGAACAGGATGGGGAAAAGCTTGTAAACTGCAGGCAGTTTTCAGTTAAAGAAATTTAAATTTTAAATGCTTTAGAAATTGTTGGTATATTTTAATGATGTGTCTAAGTTTTATTAGTTTGTGAAATTAAATGCAAAGTTTGAGCTGGATAGAGGCAGAATTAACTGGATACAATATTTCAAATTTTAGCTCTTCAAACTATATCGTGAAGATGAATCAATTATATTTTAAGATTTTTTCCTCTCTTTCTAAAATAACAAAAAATGTGCTAACTGAAATGACTGGGTCCTTCTTGACAGCAGAATGTCTTTATAATTGTGTATTTAAGTTGTCTATGGTAAAAATGTTACCATATTGGAACAGGAATGACCAAAAGAAGACCAAAGTCAAGAAGAAAACGAGCAATCCGCAGTTTAACGAAACCTTTTACTTTGAGGTAACTTTTTGTGTGGTTTTCTCCCTGTCCTATCTGTTTTGTGCAATCCCTCAAATATTTTTAAGGAAGCTCTTCAGTGAAGAGCTTTTACTCTCAGATGGAAGTGCATGACACACTTAAATAATTTCTGTCTGCCAGACAANCTGTTTTTTCCCACATTTTATATTTGGGTTCCTTTTAAAAAGCGTTTTTATACTGTCATGGGCCTTTGCTAAATAAAAAAACCCCACCCTGTATTCTTTTATAAAATTTGTAAAATTAAAAAAAAACAAACCCAACCCCCAGGGAAGGGGGGAGCAGTTGTTTTGTTTGACCCTGTCCTGCTCAGTATCTGACACTGGCAGTGATTGCTTTCCAAGAAAACCTCCAGTCTTGGGTAAGCCTTTATCTGTGAAGAAGTCCTGGGTATTTCCCCAACAGAAGAGGGTGGGGGAAAACAGAAGTTGCAGTAGAACAAGATGGGGAAAAGCTTGTAAACTGCAGGCAGTTTTCAATTAATTTAAATTTTAAATGTTTTAGAAATTTTGGGTATATTTTAATTGATGTAAGTTTTATTTGTTTGTGAAATTAAATGCAAACTTAGCTGGATGGATGCAGAATTAACTATATTGTGAAGATGAATCAATTATATTTTAAGATTTTTCCTCTCTTTCTAAAATAACAAAAAATGTGCTAACTGAAATGACTGGGTCCTTCTTGACGGCAGAATGTCTTTATAATTGTGTGTTTAAGTTGTCTATGGTAAAAATGTTACCATATTGGAACAGGAATGACCAAAAGAAGACCAAAGTCAAGAAGAAAACGAGCAATCCGCAGTTTAACGAAACCTTTTACTTTGAGGTAACTTTTTGTGTGGTTTTCTCCCTGTCCTATCTGTTTTGTGCAATCCCTCAAATATTTTTAAGGAAGCTCTTCAGTGAAGAGCTTTTACTCTCAGATGGAAGTGCATGACACACTTAAATAATTTCTGTCTGCCAGACAATGGCACTGCCCTTCAATTGCTGTGTGAGAAACGACTTCCTCACGAGCACCTGTGGGAAGGTAATTCATTATCTGGAATTACCTGCTGCCATCAGTAGTTCTGAGACAGCTTCAACCTGTCCTGTGGAATTCTAGTCAAATATTTTCAGGAAGATTGAGTTAAAAAATCCGCACAACTGACATCTTAAATAAAGTAATGTTGTGATTATACCCCCCAAAAAAGTTTATTTTATTTTTAAAAAAAGTTAACATTGTTGTTATTTAGGAGTTGATTTAATTTTATAGAGGTTATCCTACGATAAATTATGAGTTTAAATTTTCATGTGATTTGTCTTGGTGGTTATAACTCTATTTTCATTTAAGCATGCTACCCTGAGAGTTGGAAGGAGTACAGCTATTACACGTGCCTCAAATGTGTTTAATTCACTGTGTTTTGTGTGGAGTATCAGCATCTGGTGTGTGTCTCAGTTACCTGAGTGTCGTTTCCTAGGAAGGAAGACGTTAGGATAAAAATGTGCTCCAAACCACCCTGCTAACTTCGTGACCTCTGATGGATTGGATGGAATGGAGATTGCAGTCAGTGTGTTAGAACTGGGGCAAGAAGAATGCACTGCTAATTTGTTGTTCCTTTAAACCTTCCAGAACTAACTCCAGTCCTTTCTTGGGGCTTATGCCAAAACCAAAGAAGTCATGTCCTGCTCCTTGTTTTTCCTAATACATCTCTCCTGTGATTCCCTGAGATGTCAGCCAGCCCTTCTTGGCCCATTTTACACTTGCTTTCTGGCAAAAGGCACTTTGGTCAATAGAGCTTTCTCGTTTTTGGAAGGAACAGTAATTATTTATCTGTGTTAGAGTTTTCTTTGATTTTTGATATTTATAATATATCAGGAAAAAAAAGTGTTAATAGGAGGAATTTCCTTGCAGGTGACCAGGTCCAGCAGTTACACCAAGAAGTCCCAGTTTCAGGTAGAAGAAGAAGACATTGAGAAATTAGAAGTCAGGTAAGTCCTGTGGATTAGAAAGTGCTTTCATAGAATCATTAATAAATCATAGTATTTCATCACTGAGACAATAAATATGTTTTATCTTAGAATAGCTCCAGAGAATTACTGATCAGACTTGCAAATACTCCAAGTTTGGTCCCCTTTTCTGCTCCTCTACCCCCAGAGCAGCTCTGTCTGTGTTTATTCAGTGCAGTCAGAACAGCTGAGAGCCTGACTGTGCTCCTGCACATCCATGCACCAAACCTGCTGAATGACAAAAACTCTCCAGGGCCAGCATGTTTGGGCATCAAGAGAATTTAGTAGTTAATTTTAAAAGCCATCATAGAACTAACTTGGTATGTGCATTTTTAACTATTAGCTTAATTCATTAGAATTGTGTATTTCTTTATAGATATATTTAGAAAAAACAATCATGCCCCAACAAATCTAGTTGTCTTTTGTTTTTGTTCTTTTTTTTGTTTGTTTGTTTTGTTCTTAACACCTGCTGTCTGTCAGAAATGTCAGAGAGGTAAGCAGTGACAGAACAAAGCCCAGGTGCATGTCTGGAGTGGTTCCTTTGCAGGGTGTGAGCGTCCGAGCTGCTGCTTGGACAGACAGGAGCATGTGTTGGGGTGGCATTGCAGCGTGCCAGGGTCTGGCAGGCAGGCAGAGATGTAAATACACAGTTTAAAAGTTCACTGGAGTTACCTCCGAAGAAATGTGCACAGTTCTGGGGGTGGAGGCTGCTCAGAACCCGTCCATATTGCCAGTGTCACTTTAATTTACTGATGCAAGGTCTGCTATTCTAACTTTCACAGATTGTTTAGCTGTTCTTCATGGGTTAATCAAAGCCACTTGTTTGATTCTTCTTGATTTGTTCAGAATGGAGTGAGATTTCTAACGTTTGCTGCCTGCATGCATGTGGATTAGTGCTGTAAGGCAGTTCTTGTTAACTTATTTCTCTCTGGGGGAAAAGAAAATCAAACCATGTTCTTATTTGCAGGGTTGACCTGTGGAATAATGGGAATCTGGTACAAGACGTCTTTCTAGGAGAAATTAAAGTTCCTGTGAAGGTGTTAAGAAATGATTCCTTTCAAGCATGGTGAGAAATGGTGGTTCAGAAGTCAATTTGCTTGTCTTGCACGTTTTCCCTTGCAAAGGCTATGCTTTATTCTCCCTGTTCATTAAACTGTGTCTTGCTGTTGTAGTCAGGGCAAACCATGTTTTTAGAGTTAAACCATGTTTAAGTTGACCTTGCCAGAGGGTGCATTTGGCTCTTCTCTTCCCCCCTCTGCCCAAGGTCACAGAAGAATTGGTGTGTTTGAGGGGCAGGTGCAGAGGGGGAGGACTGAGTGTAACCATTTTTTGATCAGCTTGCTGGATGTAGATATTTTTCAGCCTAACCTGCCAACTTGGGAGTTTCTCACAATTGAATCACTTACAATTAAATTTCTAAGTTGGACTTTCGGAATGACTGATGAAGACTTTATTTAATCCTTAAAGTATGGATTTTTTTCTTCCTTGGGGATGTTCTAGAAGCATCTTCTGGAACTGACCCGACACAATTTCAGGGAAGCAGGCCCAGAAGCTGGAAGGGTAAGGTATGAGGGGAATTTAGGGAAGAAAGACTTCAGCTGGTAGCACAGCAGCAATCTCCCTTCTGACTTCCCTGCAAGCAGGAACCCATCCCTCACCCTGTGCTGTCCCAAATGCTCAGCAGCAGCAAGTGATGAGGGCAAGAGATTTGAGTGCCTCAAAGTGTGTAGAATATTCTGCTTTCAGTGAACCTTCCTCTCCAGAAAGGAGCCTGGAGGGAGCCCTGGTGTGTGCACATAGAAAATGCACAGGGAGGAAGTGGGGAGATGGGAATTGAAGGTAACACAGGCCTTGGCTGTGCTCTGTGTACCCACCTCAGGCCCTGGATGTCCAAGCTGAGCTCAGACTCGGTGTTTGGCCGTGATCCTGAGCGTAACAAACCTTTGTGTTGGGAGTTGCTGGTTCTTACACGGTGTGTTGCAGACACAGACTCGTTCTGCCAGTGCTCTGATCAATGGCTGTGTGGCCATGTTAACATGATGACATTGCTCTGGTAACCACCTGCCAAGAGAGAGATTCATCAGCACGGGCTCATTACCAGTGTGTTGAGTTTGGGGAGCTTTTTGGATTGGCCTGACTCACACCCAGTTCACTGGAAGGATTGGTAGATAGAGTGGGTTGTGTCTGCTAATAACCTTACACTGAACATCCCCACATCCAGTTGTGATCTGCTTAGCAAAAACAGTTCTGGGATTAAAAAGAACTGATTTTTTCTACTCTTACTAATTTGCATAATCTGTTTTTGAATGTGGCCCAAGTACAGCACATAAAGCATTAGCACTACTTCTGAATACTGGGAAAATAAACCTAAGAGTCATGCTGTTGAGCAGAGGTTCTCCTGGTAAATCAGTTTTACTTTGTTATTACCGTGCCTTCATGGGCACTGCACCTGATTATGGAAAAAAAAGCAGTCTGATCTTGGATTGTAGAGGCACAAACACACCTGACTGTAAAAGCATGTCTGAAGGCAGGATTGCAGTTTGTTGGGCCGATGTTGAAGCTGTTCTGTGACACTGCTTAAAGCTGGTAGAAGTTTTGTGGGGCTGCACCTCCTGTTGGAGCAGAGTGGAACTGCAGCAAAAGCAGTGAAGAATTGTTCTACTGTGTTTTGTATTAGGGGCAGAAAAACACCCACTTTTTTCCTTTACCCTGTTTCTCAAGAATGCAGCCTGCTAATATTATGTATTTTAACTTGTTTCAGACTAGACCATTTAAATTCTTTACCTGGCTGTTCCATCTGCAGTGTCCAACACCCTCAATTTAACCTAGATGTGAAATGAGATGGTCCAGTGTCATTTCAAACTATTCCTGCTATTCCAGCTAGCCTAAGAAAGAAGTATAGCCTATTTCCCTGTTTAGAAAGAGAGGAGAAAATAAGTGGAAATTTCAGTATGTGCTGAAGATGTATTAAGTGCTGCTCAATATTTTTTCTTTTGTGTCTCATTTTTTCGCCAGTTTTCAGATTTAGTGTGTGCCTACTGAAATAATTGGGATACTTGATTGTAGAATTAGTCAAATGAATGAGATGGGAATGTAATGTTTTAGAATTGCCCTGTTGCCTACAGGTACTTACTTCAACCCAAAGAAAATGGAAACAAGTCTTCTAAAACGGATGATTTGGGATCACTTAGATTAAATATCTGTTACACTGAAGACTGTGTGCTTCCATCTGAATACTACACTTCCTTAAGGAACTTGCTGCTAAAATCTTCAGATGTTCAGGTACTTCTTTGAGAATTTCTTTAGAGTGAAAACTTAAAATGAATTGGGCAGTCCTGTGTGAGATATGAGTATGAATTACTCGTATCCAGATAATTGGGTTTGTTCCTTTGAGGTAATTACTTCTGTCACACGAGATGAGCAGCTTCCAGAGCTTTTACTTCTGCAAAGTACCAGGATTTTCTTCTTATTTTAGAAGAACTGACAGAGGCAGTGAAATGACCTGTGCTGTGTGGCTGGAGGAGATAAAACACTTGTGTTAGTTGCTCTTTTCACACTGTGTTTTTCCACTGGCTGCTATCGGCTTCCTGGATTTAGAGGTTTTCCAGGGACATTGATCCCTTATTGGCACTGAAGAGGCAGATAATATAAAAAAAAATGGTTTGCTTCAGAAGCTGTTTTTAATTCTAGTTCTGAATTGCTTCTGCCTTCCCCAGCGTGTTGATCAGCATGACTGGATTTCTCCACGTGGACACGGTGACAAAGAGCAAGTGTGGAAGATGGTTTGTGTAACACTGGGACAGGAATCAAATTAGAGTAACCAGGCTTGATATTCTTAGGTCTTTTATAGCTTTTCATCCCTTTGGTGTTAGTGAAGTACTGGCAGAGGAGAAGAGGGATAAAGAGGAGGGAGATGTGACTGAAGTTTGCTGGCCCATGTTCAAACACTACTTCAATGGAATTCAGGAGTAGCTGAGTATGTAGGCAGTGGCAGTCAACAGCTCTCTTTCCTACTTAAATGAAATATTTTGGTTTTGTATTGAAATTCCCAACTGTACAGTGACAACAGACACTTCAGTAGTGTGGGAACTTCTGATGTCCCCTGATTAGAGTTTTAAAAGTCCTGTGAAGATACATGACATTATAGCAGAGCAATTGCTTCCTGCCTCTTACTTGCATTTGGGACAAAGCCATACTCTGAGCCTTTAGGGAGAAGGAGAAGGTGAGGACCTGCTGAATTCCATTCTTAAATGTCAGTTAGAGTGGATAACACCAATCTTCAATGAAGTAACTCTGCAGAACGGAAGCTTTTAATTGCCACATTACACAGCAAATGTTGAAACTTTCTGTTAGGAAACTGTGTCTGTGGTCAGGTTAGATCTGATCTGCACTTTGTCAGATGCATAAGAACACTGAACTCCTTCACTCATGGTTTCATTTCGTGCTCTCCCAGCCCATTTCTGCATCTGCTGCCTACATCCTGAGCGAGGTGTGTCGGGACAAGTACGACGCTGTGCTGCCCCTCGTGCGACTCCTGCTGCACCACCACAAGCTGGTCCCCTTTGTCGCTGCAGTGGCAGAGCTGGATCTGAGGGACACCCAGTATGTATTTCCTGTTCATTCATTTCATGCCTCCTAACGTTTTTCTTCGGGGGGCTTCGTGACACGACACCGATAAGTGAGAGTGTTGGTTTGTCTCTCTCACTGTGTAAAACTGACTAAAGACATCCATCTTTTAATGCTGGTTTATGAAAACATTCATTAAAATCACTTTGAAGTCGGGGGTCAGAGTTAATGGTTGTGTGCAGTTTGGCAACGTTTTGTCTAAGAGTGTATAGTTTTTATTTTAAAAAATTCAGCCACTCTTCGAATTTTCCTGGCCATTGGAATGGAACTTACAGACTTAGATGGATCTAATTAAATGGAACAGTTTTTTAAATTGCTAAGAATCTTATCCTGTTTCTTTTAATATGTGACTTAAATGAGGGCTGCTGTTTTTCTGCAAAAATTCCTTGTAATGAAGAACGTGTCCAAGTCGTGGTGTGTGGGCTGTGAATTTGCAGTTCTGTGGTTAGGGGGGACACGAAGAAGAAGTAGCAACCACTGAGGTGCCAGGTCATGGCCAGTGGAGGTGTGGAAGTGATTCTGTCAGCACAGGACAGTTCAGCTCATTTGTTCTTTTCTCTTGATTTAAGTAAGGTGAGGCAGCTGAACTCTGCAGAAGGAGGTGACTCACAGAAACTAATTCTCTAAACTGCATTTTAGTGCACACATTCCACTGTAACTGAGCTGTGACAAAGAAAGCTTCAGCTAAATCCCTCAGATTAGAAAGATACACTTGGCACAGCTGGCTCTCGGTTTTCTTCAACAGCTATGAGTAAAAAGCCTACCCCTGGATTAAATATGTTCTGGTTTAAGTGTCAGAGTTTATTGGTGTGGTGTAGCAGTGTTTATTGTAGCTCTAAGATTTTTCACACCATGACTGCTTTAGGAGGAATGGTGCCTTAGTGAGGTACAACTTCCATTATTTCAGTCTTCTCTGATTGCACTTCATCCCATTCCAGACTGCACTGCAACTCCCATTGTCTGAAACGTCTTAGGATTTGTCTTAGGGGTTTATTTACATTTCTGGCTTTGGTAGTAGCTGTAATAACATTCTTGTTTATTCTCTTTCTGTTCCTGCCCTTGCAAGCTCAGTATCTAGGTTCTGGGGTTTCTGACTGAAATACATGAAAAAATATTTTTAAAAATATTATGTAACAGCAAGATGAAGTATTAATTGAATTTTGTAGCCGAACTTCTTATTTTTATCAATTGTTGAAGTAAAAATCAATTCTTTTCTTTACAGAGAAGCAAACACAATCTTCAGAGGCAACTCATTAGCAACTCGGTGTGTAGATGAAATGATGAAAATAGTGGGGAAGCACTACCTGAAGGTTACTTTGAAGCCTGTTATTGATGAGGTAAGTTATCCTACCAGAACTCTTCTCAGGACACTCAGGGCTATCCTGTCTTGTTGCTAAACATTGTGCTTCGAGCTCTGTCTGTGGTAGGAATCGCTCAAGGGAGGGAATTCCAGAGGAAAATTGAGCAATAATGGGTTAAGTTTAGTGGGAGGAGCTGCTTTTTATTATTCCAGATGCTTCCCAACAGAGTCAGTGGCAGTTGTTCCAGCCTCCAGCACCTTGCAGAATTGGCCCAGTGATGCTTTAGGTAATAGATGTGTTAGAAAAGACACAAACACAAGTGAGGATGATCACTACGTGCTGCTATGGATAGTTAGGCCCTATTTAGAGTGTTCCCAAACCTAGGACAGAATCTGGTTTGAAATGGGTGCCTTTCCACGCTTTCTGTCTGCAAAGTGGAACTCCTCTAGTTGTGTTTGTTGGTTTGTTTCAGATCTGTGAGTCTCCCAAGCCCTGTGAAATAGATCCCATCAAACTAAAAGAAGGGGATAATGTAGAAAGTAACATGGTGAGTTTCCTCATTGATTTTTTACTAATTTGAATTTTCTCAAAATCTGAAATGAAAGCGTTTCAAATGAAGCTCTTTGTGATGGAAAGTGAGTAACTTAGAGTAACAGTGTAATTCTCTGATTTCAGAGTAAACTATATTTCCTTATCTCTACTTATGAAGACAGCAATGGGAAAGTCCAGTGGAAAACAGGATGGGATGGAGAAACTAAAGAAGATTAGTCTTTCTTACCAATTTTTGGGGTGTTTTGATTCCTGATGTTCTGTGCTCAGCATCTAGATTAGGATGTGCCTAATTAGAACTGCTTTAGCATTTTTTATTGAAGTTTTGCTTGCTGCTTGCCTGTTATTAGAGGACGATAATGTTTAATTTTTAGTCGCCGCAACAAGTTAATATTCACCTGGTATACATGGGAAGTGCTCCTTCCTTGTTGTCAAATTACAAAACAGATGTGGATATATAGTTATATATTGCCAGGCAGTGCTTATATACTTTAATATAAGTGAATATAACGAAATTACCTTTTAACACTGGTAATGCCATATAAACATGATGAGACTTTTTAAATATGCACTGTGCTAAAACTCAGAACTGAATAGCCAGGCAGTGTTTGGAAAGCAAATAACTGTGGTGTTATGACCCAGAACCGTGGCTGCTGGTGGTCTGACAGCAGTGCCTGTGTTCACACCTGCAGGACAATCTCCGCTACTACGTGGACAAAGTGTTCCGGGAAATCGTGCAGTCCAGTATAAGCTGTCCCACCCTCATGTGTGATGTTTTTTATTCCCTGAGGCATCTGGCTGCCAAAAGATTTCCAAGTAAGTGTTCTCTCAAAACCTTTGGAAGTGGTGTTCGGAGTAAACTTCACTTCTGCAGTCACCACGTGGGGATTGTTGAAATCCTGCCTTGCCTTGCCTAAAGCTGGGCCCTGAACTTCTTCCTTTGCCAGTCAGGATTGGTTTGTCTGTGAGTTGTGGTGGAGCTTCGTGGTCACTCAGCAGGACACAAAAATGCAGGGGGTCAGAAATTGCAAAAGAGCAGCAAATGAGAAGTTACCAACAAAAGTATGAGATAGTAGAAGAAAAGCACAGGAATAGAAAAATTAGAATAGAATAGAAGAATAGTACAGGAAGGGATTTGTTTGAGAGATGTCATATTTGTAGGAGAGCTGTTCTGTTTATTGTTTCCAAAGAAGCAAGATGTGCACCTGAAAATAAATTCCCCATTTGCACCTTTACAGGAACTGCCACTCTGCTAAGTGTGACCAGCACATCCATAATTTTCTGAAGTCAGCTTTCCTACTGCTATAGCTGTACTGCTTAGGGGTAGTTTTGAGGAGGGGGATAATAAAAAAATATTTAATGGGTTTGTAAACATGACCCATATCAGAACAACTTTATCCTTTCAGAATAGTTCTAATGTGGGAATAATGTGGTAGGTCTGAGATACTCTTCCACTTGAGTCAATTAAAATCTGCAATGTCGTGTAATAAGCTAAAGGGGAACAATGTGCTTCTCATCAGGTGGAACATTTCTCTGATTCGTGTTTGTCACCGATGCTGAAGCCAGGAGCTGCTCTGGTTTAGACAGTCTTTTTTAAAACAGCTAACTTCCCAGACCAGGTTCAAGTGCTCATTAGAGTAAGAATGTGATCCCACTCTATTTCCCAATATAAAAGTGTAAATATACTCATAATATTAAATTAAAAGTCCTCACTTACACTATCAAAATTATAGAATGCCGTGGTTTTATGAAGCAGTTCAAAGTGGAATTAAACTTGCTCCTACGTGTTGACTGTTTGTCATGAAGCCCTGATGTGTTTGAGTTGATGAGTGAGGAGCTTTGCAAGGGTGGTAAATCCAGCAGCCCCAGCGTTTGGAGGCACCTGCTGCAGTGTTTTTAATCTGCTCTCAGCATGCAGCCACACCTCATGAACACTGTGGGTGTAAATGCTTGCAGCCATCTCATCGTTCCTGGCAGTGGAGCCAGTTGTATGGGAACAGAACTTCCCAGAGAAATAAACCCTCTGTTATAAGCAGAACATTCCTCGCCATGATCACCTTCCCATTCCACGCACGCCATCGATTCTCCTCCTCTATTTTGAAGTGTAAATGTCTCCTCTGGTGTTACCTCCTCCGGGGTTTTTATGTTGACTGTCTTCCTGGTTTCCTGTTGAGTTCAGTGCATGTTACATTTCATGGTTTTTCTCTGCAGATGACCCTCATGTGCAGTACTCTGCAGTGAGCAGCTTTGTGTTTCTCCGTTTCTTTGCTGTAGCCGTAGTCTCACCTCATACTTTTCATTTACGACCTCACCACCCCGTAAGTTTCGTGGAGCTTTGTTCTGTTTTATTCCCGCCCTCAGAGCTGTGGATGTGGGAAGGCCTGAGTTACTCTCAGTGGGTCTGAGTGGGCAGTGAGGTGACTGAATGTCCCCGGGTTCAGTTTCTGAAGGAAATAAATCCTTTGCAGTTCTTCGAGCACCTGATTTTTCAGCCTTTCTGGGCTGTCCTGAAATGATGTGGCAGAGCTGGTAATAATAAAGATGCTGTGCCTTTTTCAGGAATGTGCTTCTTGGTTAAAATAGCAACGTGACTGAGGGTTCTTGAAGGTCTAGGCCTCAACTGCATCGGTTCCTTCCCCCAAGGAGCTTAAATATCCACATCACTTTTATATTTATTTCCATTTGTGGCTTCAGCAGAGGTTGCAGATGATAATAATTGATTGGTGTATTTATTCTGGACTCCTCTGGTTGCAATGGGTTGCCAGATTTTCCATTTTCGATTGTCAAGTAGATACATGTAACAAAAAATGTTCAAAGACAGGAGTGTGGAGAGTAAAAAACCTGTATTTTTCACATGAAATACAGAACATATGTGGGATCTGCTTCTGAGGTTATCTTTATTAGCTTATTTTATCTACTTAATGCATGTTGTGCTTTCAAAAAATATACTTACTCAAATTAATTCCTTTGTTTAGTGAGTAAAAAAAAATTAGAGGATTTTAACACCTGAGGGTTAAAGATTTGAAGGGAACAGCAGGGGACTGGGTTCATAATCCTGTACTAAAATGCAAGCAATGAGGTAGCAAACAAATTAAGAAAGAGCCTTAAAGACACCGGTTTAGATTCATTTTGTCTTAGGAAAATTGATACCATTTGTCCAGCAATAGTTCCTGATGTTTATTGTTTATTGCTAGATGTGTAGTAATGATTACAGGGTTTGAGGGGTTTGAGGTGTTTTATAGGTAAAAATATTTTTCCAAGTGCTAATATTAAATTCTAGTGATAGTGAGGAAAATATTAAGCAGTATGCATTAGTTTATAAATTATATAATCCTTCAGATGCATTTTTTTTTCTCTTGGGGCAAAGGAAAGGAATGAAAATGTGTCAGATTTACAACATTGTGTAATACAGTAATTTTTGTGACATTTTCATTTTCAATTTTACCTGAAATTGTGAAAAAAAATGTGACTTCTGAACCTCATTTCTTTGTTTTAGGATGCACAGACTTCTAGAACATTAACTCTCATATCCAAAGCCATCCAGACTTTGGGCAGCTGGGGAAGTTTGACCAAAAGCAAACTTGTAAGGCTGCTAAAATTCTCTCTTATTTCCTAGACATGCTGAACATTCTGTGCAGGTTTATTTATAACAATATTCCTTTTCTTTCAGTCAAGTTTCAAGGAGACGTTCATGTGTGAGTTTTTCAAAACATTTCAAGAAGAAAAATTTACGGAATCTGTTAAAAAGGTACCTTTCAACTCTGTGTTTTTTAATGGTTGGTGTATTTGATCAGTCTTCATTATTAGAAGGTTGTGTTATTGTCCAGTTTTCTGTTAGACAGCAAAAGAAAAGTTGTCCCTTTCAGACTATAAACACCTGAAAAGAAAACACAGCAAAGTCAGCACAGTTAAAGTCATACCTAGCAAATTAAGCTGATTTGGTTTAAAAAAAATATACTTTTTTTGAACCAGACTTTATTGGCTCTGCTGTTCAGGGAATAATTAAAGCAAGCTTGTGTGGCTGGTGGGCATCCCTTGTTGCAGTCCCAACTGTTTCCATCTGTTGCACAAAGTAATTGCTGTGTTCAGGACAAACTGTACCTGTGTGTTTTCAAAGCAGCTTTTGGTTTTTCTGTGTTTCTGAATAGTACATATTCCCTGTATATTTTTTTTCCTTAAGTTCCTAGATGACGTTTCCTCTACTGAAAGTAAAGAGCCAAGTGGTCTGAGTGAGCCAGTGCATCTCAAAGAAGGGTAAGTACATCTGCAGTCTGCATCGTGTGACAGAATTGACTTTGCTGTGTCTTCATCAACACCAGTGCCAGGTTAAAGCTTGTTAAAATGTGCAAGAGACTGTTGGGATTCTGATAT
Source organism: Tyrannus savana (assembly GCA_013399735.1). Classification (NCBI taxonomy): domain Eukaryota; kingdom Metazoa; phylum Chordata; class Aves; order Passeriformes; family Tyrannidae; genus Tyrannus; species Tyrannus savana. The sequence continues at coordinate 183,946 of VXAW01010364.1, read as the reverse complement.
CTGTAATTTAAGATATTTCTTTATTGTTTTGCAGAATTGGTTTAAAAGAACATCTGTAAACTTTGCTAACACATCTTTTGGGAAAACAGTAATTAACTTTGGGAAATAATTTTGGGGGGAAAAAGTAATCAAAAGCAGCCTAAAACCTCTTAAAAACTGCCTGCATTACTGTCACAGTCCAGTGTGTGCTGTGTGATGGTTTATTGAGGATTGCAAAAGTGTATTTTAAAAGAATGTATTTATTTAGTATTACTCTGTATGCTGTTTAAGAACAGCCAGCTAAATGTTCTACATTTAAAGTAGGAGAAAAAATTACCCTATAATTGAAATACTTATTTTTTATAACATCTTTCTATCACTTACTGTTGAGGTGAAAGTAAATTGTCCAAAGAAACAAACTGTCTTTTTCTTGGTGTTGATCAAGAACAGCTGATGAATTAATTCTGACAATGTTCATGGGGAAAAAGTATTTTCATTTATTTGAGAAGCAGATTTATAGGAAGGAAAGGCTCCTCTGTAAAACAGGCATCCAAATTTCAAACAAGGAAGAAATGTTCTCTTACTGAGATACTGGATGGAAACGAAGGAGGAAGTTGAAGTGGCTCAACACTCAGTTATGGTTTTATAAATTGATGGCTGCTGCTCAAAATCAAAAAACAGTTAGCAGTGAGTGCACTTGAAGTGCCCTGAGTGCATCTTGTGCCTGCCCTTGCTGTGAGTCGTGTCCAGTGTCATTTGATTTCTGTGCAGTCTCTGATCCAGGGAAGGCCAAGTACAATCCTATGTGGAAAGTGGCAGGAAGGAGAGGAGCTTGTGTTGGATGCACCTTTCTCCCTTTTGGGAAATTTGGAATTCTGGATCTGGAGGAGTAAATATCCCCTCCAGATGTCCTGCTACAAACATGGGTCTCAGCTGGGGCTTCTTCGGACTCCTTTCTGGGAGTTTTTGGAACCCTGTGCACCATCACCCAGTTGGGAAGTAATCCTGAGGATCTGTTTCCAACAATTAAAAGATTTCATTTGTTTTTAAATGTATAATGAATTAGATCTTGATGTTGTCCCAATAAATGGTTTTGAAAACTCCTCAGAAGACCAATGATTGCATTTCATTTGACTGTGTCTTCACAGAGAAATGTACAAAAGAGCTCAGGGGAGGACTCGGATCGGGAAAAAGAATTTCAAGAAGCGGTGGTTCTGTTTAACAAGCAGAGAATTCACATACCACAAACAGCAAGGTAATTATGTTTATTTTACTAATAGTTTGATTTTTCAATGTTTTCTAGGTGTTTGCATCTAATTTGTGTTTTTAAAAAGGCATCATCTTCTTCTTTTCTTAAAATACCTGTGATGTATTTTAGTTCCCTTTGCCTTGATTAATAAATGCTCCTCTCTGATTCATGTCTATTTTCTCAATAATAAAAATGCATGTTTTGAGAGTTTGAACTGCAATGTCAGTTCTAAAACAGTTCTCACAGATTGCTTCACTCTTCTGTTTACAATTTTTTGCAGATAAAGAACCAATTTTCACTATTCCAATCAAAAACATCCTTGCAGTGGAGAAACTTGACGAGAACTCCTTCAACAAGAAAAATGTGGGTCAAAAGATAGTTCATGTGTAATTCTTGATGTGTTACTTAAGTAAAAGATCGTAATTAGCTTACAGAGCTAATGAAACCCCATTACCAAACACTCCAACACAAAGTCTTTTGAATGGATCAAGAGTAAGAAGCTGTGTGCAGGATCTCCAAGGACTCTGAACATTGTTAGCCTGGAAATAGGGAAATCTGCACCAACTTTTCTGACTGATTCTGGCTTCTTGCCAGATTTCTGGAATGAAGGTTGAAACTACAGGGCCTTATTACAGAGTACTTTTAATTACATTATGTTCTGCTAGATATGCATTATTCCCAAACTTGTATTCATTCCTTTTAGTGAGAACTCCCTTCAGTACCCTCATCAGCTCCCACAGTTGTCTGTGCTCACAGCCTCACTCTGGTCCTGTAACATATCAGTTATTTCTGTTACTTCAATCCAAAATTCTGAGCCAGTGATAAAAGTTGATAAAAGCACAGCTTACAAGGAGAGACTTGTGGGAATCTTTGGTTGCTCCTGGGATAGGGAGGATAAAGCTCGTGCTTTGTGAAGTCTGGGGCCACACTTAAAGATACGTAAATGAAGAGGACAGAAAATGCATCGTGTCCTAATTCTTTAGGAACTCTTGTTTGGATGAGGAAGTGGTGTGGGTGGAACACAGGGAGCTGTTTGGGTGGGTAGGGTTTACTCAGCTGTTTGCTGAGTAGGTGTCCCAGTTTAAATGGGACTAGGGTCTTTTGCNTCTGGCTTTCTGTCTCAGTTTGATGTTGTTGCGTTGCCTGAGCTTTGAAATCTCTTTCTCAATAGCTGGCTGTTTTTACTGAGCAGGATCACGTCGTGTTTCTCCTCCAGATGTTCCAGGTCCTTCACGGGGAAAAGCCGCTCTACATCCAGGCCAATAACTGTGTAGAAGCCAGCGAGTGGATCGAGGCTCTGTGCCGGGTCACGAGGTGCAACCAGAAGAGGCTGAGCTTCTACCACCCGTCAGCGTTCCTGAACGGGAGCTGGCTGTGCTGCAAGGCCACCGTGGAGAGCAGCGTGGGCTGCGCGCGCTGCACCGCGTGAGTGGCTCCTCGGGCACGGGGCGTTCACCACACGGCTTGGGAAGGTGAAAGCCAGGCTGTCCCTGGGCACTTCACCAGCTGTGTGCTGAAAACACGCCTTTGGAAGGCACAGAGGACTGATTTCAGTGAGTCCGGTGCTTTGTCAGCCGCTGTGTGAAATGAAGGTGATCAGTTCAGTGTGTAAATCACAAATGTCCAGTGGTTGGTTTCTTTTCCTGCAGAATAGCAGATTTAATTCAGATGCCAGGCTGAATGCAGAAGTAGGATCATCTACATGAAATAATTAAAATACCATGCTGCAGAGAGTTCAACCTGCAAGTCTTCTCTCTCTATCGACTTTGTTTTGTACAGCCACTTTTTTATTTGAACCTCACATTTTTTAAAACTGTGTGTTAAGCAAATCAGCTAAATAACCTTGGATGTAGATTCTGATACATCACTTGGGTTTTTCTCCACTGGGTAGATATGTCAGAAAAATGAACAGCATCTTGTATAATGCTTTAATGCCTTTCTGTCAGCTGCTGATTTCAGAAAACAAAGAAATGCTTTGATCTTTTTTTAAAACAAATTTATCCTTAACTGGAGAGGTTGCATAAATTACAGACTGTTTAGTGAAGCTGTGTGGGAGTGATAAGTGTATTAAAAGGCTGTGTATATTGAAGGAGAATCAGCTTTTACTTGCTTTCAAGAATTATCTGTATTGACTACCTGTCCCTTTGTTCACCTTTTAGAGATGTTCCTGCCGATACACAAATTGAGATTGATGGAGACAGAGAGACAGAAAGAATTTACTCACTTTTCACTATCAACAGGTCAAAACTACAGAAGCTGGAAGGTACTCAAATGATAACTCAGAAGAATTATTCAGCTCTAATTCTTTAGGCCTGTACCATCATTTTGTCTTAACAATTTACCTGAAAATAACAGAGAGAAAGAGCTTGTATTCCTGTCTTCTCAGCGTGCTGGTGTCTGACGCTCTTCAGTCAGTTCTGTGCAGTAGGTGTGAGCTGTGCACACACAGTAGGTGTGAGCTGTGCACACTGTGAGCTGTGCTCACACAGGAGGTGTGAGCTGTGCAGTGTTTATTGCATTCCATGTCTGTAATACCTTCAGTAGTCTGAGCAGAGACACTGCAGCTGTAGCAGGTTGTCCTTGTGTCTTTGCTGTCCCTTGCTGGCGCTGTGGTGAGTGCTGTTGACGTGGCTGAGCTGCAGGAAAGCGTTCTGGACTCCTGTTAATGCGAGGAGCAGAGAGCTGCATGCTCAGGGTGGTGAACACGACTAGCAGAGAGTAACCCACACAACTGGCAATACACGCAGTCCATGCTGTTCCTGCTGTCATCTTCATCCATTCTGTGTATAAACCAGAGCAACTTCACCTGTCAGAGTGCTGGAATTACCATTTCTGTGAGAGCTGGATGTGTTTGCTGGTTGGGAAGCTCTAACTGGGGTGTCTGGGGTGGTTTTGCAGAGGCCTGTGGGAGCATAGCAGTCTACCAAGGTCCACGGAAAGAGCCCGACGATTACTCCAACTTCACCATCGAGGACTCCGTGGCAACTTTCCACACCCTGAAGCAGATAATAGACGTGGTGGAAAAGCTGAATGAATCCCATGAAAAATACCAAAAGAAGAGATCCTCCAGTGCTAAATATGGTAGTGAGTAAGTATCTTGTGGAATTCTGACACAGGTAAATGTGTATTTGGGGAAAAAAATAATCACAGGACGAGGTTAGGCTTGTTGGGGTAGAGATAATGAATATAAAGGCAGAGTTAGACCACACAGACATGGAGAAAATCAGGTGCATCATTTGTGTAGTGCAGCTTTGTAGCAGTTAGAAGGTACAAGTTCTTGTGTGGGATTCGTCTGCATTCCTCTTGAGATTCCTCTGAGTGGGTGCAGTGATTGTTTCCTTGCAACTCAGCACCTGAAGTGCACCCACAATTTATTCCTGACTATATTCCTACCTTCTAATTTATTTTTTTTCCAAAATTTTGGATAAGAAACAGTTGAAATATCAAGTGATGTGAAAGTGTAAAAATTACCCTACAGAAATATCTCTTTCAGGCAGGATGTTTGTGTTTCACTTGCCATAGTCAATGATATAAACACAATTTCTGGGGAAGTTAAAATAAAAAAAAACACCTGTTCTTTGGAGTATTTTGTTGTTCCAGAGCACATTCTTTAATTCTCTTCAGTCCTGGCTTATGTCTGGGCAACAGTATAGCAAATTTTCTGATTTCTTCTTTGCATCAACAAGGATTGATTCACCAGGAGGAAAAAAAACCAACAAACCCCAAGTTCAAACCCCAATCTGGTTGGTTTAGGTTGGTGTTTGACCCAAGTTGTTTGGAAAAATTGATTTTGATTTAGAGGTCTTCTGTGAAAGTAAATGAGGTTTTTGCAAATCGTGGAATTTCACAATTAATGGTAGAGTTATTTTTTTAAATACGTTAAAATTGTACGATGAGAAAGAAAATGTTAACCTTGAAAATATTTACATATAATATTTTACTTTTTTGCAGAGAAAATCCAATTGTTGGAAAAGTTTCCTAACGAACTGTGGCACACTTGGAAAAAACAAAACCAACCTGGAAATGTTCTAGAGATTTTGGGTTTTTTTCTTTTTTTTGTTGTTGTTTTTTTGTTTTAATTCATTATCAGCATTTTTGCCAAGTATTTAAGAATGAACGTAAATGCTAGTTGTGTTGACAATCTATTTAATATTTAATAGCAAAATACCTTCTTGGAAATCTGGTCTTTAAGGTTTATTCTCATTTTGCTGAAGAGCTTGAGGTTCCAGGTTCTTGGAGTGACAGGTGTGAATAAATGGAAATGTTGTTTTTGCCATGGTTGTCTCACTGGAAGGAACTTTGCAAACAAATAAGCTTTTCAGTGGAAGAAAATGCACACTGCATTTGCTGGTTGGAGGACACCTCTCAACACACACACTGCATGAGTTGACCGTGAGTGCCTGCCCTGCTGATGAGGATCCTGAACTAGAAATCCCAAGATTTCATGACCTGGAAAAGATGGGAAGCTTCACATTCCATACATTTGACTTTTTGATTTTTTTTTTTTCCTTGTATTAGGTGTTGTCAGGACTTGATTTATCTACAGGTGAAGTTTTACAAAATCTTGCAGCGTGCTGCAGATAATCTGGGCAGCAGAGACAGTGTTAGTTGTGTCATTAAGTACTAAAGAAGAAATCAGGGAACTTAATTTGTACCTCTTGTTTACATTTGGGGTGAGTAATGTATGGAGTGACATTGGACCACTGTGTTTTCTTTAGCAGTTTTGAAGGTACATATTTTTTCTTAATCGAAAAAGAGATGCAGGGTAGCAACATTCCTTTTGAAATAGGTTTGCCTACGGAAAAATTAAAATGTGAACAGATTGTGGTTAAGTACTGATCAATTAACATCATCCTGTGGAGGATTTTATTTCTTGTTTTTATAAAAAGTAGTAACCATGTCCAGCTCAACTTTTGACTACAAATCTAATAAATAATCTCTATTATAATCACTCAAAGCACTTTAGATATCTGGACTACCCCAGATTATTTTTAGATACTTTGTAGTATCTGCTTGTTATGATCAGTTGAATGATCAACATTGTTTTGTCTTTAAGCAATGCTTCAGTGAATATTTTTGTATCTTTAGTTATGTGGGTTCGTATTTGCCACTTAACCCAATTTTAAACTGGCATTCCTGACTTTGGTAAGATTAATTTTTGCTCACTTCATCTGAGAAGTTAGGTTTATGCTGAGAAAACATACATGTATATAACCAGGAAGAAGCAAAGGTATTACTGTGGCAACTTTGCTTCATCAGTATTAAATACAATGGTACTCCTTGGAATATTATTTTTAATAAAAGCTATATGTGGTACTTTTATTTTTGGACTATTTTCTGTGGGGTCTTTTGTTGTTTTGCTGGGTGTTTTTGTGGGGTTTTTTTAGGTTTTGGTTTTGCTTTGTTTTTCCAATCAAGATTTGGCCAGATTAATTAGAAATGTACCTTAGGATAGAAATCCACAATGCTTGAAGCAGTAAAGCTGTTAAAATGACCATAATAAATTTATGCTGTTGGAGGGAGGCTCTCTGGAACAGCAGGAGGTGGCAAGACAGGATTGAAACCTCTCTTGGAATGAATGGAACCTGGTAAAATGAATATTTGGTTTAATTCCAAACTGGTTCAGAATATCCAGGGTTCAGTAGTAGTGTCTGCCACGTCACAATCATTTCATCACCTCAGCTGCTTTTGCCTTTCCCTTTTTTACAGATTTGATGTGTTTGAAGGGACTTTAATTTGCCAGCTGGTAAAATTGGGGGAGAATACAGTAAGGCCAAGGTAAAGGTAAAGATGAATTGCCATTAATCAAAAGCTGCCATTAAACAAAGCTGAATGTGGTCGAGTGTGAGTTAATTTTATCAGATATGAATTAACCCTGTGGCAAATTGTCTGTTCCTTGGAACCATTTCTTGTTGTTTTCCAAGTCAAATTTATGAAAAATTGAGTTGTATACTCTTGCAACATTGTTGGGTTTTTTTAATATGCACTTTTTTTTTTGCTTTGGTACTGGAATATTGAAATAAAAAAACAAAGGCCGTTGAATATTTGTGAACATTAAGATTTGATTTCTCATAATGATTTAAAATTCAGTAGATGTTCTAGAATTTAATTAGGTACAAGTAGGATGATGAATAATAAAAGTTGCCTTCGTTTTGATTAGTCTAGAAAGGTGATGTTATTCAGTAATTAGTTCAGTTAGGCTTGTAAAAGTTTTAATTTTTATGATGATGATGTATTGTTGAATGTATTTTTATTTAAATTTTATTTTCGTATCGAGACATTAAAATGTTTTGTAACATCGCTTGAGAATAACTCAGAAATAAATCCCAACCAAGCTGATGTGCTGTGTGTTCATTGTGAGCCCTGGCTGTTTAAGATGTTATCATTTATCTGGAGGCTGAGTGAGCAGGGGGTCATGTGCAGGATTGCTGTCTGCTTTGTCTTCCACTCCCTGTCCTGGGAACCAGCACCTGCTACAGAATTACTCTGAAATATTTTAAATACATCACATGTGGAAAAAACAGTGTTTACTTTTATCAGTCTGATTTTAGTTGGTTTATTTTTTTTTTTGGTAACCTGGACACTTTTTTGCCACCTGCTGTGCCCTCCCATGTTTGTGGCGTTTTTTATAAGATGATTTTGTACAGGCACGTTTTAATGTCCTGAGATGTTTTGTTCCCTTGTTCAGAGCACTCCCTGTTGTTTTGTGCTGGTGTGGAAGCTGCTTTTAGGAGTTCAGTGCAAACCTTGCAGCCACTTTAGGATTCATTTTGATTAATCTGTTGGGTTAACAGTTGGGCAGGGTGATTTTAAAGCTCTTTTCCAATCTAAATGATTCTGTGATTCTATGGATAATACAGGAGAAATGCTTTACAAGACTTCCTTAATTTCTGATCATCTGTATGGATTTTAAACTGCAAAGTTTGCAACCTTGAATCGTGTGATTGGGACAGATTCAGTCTGGTTTGTAAAAAAGCATTTGTTTGTAAGTAAGGTTTAAAAAGATGCAGTGGCTGCAGTTCAGGAAATGCATATGCTTTGTAAGACTATTTTGAATTGTGGGGTTTTTTTAAGTAAAGCAATTAGAAGACCTTGCTGAAATGTTTTAAAAACATTCTTTTTGCTAATTAGCGCTTATGGAAAATAACAAAATTGGTCTGTATATATAAATCTTACAATTCTATGGACGATCATATGAAGTATGATCAAGATTTAGAAGTGTTTATTTTAGCATAATTACTGTTGCAAATGCTGTGGTAGTTGTAAATGAAGTCTGGCTAACAATTTCACCAAAAAAGAGAACGCAAATATTTACACTGATGTTGGAAACATAAATTATGTGGCCTTTTGAATGCAATCAGACAATTCAGTTTGCTCTAAGGGGTCTGTGATTTTGCTTCCCTGATTCCTTGGTGTGGTTCCTTGTGTATTTCTGCACAGCAGCTCCCTGCTGGCCATTGACAGTCCTGGGTGGCACATTCCTCTTGTAAAGTGGCACAGAGAATCACGGATCATCTACAGCTGAACAGAGAGTTTTGGCAGAGAGAACTGTGCTTGAATTATTTTCTTTGGCAGGTAAATGGCCACAGTCCTTCAGTGTTTTGATATATGTTAGATTATTGACAGAACAAACAGTAAGTGGGCTAAACAGTCCAGCACATGCATCAGTTGGCCAAGATACACACATACTTACATAACTGTTCTTTGCATTATCATAAAACTGACATTGTCACAACAGGTTTGTTTTTAATCAAAATAATTCTCAATTCTGCGTTTCGGAGTAAACAAACTGGGAAAAGAAAAACAAAAACTGACAAAAAAAATTCAAAAAGTTGTAAGAGGGAAGAAGAAAGCAAAAAAAAAAAAAAGAACAAAAGCAGGTTATATTTCCAGACATCTCCATTCTCAAAAGATTCATGGAAATCTGTGAAAGGCATTGTACCTGCTTTCAAACCACTGTCTGTGCAATATTCAGCATTTAGGAAGGTGTAGAGAGAGTGAAAATGTTCTTACAAGATGAAGATGCATCTGTGTGTGCATCTGAAATGGGAGCAGGGGTATGAAAAGAACACTGTTACGGCATTTAACATAAGTTGGGTGTCAAACACCTGGAGCTTTGAGAATTTTTTGACATGGGGACAATCAGAACCTGGAATCAGTCCTTGATGAATTGCACTGCATTCTTCCTTTGAAATCATTACTGTAAATTAATTGATTATAAATTGTGTAATAGCAAACAGTATTTCAGATTTGGATACCTACTGTTATGAATGTCTCCATTCACAAGTTGTTGTTTTTTTCCCATTCTCCAGCACAGAACTGGCTGAGCAGCTTCAAATCTTGCTGAACAATCCCTCGATGGGCTGAAAGGAACTTGGTTCGAGTTCTCATATTTAGATACTCCATTTGGAATGTTTTCAGTGAATGAGATGGGAAAATGCCCAGTCTGAAATCATGCTTTTTTATTTACAGTTAAGACAGTGACTGCATAGAGAAAACTCCCTGAAAAAGCTGTCATGACTTGTGCCACTTTCCCACTGCAACATCCTTGATGTCCTGTGTGCCTGCAGGTCACAGGTGAATTCTGGAACCATTGTCAAAACGGCTTGAACATTTTTATACAGCTCTTGAAGTGATCAAATAGCCAAGAAAATAATGAGTGGTTGGGAAACTACTAATTAAGTTGAAGGTGCCTGTATCATATTTGCTCTGCTTTCACTCCTAATGTAAGCATGGTTTATATTTGGATTTGCAAAGTGTGTGGCACATGTGGGACATTTATATTTTGGCAGCATCCAAACATTATTTTAACCTGTGTCATAGTTTGCTTTTAAAGCTGAGGAGAATTGCAGTAGTTTCCATCTAATCCCTGCTAAAAAAAAACCCTAGAGATGACAAAGCAAATTGTGTAAATCTAAAAAATAGAATTAAAAAAGCCCACAAAACCAAAACTCAGGGGGTTTTTTTGTTTGGTTTGGTTTGTTGGGTTTTTTTTTGGGTTTTTTTTTTTTTTTTTTAAGAAAAAGTGGCAGTTGACATTTTACGTAGCAGAAGTTAAATGTGCTTAAGTTTCAGGGTTTTTTTTAATTTTACTTTAGGAACACATACATTCAAATTTTAAGCATTCATGCAAAAGGTTTAAAAATAGAATGTATTATTAAGGAAAAATTACGTATACATTTTCTTTTCAAGTTTTATAAAAGCAGTTTTAAATTTAAACTTTTCTGTATTACACCTAGTCCCAGTAACTCAAATTCAGGAGTGTCACAATGGTTTAAAAAGTAGAAAACAATGATGAGTTCAAATAATGGAGTTAGTAAAGAACAGCATGGATTGAGAGAAGTGTGAATCAGCCAAGGTAAGAGCAAAAGATTGTTGAATTGAATGATTGTTCAAGGAAATTATAGGTTCTTCTGAATTGATAGTTGATTCATGTAGAAATATCAAATCTGTAAGATCAATATCATTTTTATTTTTTACTGTATTACCAATTACCTGCACTGAGGTGAAGCTGTGCTATAACTTGCACCACAGCTGCTCAGAATGCTCTGTATGAGAGAGCATCCTTCATGAATGTCAGTATGGCATCTGCCAGGTGTCCTGTTGAAACATAAAAAAAATGTTTTAAAACTATATAAGTGCATTCTAGTCTTGCAGAAAATCTTCCTTGGTTTAAAAACACGTGATTACATAAGAAGTGGATTTATTTCTATTTCTCTTCACACTCTGTGTTACTCTGTGGGTTTTTAAGTGGTAGTAACAATTTCTCATGTTCATGAGCAGCAACCCAGCCTAGTTTCTGAAGCTTAGCCCCACAGTCCACCGGACTGGAGTGGTTGTAGAGCAGAGTGGTGAGGATAAGAACTGCTTGGTATGACTTTATTTTCTAACAGTGGGTTAATCAATAGAGAATCAACTGATTTTTTTTCTACTGAGCAAGCAGGACCCAGTTCACATTTCAGATCTGGCCTCGGCCAACAGTGTAAGTGTGATTGGAGTAATTTAGCTTTGCAAAGTGAGGAGCAGAGTTCGGCCCAACCACCTAAACCAGTGTGGACATCCTGAGATTTCTGCAGGGTGATCAGAGACCTGACAAACTACAGTGAGCTGATCAGAAACCACAGTGGGAGGGCAGTGTGTGCACACCAGGCTCAGAGTCAGTGCTAGAGGAGACTTTGCCTTGAGCATTTTGCATTTCTGTGGGTAAGCTGAGGTGAACCTGTGTGCTCTGTGCACATCTGTTATGTCCTGGTGTTGGTCCTTCCTGCTGGAGGGGTGTGATGGGGTGGTTTGTAGATGGTTTGGGGTTTACCTCCATGGAAATATCCCACACTAAATAAAATGTAAGTGCTGCATATGTTTCTAAAGCTGCCAGGCAAATGATTTCTTGGGCACAGTCAGGTGCTCTGAATGATTTGTTTGGCAGTGTCATAGAATTTTTTTGTAGCTCACATACTGCTAAGTCTTGAGAAAGGGGAAAAAAAGGTGAACTTCAGTTCTTACACCTTCCATTAATTTGTTCCTTCTGAATTGAGATAGAATATTCTATCTTTAAAGTTTAATTTTTACATGAAGTCAACAGTATTTAACAAACTTTAAGTACGGTTAAAGAGACAGGGCACTGTATTGGAAAAGTCAATGTTGTATTTTTTGGGGGGGATAAAGATTAGTAAATAATTTCTATTATCTTTTAAACTAATGATGTATATTGTTTAGCTTTGTTCTTATGTACACTTAGAAGCTCCACTTTTAAAGGTGTATGTAGTTGTATATGTAGATATTTTGCTTTTTAACTCAATCAGCCACTTTGAAATTCCCTTTAAAATTTTTAGTTCTCTAGTGCTTCACAGGTCACCTATTTTTCTGCTGGTTTCTTTTGTCTCCTCACAAACTCAAGCTGATAAATTGGCCAGTAAATTCAGAGCTGTCCTGGTCCGACATTTCAAAGCAGGTGTATTTAAATCGACCATTTTCCATGAAGGATTGCTACTGTATAACCAGAGACAGCGGACTTGGAGAGGAATCCAAGGCAGACTCACAGGATCGACTCGGTTGGAGGAGACCTCTGAGATGATCAAGTCCAACCAGACCATGGCACCGAGAGCCACGTCCAGGCTTTCCTTCAACACCTCCACGGTCGGTGTCCCCTCACGCTTCCCGGGCCTCTCGGTGTCTCCCCGATCAGCCCCTCTCGGTGTCCCCTCACGCTCCCCGATCAGCCC
>VXAW01010364.1:128331-170711 GCA_013399735.1 Tyrannus savana | reverse complement strand
GGGCCCGTCCTGGGCAGGGCCCGTCCTGGGCAGGGCCGGCCTCGCCTGAGTGCTGTGCTGAGGGTCCGCCGGCAAACCCCGCAAACACCGAGCTACAGCCGAGCTGAGCAGAGTGCTGCGTGTGCTCCTGGTGTTTTGTTGGGTTTGGTTTGGCTTTCTTAATTTTTTTTTTTTTTTTGAGAAGAGGTTGCGGATGTAGGTATAAATTTCAGATCTGCTAATCCAGAGTGTCTTGACACTACTCCACAAGCCTCCTGATTACTGGTGGTGTTTAACACTCGTGAATGTACTGAGAAATCTGTTGAAAAGTAAGGGGTTAATTTATCTGGTTTTGAAATCCAGAGACTCTCTTTCAGAGCAGCCTCGTGTTTGACAAAACACTACCAGTTTTTTTGACATTTCTTGCAAATATGATATTTATACTGATTCTTCGAAAATCGCTTAAATTTTTCCTCAGCTATATTTGTGAATCCAATTTTTACCATTATGCTGAGTCATCCTAGGTATAACTGTCCTCTTAGTCGGGCTTGGTACAGTTTGGCAGAACAAGTGACCCAAGATTCCCTCCAGAGATCCTTGCTTTTTTGGGTCCAGGAACCACGGTACCGCAAATCCAGCCAGGATTTAGTTGAACAGAAATGAGACAAAATGTGCAATGCTGTGATTTCTCATATATGTTTTTACTGGGAACTTTCTGTGGAACGAGAGGCAAAAGGGTGTACTGGGGGAAAAAAGATGCAGCACAGACTGAAGTGGTGGGAGACTCACCTTTGAACATTAACATGTCAGATTATTTGCTTTTATATGGTAAACAGAGACCACCCAGGAAGAATTAAATTGGCTTTATTTGCCATGTAAGCCTTAATTTAAAAAAATTATTTATCCCCATTATAGCTAGCCTGTTACAGGACGCTATAAAAGAAGTCTTAGATGAACAAAATCTTTCCCAGAGCTATTATAAAAGTTAAAAAAAAAAATTAGAAGGTTATATTTTTTCAGAACTAGGCCGGGGGAATACGTTTAATCCGAAAGTAGCAGAAAAATGTGGGCACCATTTTTTGCGAACAGACTGCGTTGTTAGAAGGTGAAACCTGATCGTTCGTGCCTCCAGTCTGGCAGTTCCACACCGACCCTGCCAGCCCCGGCCGGGCTCCTGGAGAGCCCCTGCGTGGGCAGCAGCTGGGGCTGGGGGCACTGCCAGCCTGACCTGGCACTTGCTGAGGGTTGGTTTGTTTGACTTCTGCAAGGGAAGGAGGTGTTAGCTGGCTCAGTTTTCCCCTGGGTTTAACTCCCTGAACCGGTGTGGTGTTAAAGTGCTCGAGGGAAAGATTCAAAGATGCAGGTGCTGCCTGCCTGGGGAGGGCAGGGCTGCAGCAGCACTGACTTAGCTCTCCTTACCCTTTGGACACCCCCTTGGGGTTATGGTGTAAGAAGGGGACAGCTTCCTTTGGTGTGGTGGCAGTGACTTCTGCCCTCAGCTCTGTGCTGCTTCTCTGTCCAAAAATACAAGTCCAGGGCTAGATGGGACAGCTGCTTTTCCTGTGACCCCCAGTCTGCCCCAGCTTTCTGCCCTGGCCACGATCAGGGTGCTCCCAGGGACCAGGGCACAAGCTGAGGCAGTCTGGCAGAGTCTTCCCTGCGCCTTGGCTCTTACCTGCTGTGGAAATATAAATTACAGGAACAGGCAACAGGAAACTGTTCACTGTTTCGCTTTTATCTCAGTGAGAAAGGGCAGTTGTTTCAGAGTTCTTTCTTCTTTGTTCTCTGTTACCTGAGGAGAGGGGGAATGTCTGGGCAGATGAATCTAAAACAGAAGTGCTGGCCCTATCTGGCAGAGCCACAGACCAGAGTGCATAAAGATGATAAACATTTTTGATTATTCCGTGTTTATTGTTAATTTATATTCTCAAATTTGCCACTATATTTGCATGTTTGTGTAATTCTTGTGAATATTGCATGCAGGTACTTGTTAAAGAAAACTACTATAAAAAGTAATAGGAGGTGGGAGTTGTGGGGAGAGATGTGCAGCCTAAAAATTCAAAATTGTGAATGATTTCCTTAAAAGGAGATGCTGACATCTGAAAAACAAAATCCTGTAATTAAGGTTTGGCTTTGTGCTTGCCCTGCTCTTAATATGCCTGAGTGCCTTGGCACAAATCTGCTGGTTGTTGTATCTACAAAATGGAGAAGGCTTTTTTTCAGCAAAAGTTACGAAAATACCAAAGCAATGGAAAATAAACAAAACTTGTTGGACGGTTTATAGTTCTTCTGATCTCTTTCAGATATTTATTTCATTGTCGTTTTCCCAGTTTTAGAATTTAGGAGGGACTATTTAATGTTAAAGGGCTGAACCAGATACCCAAACTTGTGATTTTTTTACCTCTGTACATTTGTTTTAGAGTTTATATTTTCCTCTGACAAACCTATTCTTAAGATGGAATCCTGAGAATCAAATTGAGTCTTGTTCTTGTTTACTTTTAGATGCCTGTCTTAGATGTCAAGCTGAAAACAAACAAGAAGATTGTGTTGGTATGTAGTGATTTCATTCGCTTGTTTTTCAATTGAAGCCTCTCTCAGTATGGTGCATGTGAAAGTTTGAAGGGAATACTGATTTTATTAATGCTCAGAAGTAAGCTGGTGTTTCATTCTACGTTGTGTCATCTTTTTACATTACTAATACTTTATTTTTGAGCCCCAGTAAAATCAGTTTTCGTGTCAGCTGTGCTGTAAAACAAAACAGCTTCAAATTTGCTGTCAATACCTACACAACTGAGAGGTTTAGGTTTCCCTGTGAGCATATCTGAGGAGATCCTGATGTGAAGTTTTGAAAGTGGGTAGGAAAAAGCCACTTTTTCTTCTGAGATGCCAGGCAGAAGAGACAATGGTAACAGCAATAAAAAAACCCGTGTTCCGAAATAAATGTACGTCTGGGTTACAAAGGGGTGTTTTTCCCACTCTTAATTCAGACATAATGGAGGCATGGCTTGTTTGTTCACTTTTCTTTTTAAAAAGTGCAATCACTTGAGTTTGCTGTAATTCTTTTTAAGCAGAAACATACTTTCAGTGCCAGTGGATGCAAAAGACAGTCTTAATTGTGAGATGCTCAATTTGGAAACAGTAAAAACTTGTTTCAAAGAGTTTGCTTTAAACCTTTAAGACAACTTTTGAACCAGAGGAAAACCTTTCCGTGCCGCTGTGCTTTGTGTCTTGAAGTATCTTGTCTCAAACTCAATCCACCGTTGGTTTTTGATGGCAGAGAACTGATTATCTTCAGGATGATCAATACTACTTCAGTTCCAGGGGATAAATTAGTGATGACCCGTTTTGTCTCTGAAGCTTCCAGTGGCTGTAAATATTTGATAATGCTGATTTGGACCTCGCTGTAGGTGCTGGTGGAACAGCTGAGTGTGACTGGAACGTGTTCTTTCTTCTCTTTCAGTGGTTTGGGGAGAATGCAACCATTCCTTCCACAACTGCTGCATGTCCTTGTGGGTGAAACAGAATAACCGCTGTCCCCTGTGCCAGCAGGACTGGGTAGTCCAGAGGATAGGCAAATAAACCTGGGAAGGTTTCTGGCTGTTGGACTCGCTGGAATAGCGTGTGTCTGATGCAAAGGAACGGAACGTGTCAACCACAGCGTGACTCTTTAGTTCATCTGCTGCGAGGGCGGGGGGGCTTGGTTTGTGCTCTTGGCTGTGGGAGGAGGCAGTGGTCAGTCCTGCTGCACCTGTCCCACCACTGAAAGGACAGACACTGTGTTAAAATGTATCTGCTACAGTTCAAGTGTTGCCTTTATCACAGCAGAGGAGTGTGGTGGTGCAGATTGTACCTAATTTAATGTTTTTCCGTAGATAAACTAATTAATTCAAAGGGCGACCTTACCTGTAAGTCTGATACGCTGCATAGTTTACTGTCAAGATAATGTTTTCTAAGTAGTATTGTATACAAAACCACAGTCAGTGTGTTTTTTAGGAACTGTTTTGGTTTTTAATCTGAAATGAAGAGTGTTTAAAACATTTACGGCGTGCTTTTCCCGTCACACTTTATTAAACATTTCTAATTCAGGTTTCCTTTTGTTGTATCTCTAAGGCTGCTGCTGTTATAATCTGTACATAATTTCTACACCATAATATTAAAATTTAACCACATCAGTAATTTTTTATCTATGTTTCTGTTAATGCTCATGGAGACATGCATTTTTAATATAGAGAGATTTGGTACAAAGGCACGGGTTTGATATCAGTTAGCTAGAGGTGTAGACAATCTTGCTGCTTAGCTCACTAATATAGGAAACAAACAAAGTGGATCATTTAAATATCCCAAGGAAAACAAGCACTAATTAAATTTGTGGGGAAAAACGCTTAGTTGTGGTTTCATGAAAATTCAGTTAATAGAAATTTCTTTATTATCTTTTTTCTGATTACAGTGTTTTGGAAGCATTGTTGCATTTTTATGGAAATCCTCAATATATCATCTTTTTTATATGAATTGTGATCTTTCTCTCACAAATATTTAAGTGCTTGCCTCTGACTTTGTCTTTTCCCTGACTATCTAAAGGAATTACTATTAATCTGAACATATGCTGTGGAGTGGTTTTAATATGTGTAATGGAGAGGTGGAATTACTGGTTTAAGTCTGTAACAAATTCAGGATTAATAAAATGGTTAATAAACATGGGTGAAATTGAAGCAATATTATATGCATTGTTTACTTCCAAATGATCACCTTAAATGTTTCATGTGTTTCTCAGCAGATGTGCTTCTATCTGGTTCTGTTTAAGTACATTTAAAGAGGTTTATCTTCATGGTATAAAGTAGTTCCAGTGGCCATCTTTGTGTCATCAAACATTTATGCAGAGTTTACTGTGGTTTTGTTTATTACTTGTGATCTTGTTTTTAAGATGTTTTAAAGTTTTTAGATACAGCTTTTGTCTCATTACACACTGAGATCAAAAAAATCCTCTGTGTCACCGTTCCACTGTGTCACATCCCATGCCATCATCCCAGATGATGCCTGTCTTTTAACAGTAGTAACAAAGTGCCTATAGCATTTACATCATTGAGCAGTATTTCTGTTCGTGTACAAGCATTCCCAAAATTTTGGGGAAAAAATAAATACGAATGGATGTGGAATTAATTTTAGCTGGCATAGTTAAACTGTATCTTACCTACTGTCTATTTTCTCTGTCCCACTTTGGTCCCAGCTCCGTCCTGTAACCTCTGTTAATGCCATCGAGTCCCATCAGAGGACGAAAGTTTTGTTACCTCCTTTCTTTCTTTTCTCTACCCAGGATATTACAGGAATGTGTTGCTGCTCAGGAAAGCCAGCGGGAGAATTCCCCATTCCTTGCTCCGGCTATTTTGGGCTTTGCCCACACTGCACCGTTCAGCCCTTTATGTAACAGCCCCTGGCCCTGCTTGCTCTCACCTGGCACAGCTGGGCAGGCTTTCAGCTGCTGTGCCTCAGAGTCCCTGTTAACGTGCACACACCGCAGCTCGCAATGGATGGCCTCGCAGTCACACCTGCAAAACACACCTGCAGGGCACTTGGGTTAACTGGGAGGTTTGTGTCAAGATAGGATTTGTGCTTGTGAAAATAAAATACTGCATGGTAGCAGAGTGGCCAAAAGCAGCCAAGAAGGGCTTAGCACTTACTGTAGGGAGTCTGAAAGGTGCCTGTTATTACACTTCATTTCAGTTTTTGTGATTCAGCTCCTCAGCTTTCTCTAAGACCGGGGAAGAAACTTGACCTTGACCTCAAGAGTACAGCTTGACCTCAGTGCTACTGGAGGAATCAGGAAACTTCTTTTCATGTTCCAATAATACCTTCCTTACGCTTAAAGATAGTTTTAACAGCCAGATCACCTGACCCCACAGCAGAAGGGGGCTTAGCCTAGTAAGTACCACACATAGTGTTTATTCTTTTGAGGGAAAAAAATGCCTCCTGGTAGGCAGCCAGCAAGTGAAGTCAAGTGGAATTTGCCTTCACTTGATTATAATCAGCTTTGTCCCTTTGTTGATGTCACCTCAGCTATATGTAGTTACCATCTTCTCATCCCAACACTTTTCTGTCATAAAGCTCAGCAGAGAAAATAAACTGAGGCCAAAATATGGGAGTGTTTTGGCAAGATTTGGCTGGTCGTGTGAGGTGGTTTTGCTTTTCCTGTGGGTAGGAGGTGAAGTCAGAAGTGTCCGTTGTTTCGTATGTAGGGATCACTATTTTTAGTTCTTAGCCTGCACCTAATCTGCTCAGACAGAGCAATGCCAGGCATCCGGGCTGGCATGGGCTGTCTGTGGGAGCTCATCACTGGTGTCGAGTATAACCTGAGCTTTGGAAGTGTGGAGGCTCAAATTGTGTGGTAGTTTAAAGCTCAGCATCTCACGTTCATCTGTGTCAGCTTCTGTTTCAGGCACGGCAGATCTGTGATAACAGCTTTTCATAAAATCAGATCCCAGCGTATGGAACTGTGGCTGTGCTGGAGTTCTCTGTCGAGTGAGGGAGATCCAGGGCTGTCCTGGCTGTGGCCAAAGCGCTCCTGGGTTGGAGAGAGCAGGTACTGCACACAGGAATCTCAGCATGTTCCCAGCAGCCAGGGACAGTGCAAGGGGGGGGAATCTCAGTGCATGTAAGCGTTGTCAGGGCCCATTCTGAAAAACACCAGCTGACCCACGTGCATTTGGTGCTGCCAGTGGGAAGGTTTGCCCAGGATGTCATCCCTCAGCTATACATAGCAAACTCAAAGCTCCTTACAGAGAAACCTCTTACCAGTCACTTTCCACAAATGGTGCATATATCTAAAGGTACTTAGTGAAAATCCTTGAGAGGTATTTAATGCAAAAGCAGTTGGTCTCTGGCGTTTTTCAGAAGCCCTCACCCCAGCAGGGCAGGGAGAAGTGCAGGGCAGCTCCAGCACAGCGCTCGGGCCAGTTACTCCTTTTGTGTGAAACCGGGCTCTGCCACCCCGAGAGCTCGCCAAGATGTGTGACATGGGGGGGCTCGACAACCTGATCGCCAACACGGCCTACCTGCAGGCCAGGAAGAGCGGGGAGGCAGACACCAAGGAGATGCAAAAGAGACGTAGGAGCCTTTCCCTGCCCAAACTTGACCAGTGCAAAGAGGAGAGAGGGTCCATCGTCGCTGACTATGACAGCATCTGTGAGCAGCAGCCCATCGGCAAGAAATTCTTCCGAGACTTCTTGGAGACGGTGCCAGAGTATTTGGTAGCTAGGGACTTCCTGGATGAGGTGTCAAACTGGGAGCTGGCAGAGGACAACGTCAAGAGCAGTACCATGGAGAAAATGGTCACCAATTTTCTTAAGGAAGGCTCCAAGAACTATCTGTCTTTCATGAGCTCTGACTTGGTCAGCAAGTGCCAGGCAGCTACTGCAAAAGACTATGAGAATGTCATTCAGCTGGCCAGGGACGAAACCAAACTCTTCCTTAAAGACAAGCCCTTCCAGGATTTCCAGACGAGCCCCTTCTATGACAAATTCATCCAATGGAAAGTTTTTGAGAAGCAGCCGGTAACTGATAAATACTTCTACGAGTTCCGAGTGCTGGGCAAAGGTGGCTTTGGAGAGGTAAGAGCTGCACTTTTAAGGATGTGAGTCATCCCTTCCCTTTCGAGACCAGCAGGTGGGTTTGCAGAGAGCAGCAGATTAAGAAATTGTGTAAAGATTTGCAAAGCTGCCCCTTCACATTGCCCGTTTTTCAGGGATTGGGCTGGGTTATTTGTACTGTGATGGGGTTAGTGAAGAGCTGCTTTAAAGTTTCTACATTCTGTATCTATGCTAGTAAAAAACCAGGCTTCTTTACTAAAGCTTGCATGACTGTCCATATAGTTAGGTATTAGTGTGCTCCTTGGCACCGTTGTAGCCTTGCTAGCTCACACATTCCCAGATAATTCCTAGCTGCAGTGTAGGGAATAGCGTGCCCTGTTCCCAAATTACAGTGGGACTCAGACTACCTTTTTTGAGAGACAAGAGAGTTTAACTGTACAGATGCAATCTGTATATGCTGCTTATTCTCTTGGTTACACAATTTTGTTCTTGTCCTTGTTCCTTTTCTTTGCTAATACATCTGCTCATGGTATCCTCAAGAACTTTGCACCAGGTCAGCCATATACTGGTTCAGAGCAGAACAGATTGTACTGTTGTTTTTTCCCCTTATTTTCTCTGCTAATTCACTCTACCATGGAAGTTAGCATCAGCAGCCACTAATAGGCATCAGTGATTCCTCAGTTTCTGCCTGTTACTGCCCCTGATATTCCAGCCCCCATGTCAGATTCCTTCATCACCTTCCCATATGCATCTTCTCTAGGTCTGTGCCATCCAGGTGAAAAATACTGGCAAGATGTATGCCTGCAAGAAACTGGATAAAAAAAGGTTGAAAAAGAAAAACGGAGAGAAGATGGCACTGCTGGAGAAAGAGATCCTGGAGAAGGTCAACAGCCCTTTCATAGTCACCCTGGCTTATGCCTACGAGAGCAAAACCCACCTGTGTCTTGTCATGAGCCTCATGAATGGAGGGGATCTGAAGTATCACATCTACAACGTGGGAGAGCGGGGTTTGGAAATGAAGAGGATCATTTATTACTCGGCTCAGATCACCTGTGGGATTCTGCATCTCCATTCCATCAACATCGTGTACCGGGATATGAAGCCGGAAAACGTCCTCCTGGATGATAATGGGAATTGCAGACTGTCTGATCTTGGATTGGCAGTGCAAGTCAAAGAGGGAAAACCCATAACTCAGAGGGTGAGTACAAATTCACTGAACGTGGGAAGGGAAGCTGTTCTATTCTAGTGCCTGATGAGTCCAGGGCTTAATTCCCCGCAATTTATTCTTTGCTAAAGACCTTACGTAGTCATTTCATTCTAAGAGACAGGTTGTAAGAAGATTTGGTTAATTGACTGTCTAGATGCTGCATGTAGTAAAATAACTTACTTTGCACAGAAAGAGTAAAATCAACTTGACCTGTTGTTTTCTCTTAAGCTCTTGAACCAATCATTTTAGGGGGGCAGATGCCTTGAGCAACCCTGCAGAGTCAGGGATTTAACCAATGACTTGTTTAATGAGCAGCAGTCAAACATATGACTCCTTGTATTCCACTTTTGCTCCTGGAAGAATGCAATTTCTTACACATTACTCTTAAGTGATTGCACAGCAGGTGTCCGTGGTGCTGCACAATAAACCATTGCCAACCTTCCTCCTCCCCACAGATTCATTCCTGATAAAGTTAGCACATCTGAAAGCTTGTCTGCATGTGTAGGGAGAAAAAGATGGATGGCCAGCTGGATTTTGTTGTGTAAATTTGCTTGTGCAGCCCCTAGCTGTGCCTGTGGTCATCCCAAACTCTCCTGGGTTGTAGTCACATCAGGAGGTTTACACAGGAAATTTGTAGGGAACTTAACTATGAAGAAGGCCTGTTTCTCTCAAGGTATCTGCAGCTTAAAGATACATATAATGAGAAAATACGTCTGAAATACACTAAGAATATGAAGAAAGAGAAGCAGCATTAGAATAACCTGGTCTAACTGCCTTGTGTTAAACTCCCCAAGTCTTTCACTCAAGGAATTCAGTAGAGGGGAGGACCTTCTCGTGGCCTTTTGGACCACACTTGAAGTGCATGTTTTTTGATGTCGATAAATATGGTAATTTTGAAGGAAATTTTCTTTTCCTGGGAATTTAGGAAGTTTGTGTTATGACTGGTTTTAGTTCTCACTGAAAGAAAAGATGGAAACTGCTGTATATATAGACAGTAAATAATTATAAAATGGGACTGTGTAATGTTTTGGATACAAAAAAGCAGTTTCTCTGAAAGCTAAGGCAGGTTTTTAAGTAGAAAACTTGCTTGAAATGGGAATGCTGTTTTGTTTGTGAAGGTTGCATTTTGATCAGTGAATCCAAAGCTGTAAACTCATTGCTGTGCAAGTTCCAGATCCATGCAGTTACCATGGGCAGAAAAAATAAAAATGTTGTTGAAGGGCAGGTTTTTTTTACTTGTAAACATGTGGGGGTTGGCAGAGGAAAAAATCCAGAACGAAACAGTGTGTTTAGCAATGTGTGACCACTTCTGTGGGTATTAGGGCTGAATGTCAAAGCAACTCTGGTCAAACTGGTTGTTCCTCACCTGTGACAGTTATCAAGCTGTTAATGACTCTTCTTCTGTTGTCCACTGGTACTATTATTATTATTATTATTATTATTATTATTATTATTATTATTACTGGTTTTAGAAGCTCAATTCACTGCTCTTTGTGTGCTTTTACTGGGGCAAAAGCTGCAGTGAATAGTGTACTGCATGACTGTAATGAGGCACAGGAATTTCTGTTAAAGGCAGTTTTATTAATTCAGGACATTGAAATAAGAAGAAACAAAAAGAAGGTGTTTTTTTCATTTTCTGGATCATAACTATGAGTGAGTTAAATCAATAATAATCCCCAGTATCATTTTGCATTTTTGTCAACTGGTCATCCTTGAATCCTTTGAAAGCTCCTCCTAAAAAAACATTGTGTGAGGGTTAGATATTGTTATTATTTATACTAATGTCATACACAGGAAGACCAAGGAACAGATTTACAAAGTTTGCATTAAGCTTCACCAGCTACCCCTGCAATAAAATGAAAATGGTGCTGTTAAAGTAATTTTTGTTCACACTTCTGTTGTGCCTTAAAACCAGCAGAAAATTTACATCACAGCATGCTTTTTAAAAAAAGTGATTTATATAGATTTGGCTTTTTTTTCACCCAAAAGGATATGTGGCTCCAAGACAGGTTTATCAAATGAAATCTCATCAGTTCACCATTTTGTGGACACAGTTTTATAAGGGCATTTTTTCTAAGCCGAAGCAGATAATATATTCCTTGCAGGCCAAATCTGTGTTGTGGTGGTATCTGAGTGAAGTGCCTGACGTCATAGAGCTGTTTCTGGATTTTGGATGATGGTCTGCACTGACAATTTAAGGCTTACAGTTTTCAGTCACTAATTAAGGGATATCACTATTGATCTATAGGATGTAATATATGGATTTATCTGTGTATTCATTTCATTAGAAATTGCAAAAAATACACTGTTTTGATGAATTCTAAAAGTTTTGTACTCCTTTCATGGGTGTACAAGCTATTAATGGTGAAATTTCTGATGCCTTCAAAGCATAAAAAATAATTCCCAGCCCTCAGTTATGAATAAATGCACATCACCCACACATCACCTGGAGGATCCATTAATCCCTTTTCTAAAGCTTATTAGGTGATTAGGTTGTCACGTGGCACAAGTAATGAGCTGGTTAATGAGTTCCCCTTTTAGACATTTTCTGAGTTTTCAGGGAAGGTGTCTGTGAAAATGTAACATTTATGTGCTGTTCACCAGCCCCATTTTCTTCGTGGGTAGAAAGGCTTTTTGACTTTCAGATGGGTGACTTCAATGTGGTCTTTTTAAAAAGTGGGGTGTGTTTATGGTGCAGAAAAGGCATTGTGCAACTGCTGATTTAATACTTATGTAATTGAAGTAGCAGCCTTGGTATTCTTTAAGGACTGGCATTACATATCCTCCTTTTGAAAAATAGCTCTGTGCTCTGTACCAATTGCCTGCAGTTATTATAAATATTAATATTTCAGAAACACTGCTCCTTGCAAAGGTCTAGAAATGAGTTCTTCTCAGTTGCTGAAGCATCCAGTGGAAACATCCAACTTTCCATGTGAATGTCACTTTGAACATATATAGGAAGTTGGAAGTAATTGGGACAGTAATAATGAGAGAATTTACAAAACTTTAATTTCACTACATGTGCCAATTTGTGAAGTGCTAACTGGCTTTGGAATGGAGAAATCACCAAGAAAAAAACCCCACACAAGTTTGAATAACAACAGTCTTGGAAATCAAAGCAAGTAGAAGGTAATGGAAAGCTATTTACAGTGCATTTTTTCTTCATCAGACATGGATTAGATGGGATCTTCTCATGACACATACATGTGCCTGTGCAATCTGCCCAGAAGTGTGTATATTCACACTTACTCAGGCAGAGCTCCTGCTGACCCCACTGCAAACAGGAACTCTTTCCCAGTGGTAATAACATTATTCAGGATTTTAAGAAATCCCGTGATTTCAAACAAATGTGCCTGCAGATCTCATCTGATGTGTGGGTCGTTCTGTGCACAGAACTGGCTTGTATCTGAAAATTATGCCTTTGCAAATGTTGATGTTCTCTGTCTTACATAACTGAAACAGAGAACCAGGAGGAGCTGAGAGCCTGCAAAGGGGGCTTTTTATAGACCGAGTGTTTTGGCTGGTTATGGACTCGATTGACTCTTGAACTCGGTTTTTTTTCATATATGACCGAAATGAGGAGCCTCCATCCCAAGGTTCTCCACTTGAACAGTTTGACCTGTCCCCTTTTTCTTGAAGTCTCTGCAACTTGTTCTCATACTACTCAAAATTCACCTCTTGTGAGTCAAATGCTCCTGTCCTTATCCAAAAAGTAATACTTAATGAGACCTTATTGAAACCTGAGAATGGTTGTGAAAGAAACCAGTTTGTTCTTCTGTGTAGGGCCCTCATGTCCTCTTCACACTGAAATACAGAGGACCCAATTCCGTTTTTCCAGAAGTCAGTGTGTATTTGCCGTTTATTTCGGGAAGAACTCTCTGGTTTGGCTTTTGTGCAAGGCCACTGTGGCGTGTAAATTGTGAAGGACTTGGGTGCAGATGCGTGTGAGCCAGAGAGCTTAAATATTGACATGATAACTGGGAAAAATAACACAAACATATTTTTGTGGTATTTATAAAAGTGCATTCATAGCTTCAGAGGTTTCAGGCTTCTTCACAGTTTTCCTGTGCTATGTTTTATATATTTGAAGGACATCATAATATTTTTATAGGAAAAACATGTTTTGGTTAAAATCTTACTCAAAATGTCCTTTTGCCCTCCTGTATGTTTGTTTATTATAAGATTCTATTTCTTAGGAAAACAGAAGAAAATCTATTTAGATGTTCCTGAAACTTGCAGTTTAATTTCAAGGCAGTTGAGAAGCGGGAGGAGGGTTTAGACTTGTGAAATAAAAAATAACTCAGCAAGCTATTCTACAGTTGACCTTTGTCCATTATCACGTGACATTCTTATTGGATAAGATTCTGTACAAATTTGTTCTTCCTTTGCACTTTGAAAAATGACAGCTCCTTTGTTCAGAGTTAGAGGGACTTGCTGCTGTTTCGCAGTTTCAAACCCACCGTTCTGCTTATGAATTTTTAATTAGGACATGCAAGGTTGGTGTTTTTGCTAGCAGAGCTTTGTTCTTAGAAATGTTGACAGTCACGGTTGTTTTGAACTGCATCCCCATGACGGGTGTTTTGGGTTGTTTAATCTCTGAAACGTGCACTTTGCAGAACGTAGCCTTATCCACACAGCTCTGTGGGGCCAGCTGGGAGCTGGCAGAAGTGCTCTCCAAGCCACTTCCCATCATTTACCAGTCGTCCTGGCAAACCAGGGAGGTCCCTGGGCTCAAAATGAGGACTCATTTTGGCTGGACACGAGCAATTGTGATGGCCACCCACAGGAAGGGCCAGAAGGAGCACCCAGGGAGCTGCAGGCCTGTCAGCCTGACCTTGCTACTAGAGAAGGTCACAGAGCAGATCTTGAGGGCTGTCACGCAGCACACACCACACAGCCGGGGGATCAGGCCCAGCCAGCACAGGGTTGTGCATGGCAGGTCCTGCCTGGCCATCCTGATGTCCTTCTGAGACAGGGTCACCCGCTCTGTGGGTGAGGGGAAGGCTGTGGATGTGCCTGCCTGGGCTGTGGGAAGTTCTTTGTCCCCGTTTCCTGCAGCATTCTCCTGGAGAAACCGGCTGCTCGTGGCTTGGACGGGTGTGCTGTTCCCTGGGTTAAAACCTGGCTGGATGGCTGGGCCCAGGGAGTGGGAGTGGGTGGAATTACATCCAACTGGGCCCAGGGAGTGGGAGTGGGTGGAATTACATCCAACTGGGCCCAGGGAGTGGGTGGAATTACAGCTGGGCCAGACACCAGCAGGGCTCTGCAGAGCTCGGTCCTGGGGCCAGCCCTGTTCAATGTGTCCATCAGTGGTCTGGGTGAGGGGATTGAGTGCACCCTTAGCAGGTCCCAGAGGACAGCAGGTTGTGGATCTGCAGGAGGGGAGGAAGGCTCTGCAGAGGGACAGGACAGGCTGGATCAATTGGCCCAGGCCAGTTATGCAGGGTTCAGTGAGGTGAAGTGCTGGTTCCTGCCCTTGGATCCAACCCCCTGCAGTGCTGGGGGAGGAGCAGCTGGAAAGCTGCCCAGTGGGAAAAGGGAGTTTTCAGCCAACATCTAGCTAAACATGAGCCAGCGTGTGCCCAGGTGGCCAAGAGGCCAATGGCATCCTGGCCTGGATCAGCCCTGGTGTGGCAGCAGGAGCAGGGCAGTGACTGTCCCCTCTGCTCTGCACTGGTGATTCCACACCTCAGGTGCTGTGTCCAGTCCTGGGCCCCTCACTGCAAGAAGCACACTGAGGTGCTGGGGCGTGTCCAGAGAAGGGCAGCAGAGCTGGGGAAGGGTCTGAGGAGGAGCAGCTGGGGCAACTGGAGGAAAGGAGGCTCAGGGGGGACCTTATCACTCTCTACAACTCCCTGAGAGGAGATGGTAGCCAGGTGGGGTTGGTCTCCCAGGCAACAAGGGACAGGACAAGAAATGGCCTAAAGTTGTGCCAGGAGAGGTTTAGATTGGATATTAGGCAAAATTTCTTCCCCAGAAGGATTGCCAAGTGTTGGAAGAGGCTGCCCAGGGAAGTGGTGGAATCACCATTCCACCACTAAAGGTCTTGGAAAGACGTGTGGGTGTGGCACCTGGGGACATGGTTTAGTGGTGGGCTTGGAGTGCTGGGGAATGGTTGGGTTGGATGATCTTAGGATCTCCTCCAACCTAAATTCTGTAAATGCCACAATTATGCAAGTGAAGGGAGCAAAAATGATTTTGTGGGGCCGTTCTGCCTCCTGCAGTTTTGGAGGTGGCAGGAAGGATCCTACAGTCATCTAAAATTTTGAGAATGCAGTGTGGCCTGTGAAATGCTTTTCCTACACGTGGCATGCCACTCATGCAACACTTTTTCTGGCTGGGAAAGACAGTGGAGCCCTTCATGATGTAGCATCAGGTGTCTTTTCGTGACTTTTAACGTTGTTCTTGATTCAGTTTAATCTCACAAGAAATGCTGTAGCATTTTGTATAAAAACAGTGCACGTTCTGAAATGATCTCTGGTAAATCATCTAGTGTGCCACTTGTTGACTCACCATCATCAAAGATGATTTTGTTTCATTGGATAAGAAATGCAGCAGTTGGCTGACAGTGTAATTCTTTGAACTTTTGATTTACCAGCTTTGAGCAGAAGCAGCTCTGCATGAACAGTAAGCTGGGAGATGGTGAATACTTCTGTTCTTGCTGGAGCATGTGACATCCCACTTACTGTCATGGGTCGTTTCAGTTAACAAACATGTAATTACTTCAGTTTTTGAAGACAAAATGCTGGAATTACAGACACATGGAGGTGAAAACTGTGGGTTTGGGTTAAAATCCATTAGTGAAAGGTGGCAGGTGGGTGTTTCTCAACTCAGGACTCTCCTGCAAAAGGTCTTGTAGTGTCTTAACAATTTATCTACTTCAGGGGGAGAGTGGACAATTGATGTAAAACAACTTTGTTGAGAGAAACCATTTCTGTCTCTGGAAACCCTTAAACTGCAAGTAGTTGGAGTCCAGGAAGGTGTTAGAGGAGTCTCAGTGTAACTCAGTGTACACACCAGGTTCTTACAGACTTCCCTATACATCCATTTTTTTCTCCCTTATTAACAGTATTTATGGACTATTCAGTGGTCATTAAATAATGAAGCCATAAACATTTCTGAAGTACTGTTATTCCCACATTCTAGATTGGAAATGGTCAGGAGATATTTAAAAGGAAATTCAAGGGAAAGTCATGTTACAGGAAGACGAGAGAACCCTTATAATTCTGGAATTCTAATTGTGTGGGTTTGAGTCTGTACCAGGTGTTCTGCTTGTCCCAAATGCTCCACCCCTATAATATCTGCTTGCTTCCCTGTCTATGAGTGTGTATTCCTCCTGATGACACTTCCCCAGGGTGGGAATGTCAGCAGGTTCTACCTCCAGGAGGGATCTGAGGCAAAGATTTACGTTGAGATCACACAGAAGAAACCAGGGAGATGCTCTGGAATCCAGAGTTAAAACTGGTGCCCAGTGTGTGAATCTAAACTGAAAAACATGCTAAACATGCTGTACCCGTGCCTGTTTCTCTTCCCAAGCAGGAGCAGAGAGGCAGCCTGTTCCCTACTGCACAGAGTAACCTTTCCTTTCGTTTGTGCAACTGCCTTCAAACTTACAAGAGTAAAAACCAGTGGTGGAGTTTCTGCTATTCCATTTGGTGACTGTGAACTCAGAGGCATTTTTTTTTCTTTTTTTATTTTTTTTTTCCAATATAGCAGAAATGTGTTTTGTCCCTTTTGTGCTTTTTCTGTTTGTGTTTTTTTTTAAAGCAGGCAGCTTTCCCTATGAAAATGATGTTCCTATGTGAAAACAAAAAAAAGTTTGATCTTGGAACTTGTGTAAGCACGTGGGATTCAGTAGCTTCTAAGCTCCTATACAGTCCTTCTCATTATCTTCTCCTGGTATTCTGAGTGGTTCCTTGTGTTCTTCTGACTCAGCAGCCCATCAGTTTATGATGCACCATCCCAAAGGAAGGTCCTTCCCTTTGCTAAGCGTTCAAAATACGCCAAAATCTTTGTTCTGTGAGACTTTCCAGAATACTTTTTGGCCTATTTAATTTGATTTTTTATCTCCTTTTGGAGGTTAGTTGCCTGTTCATTTGATCAGCGGGTTTCTTGTTGCTGTATGAACATGTGGTGAGACACTGTGGAGTAACCGCAGTGCTGTGGGACTCGTGTAAATGACGCTCCTTCCTCCTCACAGTGGCTCCTGGGAGAGGAATTAGGATGGTGAAGTGAGTGACAGAGGCAGATCAGTGTTTGTTCTCCACATCCAGGGCCTGTTTGTGTGCAGAGAGCAGAACTGTGTGGTGTGTTCCTGCATTCCTGCAGGGTCTGCTAAGGCCACTGCTGAAGGAGCGGAGGAACAGCTGGACGAGAGAACAAAGCAGGCAGCGGCACCCCTTGGAGGAAGGAAGGACCGAGCCCCAGGAAACAGCTGATAGAGCTAAACTCAGCTTGTTTTTTTTCCTCTGTTCAACAGTTCTCGTGCCATGGCAAACAAAAGATGGACGTTCTGATTTGCTTTGCTGTTTGGTTTGTGATATCAATCGAGTTTGTTTTGCAGGGATCTGTGGGAAAAGGTAGAGAGCTCGAAATGCCATTGCTCCTCATTTGCCCGTTTCTGTGCTGCCGAAAGCTCCAGAGAGTTCTGGTTCTGGCCCTGCATCTGCTGGAAGGTGGATCAGGGTGGTGGGGAGGGACAGCAGTGAGTGAGGATGTGAGGATGTGGCAGTGAGTGTGGGCACTGTGGCCTCGCTCTGCTCGCAGCTGGGAGTGCCCAGAACCCGCTGGCTGCACTGGGAGCTGAGTGCTCTTGGGGTTTCACAGGATCACATCTTGGATTGCTAAAAGATCACAATTATGTGACCTTTTAAAAATGTATGCAGGATCGCATTTCACAGCATTTGTGTGCTTTCAGATGAGTCATTTCTACTCTGCCCTGTCAAGCCACACTGAAAGCAGCAATTCCACTCAACAGAACCTCTTCGCTAATGTATCCAAGGGCAACATTTGGTCATTGCTTTTTAGAGGGTTATTGAAAAATTGTATTTTGTGTTGTTCTCCAGATAGTGAAATAAAGGGAGAAGGAGATTTGTGAACCCTTTTCAAAAGCAAGTCAATTAAAATTTAATTGACTGAAAGGTAATGACTATTTTCGTATTTCAAACAGCATGTGCAAGTAAGGCATCCTGCTCATCATCACAAAAGACAGTATTAAATGGAGAGCAAGCAAAAAATAGCAAGTGTTATACTGAGTATGCTTCAAAAAGTTGTGTGCTCTGCAATGGCATATGATTTCTGCCTCCTGTAAAAAGTTTTTTAAATGTAACATTCCTTGTCTTCTTCGTGTGTTTATCTCTGAAAGATCACTTGAGCAGTCAACACATGTGTTCAAATGGTTCCTTCTCTCACCAGGAATTCTACAGGAAAGAAAAAAATAATGTGCCTGGTCTCAGTCTCAGTCAAAACCCAGTGGACATCCTAGTTGTGCAGAGTTGACAGCAAAGGAATTGAGCGTGGGGGTTTTATTTTTCCTGCTTCCATTAAAAGAGTGAAATTTATCCATATAAAATAAGACCTAGCATGAAAAAGTGGGTTTCAGTTAATATACAGCTTCTGAATTTACTGATATATAATACTGAATTAGAACATCTGTAGAATCATACAAACCTAGTGATTTTTTGTGTGGTAGACATACCAGTGTCCCATACTCAGAGTTGTCCATTCTGAGGCATGGTTAGATAATTCTAACTAAATTAAATACTCAGTACCAGCCCATGGGAAAGAGACCCCTTCTCAAAAATAATGCATTTATCTTTTCGGGTAGCTTTTAATTCTTTTCTTTCTGCCTTTTTTTTTCCTTTCTGCATTTGAGTAGATACATATTTATTTATTCCTTGGCCTGCTAAGAGTAATTTAACTAATTAATGACTTTGCTCTGGGAATCAGTGGATAAGTTTCCCACCTAATACACTATATTTTGCTGCTCAAATCTCACTGCTAGGGAGCTGGTACAGTTTAAAAACTCCCTTCACAAAGCTGTTCCACCTCCTTCCATGAACCTCTCCCGAACCACTGAGGCTTTCCTGTTGCCACAGGATCTCTTTTCCTTGGAAGATGATCTGATCCTGGACATCTTGTTCCCCATAATGATGAGTGTGGGGATGCTGGGTTTTAGCTTTCCTCTAATGCTGTCTACTCTTAAAGCAGAATTAAATCTCCACTTGAAAGATGGCTGTTCTTCCAGTTCCAGAGGCTGAATATTTCCTTTTTTGCCTTCCCTAATACAGCAAATGCCTATGGCTTCAGCACCTTTCTTCTTAAAGGATTTTGTTGAAGTTACACTTATGTAGAAATAGGTGGAAAAGACTAAAATTGATGCTCATCTCTTCCTTTCTTCAAATACATGTTTTGATAAAGATAGCAGAGATTTCTGGATTTCTTCCCCCTCCTTGTTTTGCATTTCTTATCTCTTCAGCACCACTGCTGACTACTTGGGAAATGTGTTTGCTTCTGCTATAAAACAGTAGTGTTTTAGTGGGGTTTGAGTCTTAGGGGTTATGAGATCAGGTTTAGATTGCTGCTCCTCAGCCTGCTCCTTCATTGGGAATAGCGGGAAAGCTTCAGGACTGGGAGAGATTTGTTTTCAGATCCAGGTTTGGATAACATTCCAGATTTCTGCCTTTTCCATGTCAGATGTATCCAGGTCCTGGATGATGATGATGATGCTAACTTGCAGCAAAGTAATGTCTTATCAGAAGGACCACACTCTGCTGTCAGGGCACATTTTGATGATAATATGACTCATCAATTCTTCAGGGCATTAGTGCCCCAGCTTCACCTCAGTAAAAATAAGAGTGTTTATTGCTTCCCAGAAGGAGGAAAAAAAAATAAAATATTCCAGAAGCCTCTTTAGAGCTGTGTTCACCAATCCACAAGGAGCTCTGTGTGCATCCTTCTGTACCACAACTTCACTGCTTTCAGCCTCTTCTCTGCCTTCCAGGTTCTTCTGGTGCCAGAGGGATCTGGGGTCTGTGGTCTGTGTTTGGGCACTGTCCCCGTTTCTGAATAGAGCAGTAATCATACCTAAAGATGTAATCCTGTCGGGGTATCTCTCAATATTAACTTTTACACAGAGAGATTCACTGTAAGCAGTATAAATTGCCTGGGGGATGATGTCAGCTGCTGCAGTGCCTAAAATTCTGTGGCTTTAGTGAGGGGGGCACCAGTTTTCTTTTTAACCTTTTCTTTTGCTTTCAACCTGGCTGATATTTTTGTTTGACTCATCTCATTTCTGGTTTTCAGTGAAATGGAGGATTTTGCTCTATATCCCTAAAAGTAAAAAAAAAAGTACAAAGAGGAAAAACGAACTGGATTTAATTTTCTGTCCATTAAGCTTATGTTTTGATTGATGCTAACATGTTTCCTCCTGCACACATTGTTTACAGTAGAGTCCATCTCATAATGTGTAGTGACACGAGCTAAAGTTTACAGGGAGATGTGACTTGGAAATATTGTGCCTATATTTGCAAAAAAATGGAGGAGTTACCCCAACCCCATAAAATAAAATTTATCTGATGAGCTGTGCTTTTTATAAGTACAGTTTGCCCAAATGAACTCAAGTTTAAGGTACCTTTTTCTAACTGCTTTGCTTTGGGATGAATCTTGGTCACTGCCTGTATTCTGGTAGCTGTAATAATGACAGTCTCAAATAACCTTTAGTGGGATTTTTCCCAAACAAAATTACAATTTTGAAATTGTAATACTAGTAACATGTCAGTCCCAGTATTTAAAACGGATATGAGAGGTTCAGGCAGCTTCTGACATAGCTGCCAGTGCTGGCTGAGTGTGGTAAATCCAAACTCAGGAGCAGCAGCGAGCGCTGGGTCAGCTGAGGGAAGGCTGGACGATGGCAGTCTCACGTCCTCAGCCCTGTGTCGGGGCAGCAGAAAGCACATGGAGAGCCTGATCCCCTCAGCTCCCTCCAGGTGAATCAGCTCCCCAGGGAGACAGGCAGCAGGAGCTATTTTGGACTCTGTCCCCCAGGGATGTGCCAGCCTGGGCTGGGAAAGAAGGAGCAGATTCCCCTCCCAGATTCCCCTCCCAGAGCGGTCACTGCACAGTCTTTATTCTGACAGCTGGTTCCAGTCAGGAAATACAGACTCATCTTTCACCCCAATGAGTGTCATTTATGATTTATAATGTATAGGTTTACTTTCTTACAATGGTTTTAGGAGTTTTTCTTGGCCCTTGGTGGTAGAACTTCCATCCAGACCCCAAGAGGGAGGCGGGTGAGAGCTTCCTCATGCGGCTCAGTTACCGGCTCGAGGAGAGTTTTCTCACTGGCAGCAAACCCCTGTGTTGGACCAGTTATAGCCATTGAATGGGGTGGAATCAGTGATTGTTTTGGCTGATTTTTGTCTTTTTTAAAAATCTTTTCAAATTGATTGCTGCTTGTGTTTGCAGGACAAAGCTAACAACGCCATCTTCAACAGAAAAAAATAATATGGAAGAAGAAAGCAAGATGGACATGAGTTTAAAAATAAACCACTTCTAGATGGAAGTTGCACAGACATTTCACTTTTTAAAAGCATATTTTCCCA
Source organism: Tyrannus savana (assembly GCA_013399735.1). Taxonomy (NCBI): domain Eukaryota; kingdom Metazoa; phylum Chordata; class Aves; order Passeriformes; family Tyrannidae; genus Tyrannus; species Tyrannus savana. Next base: position 149,343 of record VXAW01010364.1, on the reverse strand, counting down.
TATGCCAAGATGTTTAAAGACAGATACAGTCCATATGCTAAAGCAGTTATACATCACGCTTTCCAGATTAAAAGAAGTCAATTATGCAGCGTTTCTAGATACAAAATCTATCGGTAGTATTACTGATATTTGGGAGGAACTATAGACTGGTGTGTTTAGCTGTATGCATTTCTTCAGTGCCACTGTGTGGTAAATCTGTCTGTGTGTTTGCCACAGGCTGGCACGAACGGTTACATGGCTCCAGAAATCCTGAAGGAGGAGGACTACAGCTACCCCGTGGACTGGTTCGCTATGGGCTGCTCCATTTACGAGATGATTGCTGGGAGAACACCCTTCAAGGATTTCAAGGAGAAGGTCAATAAGGATGAGGTTAGAAGGAGAACTCTGGAGGACGAGGTGAAGTTTGAACACGCCGGCTTTACGGAGGAGGCGAAAGACATCTGCCGGCTGTTTTTGGCCAAGAAAAAGGAGGACCGTTTAGGAAGCAGGTATGCCCTGTCAGACTCAGGGAAGTGCAGATTAAAGCTGCAAACAACATCACTGTTTTACACATTACACACAGTGGGTTACACCTTCACTTTCTGCAGAGTACTGAATTTTCCCTTTCGTTTCTAGGAAGAGAGAGGTGGAAAGTTTTGCAGATAATACGGAAATAAGGAATGTTGTTGCAATTGTGTGGTTATCTGTCCTCACTTCAGACAACTTCCAGGAGTTCCCTTCTGTTATTTTCTGTGTTAGACTCTATAGTTTTGGGGAGAAGGGGGCACCCCCTTTTTCCTGCACATTCTCTCCTAAAGGTAAAAGCCATTCAAGTAGAAACCTGCATCTGTGCTAGTGCAGACAGTGCACAGTCCTAGGCTGTATCACTTACTGGAATGGTGTGGGCACAAATCCAAATCTGCAGTGTGGATTCTCTTCCCTGCAGATATCTCACTTGCAGGGCTGCGTCACTGGCTCCTTGCTGAACAGACCTTAACCCCTCTGCTTTGCTCAGCTGCTTTAAAAAACTCCGAGGCAGATTCTGGTCTTCCTGACTCATCCCAGGGAGAAAAAGGAGGAAAAAAACAATATTCGGCACAAATGCCTATGAAGCAAAACGTTTCTGGGGACTTTACAGGTGGCTTTGGGTTTAGGGAGACTGATGGATGTGTCCCTGACTTAGAAATATCATGGAACTGTTCAATAAGAAGAAAACTGCAAAGCTAAACACTGTAATGTGTGACCTGTCTGTCTGTGATGCCTCTGAGGTGTGTTGGTGTGTAGGTATGTAAATTATTTAGTGCATTTGCAGCGAGGCAGATTGCGGGTTTACATTTGCAATATAATAAAAATGGAACAAATTAATAGGAAACTGATAGTCCCTATCTTTAGAGTACCCTACAATTTGAGGCATCTGTGAATACAAATATATCTCTCAGGTGCTTTTCCACTCTAATGGTGGAACAGACAAAGGATCTTAATGAAAATGCATAGACTTCTAAATTTTTATATTTCGTAACAATGTGGGACAGTTTTTCAAAATGCTTCAAAAGGCAAACATTTATCTGAAAGAATTTACTCTAATAAAAGATAATACACGTATCTTTAATATTCTAGTGCTAAATGAAGACAGCTGCTCTTTGTGCCTAAGGAATTTTCCCAACAACTATGCAAGGCAGCAAAAAAAAGTTATTTTCAACAGCACACAGAGTGTGTTTGATACAAAATCTGTATTATTTGAGGATGTTTTAAAAGCTTACTTTTAAAGTAAATTTAACACAAAAACATTTAGAGCGTTCTAACTTACAGGTCAGCACGCTTGCAGACATTCAGACTTACAGCATTTTGTGAATAAACAAATTTCAGTGTAGGAGAAAATGAATTGAGAGAGTCTGAGTGACTTGGTCAAGTTCATTCAGCAAGTCTGAAGCAAAACCAGCAACAAATGATTCACTTCCTGTAACCACAGCCCCTGTGCCAAGGGAGTCATTTACCATCATTCTCTGCTTCTTGTTCCATTCCTTCTCAGCACGGGGAGCAATGGACACAGAAAGGTAATTGCACATATTATTTTTCATTTTCTGCTGTTTAAGATACTCTTAGGTGCCATAATTAGAGAAGGAAAGCAATAGGATGTGTTCCCTTCCTGAGAACGATGGAGAATAAAAGCCTGCATGTACCTCCTAAACAGGGCAGTACTATTCAGGACAGCTCATCCTTTTGTGGAGATTAGTACTGTAATTCTTCTAAGGACAACAAGAGCTTGGGTTATCTACAGAAGTGCCTGTTGCATAAGTTAAAGCTGCTCAAAGACAGCTTTACTTTGTACACCTGACCTTTTAAAACACCCCTCTACTGAAGGTTCCATTTCACCAGGAAAGATGGAACCCCTTTTCTCCACTCAAGCTTTTTGGCACTGACATCTCAAATCCCAAACCTGTAAAGTGATTTTTTTTTTTTTTTTTTTAATTTTTTTTTAATGGAAGAATGCAGAATTGCCCAACTTCATGTTAGTTGGTTTGCTCTTCCTGGTAAAGTTACGTAAAAAGGCAGTTCGGAGAGGAAGAGCTTAAGTTCACCTCCATCTGCTTGGGAGATGCCTCAGTTCCAGCAGATGGCATTCATGTAGCTTTCCATTTTGTAACTTTTTATGGTTTCAGGAGGAGAAACACTGCAGCAATCCATTTTGGAGCCTCCACCAGCTCCTGGTGCTTTTGGGTTTGTGTTACAGGAAGGAAAAGCGAAATAAGGAGGAGTTTCTGTGAGTGCACCTGGCCAGTGGAATGTCAGTGCTGTCGGTCCAGGAGTGTGCCAGGACATGAGTTAATGTGAACAGCAGCTCTAATGCACTTCAGGCATCAGTGAATGGATAAATAAGCCATGGCAGGCTGCTCAGGTGCTCGGTATCATTAGCTGGGGACGTTAGGGGATGATTTTGCAGCACATGTGTATGCAGAAGTCATGATCCCTGTGGGCTCAACCTGTATAATTGTGTTCATATGCCCCTTTTGGGTTGAAAATACAGCAGGGGGGCTGAAAAGGGCAGCTGGTGGTTCCATCCTGGCCATGCCTGGGCAGCAGCAAGGCAGGACAGCATGGGAAGAACAGGCAGGAGCAGCAAGCTGGACAAGCTGTTCTGAGGGAAAATTATTGAGGCCTTAAAAAGGAAGATTTTTCCATAGTCACACAAATCTTCTACTTGTGTGGTGCTTCTGCACACCTGCAAAGATAAAAAGACTTGCCAAATATTTTGTATTATATTTTGTTCACAGAACATTGTCTAGAAATACGTGAGGGCTTCCACTCTGCTCAGTGTGGTTTTTTAAGGAGGTGGGAAAAGCAAAAAGCAACGTGTTAGGAACTGCCATTTTCTGACAACTTTGGTTTTCCTGTATTCCTGTGTTCAAGAGCGGTGCATTCATAAATACATCAAATAAAAAGAATGCATAGGTGTGGAAAACACAGTGCTCCCCTCTGCTCCTCCTTCCTCTAGAATTCAAAACTCAGACTCTGCACACCTTGGCGCCTGAGGCTCAGTTCAAAAGCTGTGCTCTTTGGTCATACTTTAGTGAGACACATTTGAGGCTCAGGTGGTTCTTGACATCACCATGTCCTACAAGTCTCTCTGTGGATCTCCAGTGAAAAAATTCAGTGTTTCTTTTACAGCTGAAGTTCTCCCTGAGGTCTGCAGATGTTGTTCATAAGATGTAATTAACAATTATTTAGTCCTTCCTTGGTTTTATTATTAGATATTTACAATACTGATGAAGGATTGTGTTTGTAACAGTGGCACACATACTTTTGCTAATGTCATAATTTGTGAATCTCTTGCCTGAAAAAAAAAACTTTGTTCATTTATAAGAGTATTTATTTTGAATGAACAGAGTCACTAAAAGCAGGAATGTTTGTTTGAGTGACATAACTTGAGTTTTATAATGTAAATGAGTAGCTGCTTTGAATTAAGATAAACCCAGAAATGTCATTTGTCACCAGTTTCCTGTGGTTGCTCAATCTCCAGATATATTAACCCAAGGTACCCCAATCTGCAGTTTAATAGATATTCTTACCCGAGATTAGAGGACAGATGTTCTTGTCCTGGCTAATACAGAGCCAGTTGTTGGCCAGTAAATCCCGGAGTCCCCCTCCCATCCTGCTGTGTGTCAGCTGTGGTGGGAATGCACCTTTGGGTGGGGGTGTCCCAGAAGGAGCTCTGCAGCTCCTGCCTGGCCCCTTGCCCAGGCTGGTTTACCCTGCGAGGTGGAGCGGTGAGGAATGGGATCAGAATGTTTTCTGCTCCCCAGCTTTGCTTACTTTGTGCCCTGCGACGTTCTTTGGGGAGGAAAAGAGGAATTGTGTCACATTATATTTATCCATCTCCTTATTTTAAAGCACTGTCACGTGTAAAACACAGACACACCTGCACCCCTCTGGGAGCAAAACGTCCCACCCTTTAACCACCTTCTGCTTCATTGCAGAAACGCCGACGACGACCCGAGGAAACACAATTTCTTCAAAACCATCAACTTCCACAGGCTAGAGGCAAACCTTATCGACCCTCCCTTCGTGCCAGACCCGTCAGTCGTCTATGCCAAAGACATCGGAGACATTGCTGACTTCTCTGAGGTGCGAGGCATCGAGTTCGACGACAAAGACAAGAAGTTCTTCAAGAGGTTTGCGACGGGCGCCGTCCCCATCCCCTGGCAGGAGGAGATCATCGAGACGGGACTGTTCGACGAACTCAACGACCCCAACAGGGTCGAGTCGGGCGGTTACGCCAACGGGGGGGAGGCCAAGTCAGGAGTCTGTTTGTTGTTGTAAATACCGTGTCGTCCCCAGAAAGAGTAGAAACCTCCTCCGAACTGCCCGTGCTCTGACGCCGTTCAGAACCTCAGTGTTTGAGGAGAGCCAAGCAGGGTGATGTGACGTTGGCAGGCCGTGTAGGACGATGAGCTCTGTAGACTGGGTTTATTTCCCTCTGTTCTGACAAGGGAGATCATATTTTTGTGCTGTGGGAGATGTGTCGAGTGAAGAACCGTTATTTCTCCAAGAAACTTAGAGTAGAAATTCTGAAATACAAAAAGCGATGATAGAGTGAGGAGGCAACAGCTTTTGAGAATGACTGGGTACCGTTTTGAATGCAGTGATTTGTTGGTTTTCTTTCTTTTTCCTTGTTATTTCTACCAACATTCCCCTCCATCTACAGTTTTCAGGAAGGGTTTTTTAATTTTCGAGTAATATCCTCAGTTAGGCAGTGGAGCTCATGTACCACGTCAAACTTGGAATCTTGTTGGTTAGCCAGTCTGTCTTTTGTTTTCTTAAGTTCTGTTAGTTTTTGGATGATTTGATTGTAATATGTTCAGATTGTCATAAAATATAAAGAAAGCTCTATCATTAGGAAATAAGAACGACGGGATCAGACTATTTTCAAAGTTGATTTTAATGAAGTGAAGATAAGATTGCACCAAATCTAATGGAATAAAGCATTTATTTATTGTTATTAAGTGTATTCTTTGAAGTGATAATACCATACACAAAGAAAACATATTTGTAAGTACACATTCTCTTTGACAACTTTAAGCTTTTATCAGGTTTCTTGATAATTCTTCTGTATATTAGTGATAAATTAAGCTACAGATAGACCAAAGCAATATGTTATTGGCTTTTTACAAGACATTTGTTTCAGTGCAATATAGGTTTTAATTCAGTAAATGCATTATACTGTTAAGTGCTGTAAAGGTGGAAAAGTTATGTATGCAAGTTGAAACTATCTTCAAATGTTTCTTGATTCTCACACAAATTTTGATGTGTTTCTATTTTTCAATTCTATGACAACCTGAATTGAATTAGTTGGAAGCATTTCTGTGAGTACTAGTTCCTGGTGAAGTGTGTCACTCGTGAGAGGCCTCCTGCTGATCTTCCATGGTAAGGAAGTAGGCAGCAGTTGTTTGCACAGCTTCTCAAACTGGTCCTGCCTGCTGCTTGTGTCACCCAGCCAGCCACAACTGCCAGTGACTGAAGTGGAAGCTGAAGCTGCTCCGTTCCTTGGACCCCTGGAGGTTGTTGATGCCCCGTTCTCTCTTCTCCACAAACAGTGATTTAGTCACAGCTAAGTAGTACATTGGTAATACATTGTGTTGTTCTAAGCAAAAAAAAGTAATTGTTCTTGTTTTCCTTTCAAATTTGCTTTTCCGGCGCTTTATATACTTAATTTTCAAATGAAAATGGTGAAAAACAGTGCTACTTAGGATTAGGGGATAATTCTGTTCATTAATTATGAGCATATAATTGTCTGCCTTTTGAGCAGAGACTTTCTATCCAGTAGTTTAAAACAATATAAGCTGAATTCTGACTTGGTCTGTTAATTGAGAAGGGTGATCCTGAAAGGTTGTGAAAAGCAGAGGAAGTTGAAAGGAGAGCGATGTGGTTCTGGCGTGGATTTAGGAGAGCACTTCCACTGCTGACATCCCCTGAGTTTATTTCTCACTGCTCCCATCTGCAGAAAGCTCTCACAGAGTGGTATTAGGCTAATATAGTTAAGAAATCAAGACAGAAAACATTTTTAAAATACAAAACAAAACACAAAACCACACAAAAACCACACACCCCCCCTTTATTATAGCTGGGAGAGACCTGGAGGTACTCTGAGGTACCATAATGGTAAGTGTCTCATGAATCATTCACAGTAGCACATCAGAAGTCTGATAATGCACAGTTTGGCACAGTAGATGACAGAGAAAAATGTGTTAGTTTGAAATGCTCATTTTAATTTTTTTAAAGTTCTCCTTCTCAACGTGGACAATTTCTTTTTGCACTGTGGAGAGGGGGCAGGGCAGAGATTATTTCTGTAGTCCTGTTAGAATTTTCAGTGAGTCTTTAAAAAATTAATTTCAACTTCTTTTTAAGGAATCTGTGAAATGCTTGGTTTTTTTGGTCTTCCTGCCACTGTAGAGTTCCTTGGTAAACTCTCAGGAGCAAAGTTATTTAACAACCTGCCTCAGCTTAACAAAACAAAGCCAGCAATCCCAAAAGATTTATCCTACTGCAACCAAAGATGCTACTCACGTGAGTAAACTTGAATGTGTGTGCAAGTGCTGCAAGATCAGGGCCCAGGACAAAAGCAACGATCCAGTCACTGGATGTTTGTGGGAGAAAAAAGAGATGAATTTGTGGGGGGAAAATAACCTTGTGGTTGTGAGCTGAGTTCTTGTGGCAAAAGAAAAATTACATCATTTGAAACTGCGATTTTTTTTCTCTCCTCTCTTTTTCCTGCTTTGCCAGCTTTGTGGTGTCTCACTTTTCTATTCCAACATGAAATAGGTTTAGTGATTGGAACCTGCAGGGGGCACATTCCAGGCTATGGAGCAGCACCTGTATCAGGGAAGGCAACTTTACAGTCAGTTAAGAGCATCTCAGCAAACATAATGCTTGAGGAAGTTATTTCTTCAGCCACAAACACATGCAAAACAGAACTAAGATGAGATCTCTAGTTGGAGCAGATGCCTGTAAATGTCCAGTTGTAGTTTTAAAGTGATGAATGGTTTTATGGACTTTTAATATCAACATGGTTTTTAGAAATTACGTGCTTATAATACTGCATGTTGCTTTTACAGCATTTAATTATATATATATATGTAACGTTTTTCTCATTTGAATATCCACATCTATGATTAGGATAAGTAAATATTCATGTTACCTTAAAAAATACAAATCACTTCTTTGGTGTTATGACAATAATTTTTATCTTTTTATTATCGGTTTTTAATACTGAAATATTTAAATTCCTTTATGCTGTAGTTAATTGTAAAAAAGTATTTTAATTATGCATAGTATTTTTTCCCTATATGACTTTTTATAACGAGGCACTGCATTATTACAGCAAACAACTCTCAATCTGGTGTTTCATTTTTAAAAAACAGACCCAAAAAATGAAGTTCTCTTAGGAAANCACATCTATGATTAGGATAAGTAAGTATGTTCATGTTATTTACCCTAAAAAATACAAATCGCTTCTTTGGTGTTATGACAATAATTTTTAATACTGAAATATTTAAATTCCTTTATGCTGTAGTTAATTGTAAAAAAGTATTTTAATTATGCATAGTATTTTTTCCCTATATGACTTTTTATAACGAGGCACTGCATTATTACAGCAAACAACTCTCAATCTGGTGTTTCATTTTTAAAAAACAGACCCAAAAAATGAAGTTCTCTTAGGAAATCATTGGGTGTTTCTCTGAATTTCGTTGATAAAACTGTCTGAACCTGAGCAGAGCTGGTATAAAATTCTTACCACTTAGCCCTCTGCCCTTGCAGAAGTGTGAGTAAATAGTGTTCACAGGGGAGTGGAAATCTTTGGGGCATCTCTTGCCTGGAACAGAAGAGCAAGAACACAGGGGATGTCACTTGGATGTCACAGGGGATGTCTCTGGGAATACAGGCACCTTCATCCATGGGAAAACATGCCTGGGGATGTCTGTAGGTAGCACCACTCTCTGAAGTTCATTTCCTTGTGTATGGCACAGCATGTGGTCCTTGCAGCCCCCCCAGCTGTGTCCCCTCTTCTGTCACCTCCTGAAGGCTGGCACAGCTCTGAATGGAGCCCCTTTAACCTTCAGGGAAACTNCAGGGGAGTGGAAATCTTTGGGGCATCTCTTGCCTGGAACAGAAGAGCAAGAACACAGGGGATGTCACTTGGATGTCACAGGGGATGTCTCTGGGAATACAAGCACCTTCATCCATGGGAAAACATGCCTGGGGATGTCTGTAGGTAGCACCACTCTCTGAAGTTCATTTCCTTGTGTATGGCACAGCATGTGGTCCTTGCAGCCCCCCCAGCTGTGTCCCCTCTTCTGTCACCTCCTGAAGGCTGGCACAGCTCTGAATGGAACCCCTTTATCCTTCTAATGTTACTCTGTAGCTTGGACAGACAGACGGTGCCATAAACAATAACTGTCAGCACCACTGCTGGCAAGGGGACAAACATGGCAAAAAACCCCATGAGTCTCTTTGGAAGGGCTTCTGGATATCTTAGGTCTATTCCTTTCCCTCTGACAGCTTTGTGGCAGCTGCAGTGGTTGATTCCTCCCTTTCCTGTTGACCAAGTGCAAGCACAGTCTAGTTTAGTAGTTATTTCATCCTGTTTATGCACTTTATCCGTGCTTTTCAGCGTCTGAGCTTTGTTAGTAGGCCAGCTCTTCCAAGTGTTGTTTTTTCTGGTTAATGTACACCAACATGGTGCTATTGCACTGTTTGGTAGAATGACTTAAAAAGAAAGAAGATTTTCGTTTTCCTTCTGTACACAAGCATTACGTGAAGTTAAACATAACTAATGAATTCTGACATGTGCTTTCTCAGTTGTTCTTTACCAAACCTACACGCTGGCCTGTGCAATTCACAGGAGTTGTCCTGACAGTTACATTTTACAGAGTGGAAAGACCCAGCGAGGCGAGGCTGAGCGACACCCTTAGGATGGGAGTTCCTCACGGGGAATGTTTCTGTGATCCGTGTTTTCATAAAGAATGCCAGAGGGATGACCGTGGATACATCGCTTGTCACAACTTGTAGCTCAGTTAACAATGGTGGAGTAACTGTTTGAGCAAACAGCTATTGTGCAGGGATGTTCAGTGGTGTTTTCTCTGCAGAGCTCCACGCCAGCGTGACGTGGGACGTGCGAGACGCGTCTCGTGACTGGTGGATGGCTGGAGTGAAAGGGCTGCTGCAAGTAAGAACAGCTTTGTTAATCAGGCCTGTCCACAAGCATTCCCCCAGCAATGTGTGCTGTTCCCACTGAGCACCTTCTGGGCAGCAGGAAAGGTTTCTTTGAATTCGTTGCTGCTCTGCAGGGCTCGGTTACAGCTCGCTCTGTGCGAGTGCATTGACGGCACTGCAAGGAGAGAGGCTTTTTCCATAGCCTGGACTTCTCAGAAGGATGTAGAGTAGAGCATCTCCCCACAGTGGCTGCTTCTGACGTCACCAGCACGTAAGCAAGAAGTGGCTTTGGGAGTAGGAAGGCAAAGCAAGAGAAGCCCCATTGCCCGATGGACGGAGTCAGTTGGGTCCCACTGCTGGGAACGGCTCCTCGGGATGCAGTGACAGCAAAGCTGGTTCTTGGTAGACAGGAACGATCAGAGTGGAACCAGTGAGGTAACATCTGCAGCAGGACCAGAGGGAGGCCCCTGAACCATTCCTGTTTGTGCCCTTCCCTGTCTGAAGGAGTTAGATTCGTGGTAAGAAGTGTGGATCATTTTTATCATTACCAGTAACAATAACATGATCATAAAGAACCACTAGTACCAATTACCAATTTGGCCTGTTTGTCTGCAATAGCTGGAGGGAGATGCCTGATTTACAAACAAGCCCCAAAGAATTTTGATTCTATTCCCAAACATGATACCAACAGGATGTCATGAACAACAGGAGGAAACTCTATTGAAGTTGGACAGGACCACTGGCAGAATGGTAATGTCAAATACGGTATCTGGCTTGTAAATCTGTTTTAATCTATCCTAATTATGCAAGAACTACAAAGCTGATTTGAAAACACCCATTAAGCAAAGAAGTTTTTTGTGATGAATACAGGAGTTTTTTGGTTTTATTCTTCCCAAGGTATGTTTCCTTCCTTCCTCCAGACTGACTTCTACGCTGTTCCCCATTAGGACTTGATACATTAATGCAATTCTGCAAACAGATAAGAGGCTCTTTTTGGCCCCAAAACTGTGATGGAGTTGTAAAAACAGAGCTACCTTGAGAAGATAATGAGACACCAGCAATTAACTGATGTCCAAAAAGACGAAAAATATGAAAACATAGGTCGAAAATTAGGCTATAATTTAAGGAATATTTTCTTAAGCAAAGAGGAGATATTTTAACTCACATCAGTTCCTTAGCACAATTACTGCACATGTCTGTAAATTAAATGTACCACTGGTGCAGGCTAATTTAATCAGCATCCACATAATAATAAATATTCATCCTAATATTAAGTGAGGTTTGAAGAGAGTGATCTGTCTATCTTGCTGCCCAGAGTGAAGGCAAAGACCTAATTCTGGATATTTGGTTAGGACAGCTCAGCTGTGCTGGCCACAGCATGCACAAATATGTAAACTTCTGGTTCCCACGCTTGCTTAGTGAAAGTGAGAGATGCTAGTGCTGGAGTCTGGAACCCAGCACCAAACTAATCCGCTGCCAGAGCACTCCTGCACGAGACATTTCAAGTTTAAGGTGTCAGACTGCAAAGGATGAGCTCTCTGAGGGTCTGTGCAGTGATTCTGTAGTTATGTGTCTATCAATACTCACATCTGGTTTTATTTAATAAATGGTAAGAGCAGCAACATTCTCAGGACTTTCTGGAGAAGTGTGGGCAGTGTGTTCTATAGCTGTGTTCTCAGTGGCATCTTCTCATCAAGTGCAGGGGAGAAATCAGATTGTAAGGATACTTTGTACCCTCCTTAAATTAATCCAGTAACAATGTATTGCCTGATACAATCTAAGAATCAGTAGTTTCTCATGCTATTATCCTAGCATAAGACATCCCATAATGAGAATTCTACTCCATTAAATCAAGCAATGAATTACTGGTCAAATGCTGTTTTCCCTAAATTCTGTGCTCCGGGTGATTTTCCCATTTCTGCAGTTCATGTTTTTGCCCCTCTCCCCACCTTTCTGTGTCAATACTAAATCCAAACATTATATCCTTATTGATGTGAATTGATGACAAATCCTGTAATTCATGAATTCATAACCCCAATCCAGGATCTACTCCCAGGGAACTGAGGAATTGATGACAAATTTGGTCCTTCCAAAGGCTCTCCGTTACACCATTCTAGGCAGGGAAAGGAATAAAGGAGTGGATAATCTCTTCAGAATTTTCCATGTGCCTTGCACAGGGAATAGTGGATCAAGTGTTTTAAACAAAGAAAGGAAGGAAACTTTGATTTCTTGCCAAGAGATTGAACCCTGCTCTCTTGCCAAGCTGGTTTATTTTGCTGCCAGCAGCTTCCTCACCTTAAACAGCTCCCTTTTGTCTGCAGAACCGAGGGCAGGGCAGGGGAGGCTCTGCAGAAAGGCAGCGCTGGCAGAGCGTGCTCCAGTCAGTGTAGGGACCAGTTCACTGTCACAGCTTGATGTGTACCAGAAAACACACCCAGTTCAGGCAGGGGGTGACCTCAGGTGAGCCCTCACCAAATTTTACTTTGTTCTCCAAGTACATGGAAGTTACTGGTGTGTGAATGTTGCTCTCTTACTGCACAGAAAACATTTAACTGCTTTTGCTATTGGATAAAATATGACCCTGATTTTCAGGATTCCATATATTCTGGGTTGTTTGGTTGTTTTTTTTTTTAAATGGTGAGATTTACCAAATTTAGGAAACTGAGCTCCTTTGAAGTGAACTGAAGGCAGCAGTTGTGAAAGTTGGCCTCCCTCAGAGCGGGTGAGTTCCTGCAGTTACAGCATGTCCTGGGTGTTTTCTGAGTGATTCCAGAGCAGGCTCTGAGCACACGTGGAGCACAAGGTCTGAGATATTTTGCTCATCTTTTTCCAGTGAGAAGAAGATGATGATGAAGATGGCGAGGTCTGAAGTGAAAGGTTGGCCGTGGGTACCATACCACAAGGTTTTTAGTTTTCTTGTGCCAATAGGCCCAGACCAGACATGTGTGATGCAATTGTCTGCCATGGAGTAATAAAGCAGAAATCCTGGGCACCCCTTCAGCCCTGGGTCCCAGTCAGAGTCATGGAAGGCTAATTAATTCAGGCATTGATCAGCTACAGGTGTCTGCTTAGTCCTTAGTTTAGAACTAAATTAGAGGGAAAGTTTTTACTTGGAAAATTACAAATAGAAACAATAATGGAAATAACTGGTTTTGAGGGGGAGGGAATTGTGATTAGTGAGCTGTGTTAGCAACCATCTCCCAGGTTGTGTCTGGATGGGCACAGGGATAATTTGTTATTCTGAGACTGTGGAACAGTCACTGCTCCAGACTGTAAACTGTTGGTATGAAATGACCACGATCTTGACGTTATCTGAAAAGTAGACATTTTAAAATCCAGTTAAGACAGGATGTGCAGGACCTGAAATCTTCACTTTAATCAGGAGTGGCAGCAAATGCATTAATTGTGTTTCGTTCCTGCAATCTTCCGGTAAGGAAAAAAATAGACCCGCTCTGTAAAAGCTATTATTTTAAATGAACAATGACTTTTTTATTTTTTCTTTTTTTTTTCAATAGCAAGAGAGGATGTGCTACCTGAATCTTTTTTTTTTTTTCCCCCTTGGAAATACTTTCTAACTTATAGTAAATCAAGTGAACAACCCTCTATTAATTTGTTTTTTTCCTTTATACAGCTAGCAGACTGCAATTAATGCTTTTAACTAGCATTTACAATTAACACAATTATGCTTCTCTCATAAGAGAATGAAGTAATAACATTTCAGACCTTGACACACATCTCTGGGTCACCCTAGATGATATGAAAATATTTGGGCTGTTTAAAAGAAACTAATTTATTTTCTAAGTGAAAACACTTACGAAGCCTTCAACTACCAGGCAAGGACTGCAACTTCCAACTTAATGGTGCACACAAATCCAAGTGCAGTGAGTGTCTGTGCATCCACCCCCAGAGGGAGGGTGCACCTGCCCATGGCTCAGTTGCTCAGCATACAATTCAAGGACTGCTGCAGAGTTATTTGTGTAGTGTTCTGTCCCTAGTGAAAACAGAAATGGTTTTGTCAACTGAAAGGGCTTCCATTTCACTGAAGAATCAAAGCAGTGGGGAGGGAGACACAAGGAGGCACTTAAACAGCTTGAGAGCACAGTGTATGTGCTCAGAAGAACTCCATTAAAATACTTTTTTTTTTTTGTTTTAACAAGAGTTTCTGTGGTCACAGATGCTTATCTGGAATTCTAAGTGATACCCTAAGGATTTTTCTGGCTATTCTGCTGCTTCCAGTTCAGGCAGCAGCATTTTTATTTACGTTTTGTTTAATGTTAACCCTTTCTAGAACAGGGAAAAGTCTTAAAGAAAAATATTTTTAAGTGTATGGTAGGAAAAAACCGTGGTCCCTCTGTTCTGATTTGAGCAACAGGCACAAGCTCTGGTGACACAATGCTTTGGATTTCCAGAGGTATTTATCTGAACACTGTTTGGGGCCATGTATAATGGATTTGAGAAACAGCTCTAGAGCATACACTGTGTCAAGAGTGTGAATTCACTGCCTGCAGTCTACACAAATGACCAATTTCTCTGCAGTCACCTGAGTGTTTTAAATGCAATTAACTCTTATTTTTCTGCTGCAGTTACACAGGGCAGTCATTCCTCTCAAGTCATTCCTTTCTGCCAGAAATCACAGCCAGGTCTGCTCCTTAGGATGGCTGTGAGTCCCTGCTTTTACTCGTGGTAGGGAATTATAGTTTGGAAAATGCATTTTTGTGGCCCCCAATTTGTTAACAGAGGGATCTCTGGGTTCTAATCCATGTGCAGTTCTGTTTGCACAAATCTCTGCAGATGGGCTGTTATTGTAAATTGTCTTGTCTTTCTTCTGCTAGCAAACAATTGAGCAAATAAATAAAAAATGAAGATTGATGGTACTGGAGCACAAAGTGCCCATTACAATTACAGCAGCAGGGAACTGCAATAAAAAAAATGGAGAACATTTCAGGCTATGTTTTAATACTCAGGGTTTGTTTGTAGTTCAAGGTTTTATTTTCCCATAGGCTCTGTGATTAGACCCCATTCTGACAGGGTTTTCTTGCAGTTTTTCACTGAATTAGATCCTGCTTCTTCCATTCAAAACACTCCCATTTGTGCATGGGAAGTCTCTCTTCCACATGTAGCAGTTTGGCTTGCTATGTGAGCACTCAAGTGTGGATTTTTGTTGGTTTGCAGTGTGAATCTGAAAAAAACCTTCCCCAGCCACTGTGTATTAAAAATCTGGTATTTTACCATCATCTTGTAGTATATGGAGATCAGCCAAATGTTCTGGTTTAAGTGCAGTTTCCTTTCAAAGGACTGCATCTGGCAGTAGGAGGCAGAAGAAACATTTTTTGATTTTATTATGATTAGGAAGCAATGGAAAGGGAGGCCTGTTGTATCTGCGTGTTTAAATGTGAGAGAAATTGGAAAATACATTTAAAAATGAATTTAAAACCTTTATTGGTGGCCCTTTGGGGGAAATCTGATAGCATTTATTGGCAGTTAAAGATGCAGGAGCCTGTAGAATCAAAAGAAATGGGCATATGAATCCTGAGTAGCTCTGATTCTTTTATATTGTTCCTCTAATATTTATTTATAAAACTATGTGATAGACTACAAAGTGTAATCTGCTCTTTTGAAACCGCAGGTAGTTAAAAATCAACCGAAATGAATTGCTGAGAGCTTATAATTTTGTTTAAAATGATTTAATAGTTTGCTCTAAGGAGGCAGTATAATCTTTAAAAAAATGCCGTAAAAAAGTCAGACCAAAAATAGATTAATGGTGGAATTCCCACACATTCAGAGTAGAAAGAAAACGCTGACTGTCATTTTCCATTTTCAAAAGTTCTTCTTTTTTTCAACTTCCTCTTTCAAAATCATGTAAATAAACAGATTGACTGCCTAGCATAAAAAGTGGACATTATCTCAATTTGTAAGCCTTGTGACTCTGTGTGGACATTCCACTCCCTGCAAATGAATTTATCAGGAACAGATGGACGTAGGACTTAGTGGGGAAAATGCTGAGCATCTGCAGCATCATTTGTGGTTGAGGAGAGAGGGAAGGTGGGGAGCTTTTTAACAGAAATACTCCCAAAGACTGAGTAAATTACCTCAGATAAATACATTGGGTGAGAGCTGTTCCTATACAGCATTGAATATGAAATATGTTTATCACTTCAGTTTGATGCCACCATCACTGAGGGGGGGGTGTGTTCACACACTCATTGGATTGGGAAGTAAAAGGGAGCATATCCCAAACGAGTAGGTTACAACACATTTTACCAGTGAAAGGGGAATTCCATTCCAATGGTTTATATAATACTGTGAACTTTTCTGCTAAACAGGACATAAAAGCTGGCTTGCTGTAATTTTTTTTCAGCTAATGTATGCTCAGAAGGACTAATAATAGGCCTTGTGAGTCACAAGCATTCATTAAGTAAGCCACCAGAGTTTTAAAAAACATAACAGTTGAGATCCAGTCTGTTTGAAGTGAACAAGTAAATTAGTATGTTTTAAGAAATAGTGACTCTTTTGAAAACACTATAATAATATGCTTCTAAATATTTAGGATTCTTTATTCCACGCGAAACCAGCACGTTCATTACTGGATTAGCAGGAATATCTTTCAAGACCAGACTCAAACCCATCTTCGAGATTTTGAGACACATTTGGAATGCTGGGCTCCCTCACAGTGGTCCCAGGGGCAGATGTGTTGCTCTCCCTCGTGGCTGGAGAAGGCACAGTTCAGCCTCAGCCTTTGGTTTGCAGTGAGGAGCTGCTTTTGACTGCAGTGATCCAGCTGGCTTGAGAGGGGGGCAATTAAAGCAAATGATTTGTTCGAGATCACTTGGGGAATTGGTGACTCGACTGGGGGAAGAAAGTTGGGCTGGGAAAACTGAAAATACTGGTTCCCATTGTGGGGCAGTCTCTCAGTAGCATTTAAGTAAATTAAGGGGCAACCTATTGTATTTCAGAGTCATCTGCACAAACTGCTGCACTGTATAGACTGAATTTACATCAGTGGGAAAATGGAGAGGCAGAAGGGAAACTGAACAAAAAAAAAATTAATACTTTTATGTGACAGATAACAGACACATCAGATTAAGAAAAGAAAAATTTAAATTAAAATTCCAAAGCTTTTTGGTTTTGTAGGTATCACTTTTAGAGGAAAAGTTTTTAACGAGTCTTTCTTGCTTGCCTTTAGTCATGTACTAACCAACCTTTAAAAAGTGGTTTCTTTTCCAGAACTTTTCTCATTTACAGGTGTTCCTTTGTCTTTGCTGTTTAATTGTATTTTCCTTTTGCTATTTTTTAACAAGCTAGAGACATGTCAGTACTATGATGGGACTATCATGTCAGGATGACACCACTTCTTTTATCAGTAGGATCAGATGTCTGCAGAAGACATCCCTGCTGCATGCATTGATTACTGATAAGAGTGAGGAGTTGTCATCTTCTGTGCTAACAGAAGGCAATGACATGTGCACATTAGCTCACAACTGGCATCATAAAATGTGATGGTAAAGGAATAGTGAGATTTAGTGTTTTCTGGTACATCTTCAGGGGCAGAACGAAACACTCCAGCAGGGACAGAGACTCCTGCAATTGCTTTGCACCCTCTTCCTCCTTCCAAACCCGACCTCCCTTCTCCAGGCCTTTCATTCCCTCCAACATCAATTTTTCAGCAGTTTTTTTTGTCTTCATACACTCTTCATTTCAGCCTCAGTCTCCTGACTTAGCCAGTGCTGCCTTTCTCCCTGGCTCGCTGCCCGAGTCCCCTGCTGAACTCAGGATGTGGTTCTGCCAATCTAATTGTGGGCTGCTACTGAAAGGGGCTGTGCATCCCATCCCTCCTGCTGCCTGTCCTGGGCTCCCCTGGGAGCTGAGTCAGGGAACTAAACTGGTAGAGATCCTTTTCTTTCGGTTCAGCTCCCTGAATCAGGTCAGCCTGGGGTAAAATGAACACCAGTGCTAAAAATCCCGGTCGGGGTGGGAAGGGACAGTGGAACAGAGAGAGGAGGGACCATTCTCCTCCAGCAGCGCTTGATAATTAATGTGAGATTCATCACTAAACTTCATTTTCAGCCCCAAACTCCTCACCCTGTCTTTCCTGTGCTTCACTTTCCCTCTTTAGCCCTCTTCCTAACGGGTTCCCATTTGCCCCTGCCCTTGGTGCTCCCTTCCCAGAGATACCCATCAGCTCATGCCAGCTGTCTTGCCCAGCTGCTTTTTTCAGCATCAGACCTGTGCTTCACTGACCCCTCACAGACAGACCTGACCAGTGTCTGCTTGTGGCTGTTTCCAAAGTATTAGCTCAAGAGGAGAGAAAAATGGTTAGCAGTTAAGGCAGATACCTCATTTTTATATACTCCTCTCAAACCAGCTCTAACTAAGAAGCTTTTTTTACTTGTCCATGAAAACAAAACCCTGAACTGTGACTGCATGTGTTATAAAATGGATGGAAACCCTGACAGTTAGGAAACCCCTACAAATTGAGCTTTCCTCGCTTTGAACCCTTTGTATTAAAAATAAGCAGTGAAATAGTTTTCAACAATAGTTAGAGGCTCTTGTTCCTACTGTAAACAAATGCTGAATATCTGGGCAGAAGCCTCCTCTGGTAATGCGAGTCAGCTCCCATTGCCTTCCCAGGAGTTGTGGTGCTATATGTGAGAGCAGAATCCTGTCTCTGGGAATAAAGGAGTTTTTTCAAGAGTGAGGGGGCTCTGCACAATGAATGCATTTTTACCAGCCCTTTCTGATGCATTGGCAAACTCCCAAACACAAGAACTGTTTCTGTAGTCTTTCTACTCTCACAATGACACACATTTTCTTTTTCATTTTTAGTGGGAAGTCTTTTGTAATTTTTTTTTTTCCTCGTGAAAATGCATGTCTTATGTTTCTTGGTACTTTGTACAGTGAAGTAGAAAGTATTTCTCAGTCCCAGTATTTCTGAAGTTGGTCCTTCCTGAGTTTATCCTGTATCTTCTGATTTCAGCTTCAAACGTAGCTGAAGATAAAGGAGCAGATTGGAGCCTGATGGATACGCCTCTTGCAATTCAAAAGCTGCTTGGAGACGAGACTGTGGAGGTTCCAGCAGCCCCAGAGAGCTATCCAAGTGGTGCCAAAGTTGTGTCATGCTGTGGTCCACCCCAGACCCAAACTATAAAAGAAGGGGGTGGCTTTCTAGTCTTCAGGAATTCTCCCATGGGCCAAAGTGAAATTGCCTTTAGCAACACTAGAAAAAATTAACTTGGGCTGAAGAACTGCCCTCTGTAGAGTTTCTGTACTGTGAACCACTGCAATCTTGCTTCCTATCATATTTTATTTTTTGCCCAGAGTTCTGCATGACAATTTCTTAAAAGAACTTGGCATGTATGTTTGGACAGTTAAAATTTTCAAAGTTTGGATTTTTTTGTGTGTTAAATGGTTTACATTTTTATCACCATCAAACCTTATTTTCTTGCGAGTGACTCCAGGTGGTTTTCTCCCTGTTGTGCTTTGGGAAGCACCAATACAACTGGTCCTACCAATTACACAAAGATCTGCCATGCAGGTAAAGCAGCCTCTCCAGAGGAACAGGAAATTGTGAACTGAGGAGCATTCCTAGTGCTGGATGGTCTGTAAGGTGAGCCCAAACTTTTCCATGGTCAGACACCCACATCAGAACCACCAGTGGCACTCACTCCTTTCTCTCTGTGGAACCAACTCAAATGTTTCAGTAACCACCTGACACACACAACTGGATTTCTTCCAAAGCTGAGTTAAAAGCTGTGGAAAGTGTATCTAATCTCGTGTTTCAAATGCAAGCAATTGTGTACCCAGTATCTCTCCTGATATAAACGATTTAAATATTTAATTGCCCTCACAGTCAGAAAATGTCAACATTGGGTTTGTCTAGCTCCAGTTTCCAGCAAATGGATACCATTGCCTTTGCCAGCGAGGTTGAAAAGGTCAAACTATCAAGATTTCTTTCCTACATTTAAGTACCCACTCAAAGTAATCCACTCTCTTGTGCAGACCAAAAATCTTCAGTGGTTGCTGGGTAATTCTAGTTCCTCTAATAATTCGCTTTACATTTTCTTAATTTCTTTATTTTTTAATATGAATATATTTAGATGTTGACATTTCATTGCATAATGTAGGGCTTGGTTGTTCCTTAGAGAAAATCTGATTTTTTTTTTAATCTGTATTAACTCCCCCAGCCTTTGCATCCAGCAAACTTTAATGCCATTGAATCAGTTTGGTGCCCCATTCCAAAACATGGCTATAGGTACATTCTGCTGACATATTATTCCCTAGGAGTGTAGGATACCTATTTGAGTCACCTGGGAGAAATAATTCAGCAAAGCAGTTGTTGGAGTGGAATGACAGCCGGTCTTTTGCTCGGTGACATTTAGAAGAGAAATAAAAATGGAGAGAGCTTATTTTTGGCCCGAAATGGAATCTGATCAGTGTGACACAGCGTAATTAGTGAGGGATAGCTATTTTCTGCTGTTGTTTTACAGCAAATGGAATTATTTGGATGACGTACTGTAACAGAAGAGGCCTTTGGAATCAGACAGTCGGGAGGCAAATGGGTTTATTCTCTTTTATACTTTACTGCTTTCTGGCATGAATTATAGGGCAACCATCATAAAGATTAAACTAACCATGCTGGCTATATATTTCCTTTTCATTAATTAGTCCTCTTGTTTAGGGTATCTCTTATATGGTTTCTCTTAAATTTTAAGATGTAGTCTGGCATAGCTTTTTCACTCGGGTTTTATCTCTGGCTTATTGACTGTTTTGAGAACTGCTGTGATGTAGAACTTTCCTGTTACAGTTCAGTTTTGCAGAGTCTCCAGGTGTTGCCATTACCGATGCTGTTTGAGGACCCTGTGAGGGAGCACCCACTGGAGCTCCCCCTGGGCTGGGCTGTGCAGGGGCCGGCCCTGGGCAAAGACAATCGCAGGGCTTTCGCTCTTGATCCGTGCCAGGGAGCGAATGGAGTGTGCCCCTCTGCTGCCCCCCGGGGAAGGGGAATGCGGCTGTGTGCTCTTCTGATCTGGACTTCAGGGACGGGTCACAAGCGGCCTTTTGACGCCTTGCGCTCCAGAAGCCGTGTTACCAATTGCC
This sequence comes from Tyrannus savana, assembly GCA_013399735.1. NCBI lineage: Eukaryota > Metazoa > Chordata > Aves > Passeriformes > Tyrannidae > Tyrannus > Tyrannus savana. The sequence continues at coordinate 128,562 of VXAW01010364.1, read as the reverse complement.
CTGCTAGAGCATCCCCACACATTCGTGTTCTTTTTTTCCCCCGGCGTTCCGGGATGCCGCAGGATCGCAGGGATGCCGAAGTGGGGATTACTCGGTGTTTCCCTAGGATGGTCGGGCAGCGGAGCCGCAGCCCCCCCGTCCTGCCCTCCCTTTCCCCCCCCCCCGCTCCCCTCAGGGCGGCGCGCGGGGCCGGGGCTGGCGCGAGGCAGGGCCGCGTGCGGGCGGCGCGAG
>VXAW01010364.1:53115-127750 GCA_013399735.1 Tyrannus savana | reverse complement strand
CGCCCGCCGTGTGGCCCCCGCAGCCCGCGCGTGCCGGGGCAGCTCCGGCCCTGCCGGCGCCCTCCCCGCCCAGCGGCGCGGGGGATCCGCAATGAATGGGCGCGCATCGCCCTCGTGCCGGTGGCTGTGGCACGGGGAGGGGGGAGCGCGGCAAAACCCCCAACCCCCCAAAAAAAGTTCGCGAGCCCCGATTCCAGAGTGAGCGCTGTCTGTCGTTGTGCGTCATCGTGCTAAATTTGTTCCAGCGTGGGGCTTCTGGGCCTTTTATTTTCTTAAAGGAAGCTTTCAAAGGAAGGCTCTCCAGTAAAGCCTGTGAAGGCAGTGTTTGTTTTCCTATTTTCAGGTAGTCATCCCATTGCTTTCCTCTGAGCTGGAAAGCATGTTATCATAATCTCGTTGCTTCCAGTAAAAATATTTATATTTTCCGAGTGTGTTTTCTCATATTAAAGCGTTGTACAAATGCTTAATATTAGGATGTTTCTTCAGCCCTCATGGGACATATTTACTGACTTCAGAAAATGCTGCGTCTCCTCCCAAAACTTGGATGTAGTCGGGATACTTAATCGTTGTGCTTACAAAACCAACAAGAATCTCAGCGTGGTGTAAAGGAACAGGCCAATACATCCTTGGCCTTGACACAATCTCAATGAATGCTAATGTTGAAATAGCGAGGAGGAGCTTTCAGCGGGCTGTGCTTTCTCTGCCGTTCCAGGGTCTCCTGTCTATCAGGAGAGGGCCCGAGCTCTGACAGGAGTTCCCCTCCATTCAGATGGAAATAAGAGCTCGCAGCTACTCTGCCGGTTGAATAGCAAAGGAGAGGAAATTTCCACTCTGCCGTTGTCTCCTGCTCTTTCTGTGCAGGCAGGTTTCCTCAAGTGCGTGGGCCGGCTGTGTGGATTGCAGAAGTCTGGCTGTGTCATGAGTCTGAGCAGAACAGGCTGTAGGCATGTTAGAAATAGCTTGTAAGTTTTTTCAGCAAGAGGTGAAGATGAAACCGCCTTGTCTGTTCAAACCTGTCTGGTAGGGCGAGTCACTGAGTCCGTGTTAGTCCCAGGCCAGCACTGGAAACCTAAGTGAGAGGACTTAGTTGGTATTTGAGTTTCTACAGCTACTTGTTAAAAGATGTTTTTGAGAAAGTACGTATAGGCAGTTTGAATAATTTTACTGTGTGCAGTCAGCTGGAATAATTTTATTTCATTAATAAGTTTTCTCTAGGGGTTTAGGTGATTGGCGTGTGGTCAGTGCTATAAAGCATTTCCTCAGCCTGGACATTAGGAGGTGAATGTTCAGTGTCACTACAAGTTTTCAGTGGGTTTTTTCCATCAATATTTGGTTGGTTTGGCATTTTTTGATTACCATACCGTGCCTGTTTGATTTAGTTTAGGTAGAGTCTGACTGTTCCAGGACGTGGTGTGTGGCTTTGTGCTTGGTTTCACTTTTTAATAGCAGGATGCTAATTGTGTGGCTCTTGGCCCAGAAGAATCTGCAGGCTTTGGTCTCGTTTGTGCCCTGGTGTGAGCTTAGACTGTCTCACTGACAACTGTTCCTTCTTCCTGAAGGAGGTGGGAGAGGAGAGCTCTGGTTCCCAATCTGCTGGGTTTTTGTGTCTCCAGGGGCAGCACGGTGAGAGCTCCCTCACCGTTGGCTCTGGTTCTGCTGTGCATATTGCTCTTGTCTCAAGACATCTTCCTCGCAGAAATGAGACCCAGGCAGCAGAGAAACTGTTAAATAATTGTTCACACCGTGTGCATGCTGTGCCCTAGTCTGAGGCAGTCCCCGGGGCTTCTGTAAATTGTACCTGCAGGGCAGTGATTCCTGTGAATCCTGGTGCTGTGGCAAGGAGTGCTCCTGTCTGCCATTTCTACACCAGAATTTGGAAGAGATCAAACACCAGCAGCTTCTATGCTCACATTTGTCATGGAACAGAGGTGTGTTGCCTCTTTGAGTTTGGGAAAGGGTTGCCTGTTTCAGTTGGGTGAAAACCCCATAATATGTCTCCTCTTGAGGAAAAAAAAGTTGGGGAATTTCACATTTTTTGCAGACTTGAGGGATAATTCGATTTGAATCTTTCACAAATTGGTATCCAAACCTACACACCCTCCCCCCTAAACCTATTTTTAATTTTTTGGCATAATCATCTTGAGGATTAAAGAGACAGAAGATACTGGGAAACCTGTTGATGACTGGAGGTGGTAGTGTTCCCAGCAGAAGGGCATGAGGGGTGCTGGTGGTCCTTGCGGAGGTGAAGGGAAGGGGAGGATCTTTCCCGGGGTCCACCCAGAATTTAATCAGGAGGGGCAGAGAGAGGAGGACTTGGCAGGCTGCCATTTGAGGCCTTTCTGCAAGTAAAAGGAAGATCAGAACTGGACTCTGCCTGTAATGGCAAGGTGCTGTGCCTGGAGTAAGAGTAGGAATGGAGTGACATCACCATGAAAATGCTGGAATGGGATGCTCACCAACACACTGAGGTGTGTCCATAGTCTTACAGGATAGAGTGAATTCTTTTCACACAAGGTTATAGGAAAATAATTTGTGCCAAAAAGAAAAAAAAAGGCAGTATAGACTCTAGTAGTACATCATCTGTGCTCACAGTAGATGTCATATCAAGTGTGTTTAAATCTTTCTGTAAAGCTGGTTGTGTCAAGGTGTTTGCAGTGGAGGTGGCATTGTCTTGAAGTACGTAGAAATTCAGACCTGCTGAATTTTCTGTGGAATGGGTAGCTGTACCCTTCAGTGCAGAAACACGTGCTTGGAACTACAAACAAACAAAAAACCCCACCAGCAAACCCCAACACCTTATTTTTAGGCAAGTTTTCCACCATGTCAGTGGATATGCAGTTTGGTTGGCAGCCATAGCAGAGGATCCAGTTTTGCTTCTGCTTTGTCTTCGCTGAGTTCCTGGTTGCACATTCAGGGCTGTCAAAGTTTTACCTGCTTTTCTGAGTGGAATCATCTCTGCTCTCTCTCAGTGTTGTGAGCAGGGGTTTGTTGTGATTTAGCTTTCTTTCCCAGTAGTGTACTATTAAACATTCAGGCATCACTGTCTGCCATTGCAGTAGGATGTTTTTCCTGGTGCAGATCACTGAAGAAAGGCATCTTGCCTTCTCTTGTTGCAGGTATCAGTGAGGGTATTTGGGGTGTCCAGGGTTTTTTGTGTTCTAAGTGCTTCATCATGGCATCAGACACTGGCTTTTGTGGTTCTTTGCAAGTGTTGCACTTGATGGTTTTTATGATCTCCTGAGGTGTAGCCATGTCATATGTGGAGCCCTGGCTTACTGTGACATAAAATATAACGTGGGACTGAAGTTGTATTTCTTCAAAGTCTTCCTCTTCGTCCCTCTACTGTCCTCCAGATCTGGAAAACAGTAATTCTCAAGTGTGTAAGAAGTAAAACTGAAACATGATCAGTGATTATTTACAATGTAGCTTATGTTAGTTTAAGGAAAGAAATCCATCTGCAGGTGGACTAAAATTCCTTGTTGTTCCTGGCACTGGTGGGAGTCAGTAGGAACGTTACTGGGATATTTAAATCCCATCAGTTAAAGATGCTGAAGAATGGTTACAAAGGTGATGGGATCAATGCAGCATGGGATCCAACAAACCTGAAAGACAGCATTTCATTTTTGCTGTTACAGGTAACGTTGAATATTTCCTTCCATGCCTTTGGCAGGGTGTGTTGTGATACCTGGCTATATCTACCTGTGCATTGCATACAGGTGGATTTTCCAATCTGCTTTATGCCAGACTGACGTGCTTTTTATCAGTTTTGCCATGTAAAGTTTGGAAGGCATGTGTTCCTCATGGCCAGGTGATAGCTTGCATTCACCAGTCAGAAATTCTAATTTTAACAGTGGAGAAGTGCTTTGATCCCTGCAAGTGAATCCCAGCTGATGATGGTACCAGCACGTTGGTTCAGAAATAGCAGTTTTCCAATGTTGACTTGCTTGCTCTTGAGGTTAGGACATGAAGAAGGGGATTTGGTACTGTGATGCCCTGCAAAAAGAAAGCCAAACCAAACCAACCAGGCAAATTGTAGTGCAGAATTTTGGGTTTAGGTTTTCTCGTGTTACAGTTTTGGTGTAGCAAGATGTTGTGTCACTGAACTGAGTTGCATGGTGTGGTAGCTGTGCTTTCCAAGGAGTAAATGTGGAGGATAGCTTTGCACTGCTGCTTGGGTACATCCTGTTTCCTCACAAGAAGTCCAGTGTTATGTGAAGTTATTTTGGCAGGGTTTTTTGACAGGTTATGGCTTGCTCATTGTGATTAGCTTAGGATAATTAGAACTAATAGGCTCACAAAGAGCAGCTTACTCAGTTCGGGGCTGTTGGAAGTTGCAGAGGAGTTTTTTTGTTGTTTGGTTTTTTTCCCTCTTTTTAATGTGGCAAAGTAGCATAAATGGGGCAGCTTAGTGGTCAGTGCAGTGCATTTCCCAGCTCCATTAAAATAAGGATTAAAAAGAATTGTGTGTGTGCACACATGCAGTTTGGCATAATCTTTTAGAAATTAAAATAACGGTGTGTTACGAAATAGCTCAGTGAAAAAAAGGTTTCCCTGACTTTCTGGCTTTTCTGCTGATTGCCATGGAAACTGCTTGTCTTGTCGTCCACGTCAAACTCTTTCTCTGCTCCATTGGAACTGTTTGATGAATGTCTTGGTCACTTGATGGGAAGTGTACTTTCTGGACAGCTTGAGGAAAGTGTATTCAATAATTGATTAACTTACAGGGATGCAAGTGAGAGCTGACCAAAGGTTTTGTGAGGAGCTTTTTTGTTTGTGATGCCCTGAATACACTGGGTATTAATTAGAAGATCCTTGTTCTGTTTTGGATCCAGTTAAAGCAATTATAACTTTATAAGTAAAGCAAATTGCTGGTGTACCAAATACAAATGCAATTTTTGTAAAGCTTTTGTCGACTAGGATTTCTACTGTTTGTTTTTATGCTCTCTTTTCAGCACCCAAATAGCTCCTAAATAACCTTAAATAGTTTATAGTAGATGTAAAGCTCTCTTGTTCATTCTGGAGCCTGGTTTTGGGTTTGCACACTTTGCCACTTCTAATTGCTGCATAGAATCTTGCATCTCATTGGTTCCAAATATATTTGAAATACCTGATCACTCTCAGACTTTTGCAGATGGGTAAGGAACTTTGTCAACACCTGAAATCAAAAACTAAAACCAAACCAAAGATCCAATAACATTCAGCTGATCTCTGGAGAGAAGTTCCCTTAAAGATAATTTGGGGATCACGTTATTGTAATAGATGTACACTGAATTCTTGCAGAAGCAGTACAGGTGCTTGCATCTTTAGCAGTCGTGGGTTACCGTGGGTTACGCTGGCACTGAGTATTTCAGTGCAAAATGCGCTCATAGTTTCTGGGACAGGAGCCAAGGATTAGGCTTCCTTCTGTCATCTTCCAGTGGACAGTCCATATCACTGGGGTACAGTCATGTTTGCTTGTGCTCTGCCCTTTTCTATGGCAGGCTGAAAAATACTGCCTTTAATCAGATAGCAGTGGGAGGATGTTGTGTGATGGTTTTATGAGCTCTTCTTTACCTGGGTTATTTTGCTGGCTTCTGATAGCACCCTTATATAGCTGGACTAGTCTATAAAAACTGAATTTGTGTCGTTTGGTTATGCTGTTGAATTAGAAAGGTTTTGGAGATGGCTCTCTGTCCAAACATCCGATTTCCTCGGTACTTGCTCAGCTCCCATTCTGATTGCCAGTGTCTGTCCATGTGTCCCTAAGTCTCAGGTGCTCAGTCTTTAAACAGAATCACTCACTCTTAGGTTGGGATTGTACACTGGATTAATGAAACATCTGTGTAACTGGTGAATCCCCCTGAGGTTGCTGGGTCCCTGAGGTAGATTGCTAAAGCAGGTGGATGTGTTAGGCAAACACCTGATAAATCTGAATAGAAGGCTTGGTTTGTTTTCCAAAATCTGTGGCAGGAAGCATTTTCACCCTGAGGAGTCTCTTGTAACAAGACCTGTGTGTGAATGTGTGCTCTGTGTGGAGCTCCCTCATGGATCAGCTATGGTTTGAAAGCACCCATTGCTTCCTACCTGGTCAAGATCCAGTGTAATAATTTTATCTCTTCAGTCAGTTCTTTCATCTTCCCAACAACCCCTTCCTTTCCAGATACAAACCCAAAATTCCCTTAAGCAAGTGAAGCTTATTTTTTTTCCTAATGCATTGCTTAGTCATATTTGCCAGCTTTCCTGTGTAGCCCAAAGAGCACTTTTTAATGCTTCTTGCTTAAAAATAGAACTGCTAAAATGCCCTGTAAGTTTTAAGAATCAGAAAGCATTAAAAAAACCTCTTTGTGTGCATTGTTGTGCACTGTGCATTATATATGTATGCTAGAGACATATTTACAGCTACCAGCATTGTATTGCCTATTTCCTGGGTTTATTTTCAAAATAGGGAATGGAATTAGACAAAACAAAAATGGTAATTTTAGGTTTTTTTCTTCCCAGGATTGATCTTACTGTTCTATCTGGTGTTCTATGGCTTCCTAGCAGCACTCTTCACGTTCACAATGTGGGTTATGCTTCAGACCCTGAGCAGTGACATACCAAAATATCGGGACAGGATCTCTAGTCCAGGTAACACTGTATTTATTTATTTTTTCATCAACCTCTGTCTGGTTTAACAGCTAAATTTCATGTGAGAGCTCATTGGAAGTGTGAACTACTTATGGGAAAATGGGATTGTTCCTCAGTCACTTGCAGGTTGCAAAGGTAAAACCTGATGTGCTTACAGCATAAATTCAGCCAGTAGCTTCTTGTGTGTATGTGCTGACTTCTGTTGTGTTTTCCTCTAAGCTCTTTTCAGTTGAATTTGTCCACAGTTTCACCTGCAAATCCAGAGAACGTGCTACTGGAGAAGTGGGATTATAATTGAATCCAGTTGCTTTAAGGGCACCATAGAGCAGTTCTCTTGGATCAGAGGGAAGGCCACCTTGCTTAGTGTTGGGTTCTTCAAGAGGCCCAGGAGGGCTGTGCTGTGTGCTGTCAGGGCTGTGGGTTTTTAGTTCAGTGTCAGGTAGTTTTCAATTGACATGGAATGTCTGTGATTTCAGGCCTTGTTGGCCTTTTGTGTAGGGATCAGCTACAGAGAGGGGCCTGTTTTGGGATGAAGTCCTTGTAAGTGGAGCTGCCACTAAAGGTGGTGTCCTGCTCCTGGAGCTGCTGCTCCCTTTGTGTCCGTGCCTATCCAGTCCCACTGCTGGCTGCATGGGACAGAAAAAAACCCTGCACAAGGAAGAATGAGTGAGAAGGTGCTTGTCTTTTTTTTTTTTTTTTCTTTTCCCTTCTACTGTTTTTTAACTTTTTTTAAAAGATTGGTTAAAATATATCACAAAATTCTGACATAGGCTCTGTTTTGGTGTAACTCCATATTGCAAAAATATTAAGAATTTTCACTCTGAAAGGTTTAAGAAATGAATCTGAGTACTTTAACTACACCAAAGAGATTAGTGTGTTCTAGTTACTGTTTCTGGAGAATGTGTAAGTGTTTGATTTGTATATGCTGCTTAAATGGTCTGGCCACCTGAAAATTTGATATCTCAATTTGGTCTTAGGGACCAAATTTATGTTTAAAACACAAAACTAAATGGTGCAAAATTAATATTTTGGTGGAAGTGAGACAGCTTTATTTTTTTAAATACTTTCCCCTTTCTATAAACTCAAAACTCTTAAAATTGACCAACATCTTGGAGCTGCATCCACCCTTAAGATGACAGAGTAATCTTTGTGTGAGCAAGTTGCAGTTGGACCAATGAGATAAACTTCTGGATTCTGAGCAGAACTTGTTTGGTGTAACATTCTGGCCTTCTCTAACAAGTGTTGCCTTGTAACTGATTTTGAGGATTTGTGTTGTTTTTTCAAGCTAAGAATGGGCCTAGATGCTGGAAAGAATAATTAAAAAGGAAAAAAATGAGGAAAAAAAGGTGGCTTAGTTGATCTTATCTCCCCATTTCCATTGTGGAAGTCAGAACCTTGGGAGTGGATGGAGCTGTGACTTAATTAATGCTGGACTTGAGTGACATTTCTCTTGCAATTCAGGGTATTTTCCTTGACTTTGAAATAAGTCATAGGGGATCTTTGTTTAAGAAATTATGTATGCCACAATTAGTTTTTCATTTAAGAACTCCTATAACATTTCTGAATGAAATCTTTTTATTAACCGTGTCTTTAGTAGCTCATACATAAATGTTAATAAAATTGCTTGTTTCTGTTTCAGGGTTTTTAACTCTGTCATGTCTCACTTGCAGTGAAAGATGTAATGTTCCAGGCTGTAAAACTTTAAATTATAAAACCAAATTCTACACACAGAACCTGGATGGCGTAGGTCACTGGTTTTCCTCTTGTTAAACACGCTTGGAAATCTCACAATTGATTTATTTTATAATTGATACTTGACTTGCTTTGTACACTGGGATGTAATAGCATAAATCAAATCCAGATGAATTTTTTTTTAATCCCTCTTGGAATTGCAATATAAAGTAATTTCTCTCACACTCCTGGATGTGATCCTGTGCTGAGGCTGTTAATTCTGCTCCTTTAGAAGAGCCCAAACCCTGCATCTCTCCCAGTCTGTGCATCAGTCCCTCAAACAGCTTTTGTGTAGGATTTACACCATAGTCCATGGGCAGACTGTGACCCACTGGAATTCAAGTAGTCCCTTCCTCTTAGGGTGTTTCTGAAGTCTCTCTGAAGCAATAAATCTCTTCAAATTATTGTTTCATTCACTCATGATTAGTTGAATTATTTTGTCATTATTCGCTTTGAAAAACATAGATAATAATAATCTCTTATGCCCCCAAAGCCCTCGGTGTGTAAAACACCTTCAGTGATTTTTCAACCCTTTTAATAATTATCTTGTATTTTGTTGAATCCCAGTTCAATGTGAAGGCCAGAAAATGTAATGGTACAAAGTAATCTGCAGTTAAACTTTAGTATTTGTAGGTTTACATGGACTGTCAGTCATTGAGGCATTTAAAGTTGTGGCTTCCATGGAAATAATTTAACTGCTGCTATTGCAGAAAAGAGGATCTATGATTTATTGGGAATCCTAGAAAAGATCTAGAGTAAAAAAAGCATTAAATCATATCTGGATTTTTTTTTTAGAATCTGAAAGATGTTTGTCTGTGATAAATGTTTAGTATATACCTTTGTTATTATCATCTTAAATGTTCAGTTTTTATTCAGAAGCCTTGATAATTTTTTATTTTTTTTTTATGGGGGAGGAGGAGATGAGTTTTATTCATTAAATTCTGTTCCTTTGGCAATCTGGTTTTAATTAGTTTTGCCAGACAATAGGGAACTACATGGCATCCTAAGCTGGTACAGTTGGTTGCTGCTGTAATTGCAACTTTTTCCTTTATGCCAAATTTGACTTTGATCAAACCATTTTAATATTCCAACTGAGGAAAAAGTTTATCTGATAAAATAGAGGTTGGGGGTTTGTGTTTGTGGTGTTTTTTGGTTTTGGTTGTTTTTTTTTGTGTGGGGCTGCAATGTCAGTTCTCAGCTATATTTGAAGAGACAGATGCATGGACATCCACCTGTTAATCACAGCTGCTGTGTTTTTATCTTATTTATATTAAACAAAAACTCCTGTCAGGTGCTGTGAGTGAAGCAATCAGTTGTACACTGTTTTCTGAACAGCTTTGAACTGTCTGTGCAGCCGGTGGCAAAGGCTGGGTGATAGCAAGGAGCGTGTCTTTTGCTTCACCTGCCACAGAAAAATCCCTGAGCTTTAACTCTGCCCCTTCCTTGCCCCACAAGGAACAGATGGGGCCCAGATTTTCTGTTGGAGGACATGGAGGAGAAGAATAGAAACTACCTTGGCTTGTCTCTTTTGACTGGGGTAACTTTCAAGCCATCTTTATGCAAAATCAAGATTTTAAAAATGCTTTTTTGTCTGGGTTTCTATGAGAAAGATGCAATCATAGCTTCACTCCACTAAAGCTTTGAACCGTTGCTTGAACTGAAGGTTTTCTGGCTGTGGTTTTGGGTATTATTTCAATTATTTTTCATGTTTAGTTTGCTGAGTATGGAAAATGGGAAGTGAATCGGTAAATATCTTTGATTGAAACTGATTAAGTTGCTGATTTTGCTTTTCCTAATCACTTGGGTTTGCTTTGTGAATTGCAGCTATGCACTGGCTTGGATTTAAGTGTTAATTGATGTAACGTTGATTTTGATAACTGGCTTCAAACACAAACTGCCTTCCAGTACTGTGGAATGCAGGGGTACAGTTGATGTTTCTTTGCAGATTGACATTTTCCAATTTATGGATATATTGAATAGGTTGGAGTGGTGTAGGAAAGAGAAGTTGTTTAGTTCCTAACTTGCACTTTTTCTTTTTAAGGACTTATGATTTCACCAAAGCCAGACACTGCATTGGAATTTTACTTTAACAAGAGTGACAGCCAGTCATATTTGGAATATGTTACCACACTTAAAAATTTCCTCGAATGTAAGTGACTTCCAACTCCCCGAGTAATTCTGGAATCTTTGTCCTGAGAACATTGCTTTCATTTTTTGCTTGTAGTTCCTGGTTGCTAATGGGGACTAGTGCAAGTTCAGGGTTACCCCAGATATGTGTGTTATTTACTCTGGCTGTGGAGGTAAGAAGTGGTGCCTGTATTGGACAGGGAGCCCTGGGCAGGGGGAATAGTGCAGGACACAATGGAGAGTTTTGTCTCCTAGTCCAGTGTTTTGGTGACAGGGTTATTTAAATACTGTAGGGTGTAGAAATCACATCTGCCAAGAGAATGTGATGTAAAATAACATAGGCCATGTATTTGGAGGCAAAGTTTATCAAGACTTATCTAAATGGTCTTGATCTAAATGATTTGATAACTGAGGATCCTGTAGGCTTGAGAACCTAAGTGTCAGTTTGAAAAAATTAAATTAATTGCAGTTTATTAATTTTCACCCCAAAGTGAAAATTCTTCACAAAGAAACAACTTGGGGTCTTAGTATAAAACCCATTACACCGTCTGATGTAAATGTAGAGGCCATTTAATAGTACTGATTGAAGTACTCCAAGTTTTCCTGTGCATTTGTAAAAGGGAAAACTGACTCAGTTTCCAGGTGAAAACTTGATTGATGCTCATAACGTATTTTAATATGTTATTAGTTTAGAAAATGTAATAAGTTTATGTATAGGAATTAATGAAGTTGTGATTATTACAATTTGAGAAGTAGGATGGTATTACTTCTTTTGTAATACTCTTTTTATTCTTTCATTCAAGGGCAGTGCCACTCCTTGATAAACTTTGAAAAAGTGTTTGTTCAGATGGCTGTAGGAGACAGAGTGCTCTGAAAATAGTTCTTTGAGAGAACTGTTTGACAAGTTGCACTATAAATGATATACTTATATAGGCATCAGCAGGCTTTGGCTGCTCATTTGTTTTATGCCATTGACTTAGAAGCTGTTTGTGTTTCGTAGCATACAATGATTCCAAGCAGTCCCAGAACATTGACTGCACTCCACGGAAGATTTTTGAGCAGAATGATGCTGCTGTTAAAAAGGCCTGTCGGTTCAACCTCTCTGCTCTGGGACAGTGCTCTGGAAAGGAAGATCCGAATTTTGGGTATTCCAAAGGAACTCCCTGCGTGCTTGTGAAAATGAACAGAGTAAGTGCCTGCTTCTTTTTTAATTCTTAGTATTAGTTCTCCCAACTACTGAAAAACACTGAAAAATGAATGTGGAAGGGTGAAATACGTGTTCAGTTTGCTACTTGAGATATTTGCATTTCTAGAATAGTGTAATTTACTGAAAGGTCTGGCAATTCATATTTTCAGAGAGTAGAACTGAGCTTTTTGAGCATTACAAACTTATAAGTATTGGCTTTGACTACTTGTATCAAAATATCTGAATCCCCTGTTTTAAGAAGTATTTTGCTTTTTGCTTTTGCTTACTGTTGTATGAAATGGATTCTAGACCACTCTGCAAGTAAAGTGTGTTTTACTTCATGTGTGTGATGCAGAAATCTAACTGGGATGTAATGATTCTGTAACTCCTACGCTGTAAAAGGTGGTGAAAACTTCACCAACTATTTGACTTTTCAGTGATGTTACACACCACTTGAATTGCTAATTGGTTTGAGCCAGCGATGCTGCATGCTGAATGCAAAATAAGAGAACAGTCTTTTCTGTGGCCACTGTAACTATTTGAGTTCACTTGAGCAAACTGTTAAACTTAACAATGCTTTAAATCTTAGTTCTAGTTTAAAATTGTGTTCTGGTAAAAATGCCACTGAATAGATTTACTCCCTGTATGAACCCTGTCATTTAGTGAGGTAAAAAGTCAAATGCAGTCTGTGAGATTGGAAAAGGGGAAAAAGGAGTGTAAACATTGTACCTTTGTCTCCTTTAGATAATTGGATTAAAGCCCGAGGGAGAACCACGTATACAGTGCACACCCAAGGTCAGTCCCGAGTGTAAGAAATAGTAGTTCATTTTCCTTATGAGTAGGATGAATAGTGAAGTAATTTATTCTCTTTCCTTCTTGTTAGAGACTCTGTATTTTTATTTGCTTTTCATCTTACTGTGTGTCTAATTTAGTTTTAGTGTCTTTAGTTTCTTCATTGTATTTTAAAAATATTTTTCAGTTGTTCTTTCATCTTTAGATGTGTTTGAGCCACCTGTCTTGCTGTAGAGTTGTGCAAAATACATACATGTTATTTGTGGTCTTCTTTATTTATTGTGAGTTATATTTTGTTTTCTCATTTCATAACCTCTATTTTTATTTTTTTCTCCATGCTGCAAGTGCACCTTAGACAGTTTTATAAATGATGGGTAAGATGCCGTGTGTGGAAACTAATGTTACTGCTCAAGTAAAAATTGCCTTCAAATCCAGTATAAACTACTTACAGTAACAGCTAATGATGCATATTTGGTGTGTACCAGTGGATTTATGCAGAATGTTTTCTGGCAATTATAATAATTACTGTGACCTGTGGATATTTTTCCCAGACTGCTTGGGGAGCAGTGAAAGCCTTGGTAAGTTTGTAGCTTGAGCAAAGGGCGGAGTCCTGGCTGGGAGCTTGAGGGGACTGATAAAGATGCAGGCTGGGAAACGTCACCAGTGAAAGACAAAATACTTGCAGGGTTTCTGCCTTCCTCCTTAGCTACCTGTGGGAGGCATAGAATTTAATACTTGATTTTTGTGGAGCCTTTGACAGTGTTGATCTCTCCATTGCAAGCAAAGGTGATTCTTTGTCTTACTTGAGACTTTCTCTGCTTCCATTCTCAAGAAAGCCATTGTTCTCTTGAAGGAATTATTTGGTTTTTAGAATAAAGCAATTCAGCTCCTTCTAGTAGTCTCTTTTTTCTTTGACTTGTCTCGTTTATCACTTTTTTGTGAGGTGATGTCCCAGGCTGGACAGAGGTTGGCCTCTAGCTGAGCTATGGTTAATGGCACAGTGTCTCCCTTTGTGATCACATTGGAAATAATAACATTTCTCAAGGTGGATTTGCTGTTTGTAATACACTGAGTTTTTATTTTAATCATTCTGATATTTAGATCTCTCTTTTGGTTGTTTCCCAGTCTGTATTTGTAGGTGTGAGTCCTTGAAGTTGAATTTCCTGTTAACTATTTTTGGCCCCTGCTCTGTAATTTTATCATCATTTTAAAGGCATCAAGTTCTCTGCAGTGTTTTGCACTACTTAGAGCCTGGTCCCAGCAGTGACTGAACTTGGTTTCACATCTCACAAGTCCTTACTGAAAACACTGAATAGGGATCAGGACAGTCATCTTCATTTCCATCTGAAGTGCCTTGTGGTGTGCTGAGAACTGATGTTCATATGATTTATAAAATATTGATGGAAATCCCATTTTATGATGATTCTATTTCTTGGGCTTTCTTGTGTGGGTGCTCTGTGAGACAGTGGTAAAAGCTGTAGTAAGCAAATTCCAGATGATCCTTTCTCTATCCTCTTAGCTGGTCTCAGTAGCAAAAGAATAAGTTTGATAAGAACTTGGTTTTTTTGCTATTTTGTTTACCCTTTGAGATACACTGAAATAAATAACAGGGTTTTTTTGCATCCTCTTTCTGTGAGCACAAATTACTCACAGAATTTATGTAATAAAGATAGTTAGAAGTTCTGTGATGATNAAGTTTGATAAGAACTTGGTTGATAATGATTGTTTTTTTGCTATTTTGCTTACCCTTTGAGATACACTGAAATAAATAACAGGTATTTTTTTGCATCCTCTTTCTGTGAGCACAAATTACTCAGAGCCCTTATGTAATAAAGATAGAATATAGTTAGAAGTTCTGTGATGATGAGCTAAGCAGGGTCATCCTAGTAGAGCTCATGGCACAGGGTTGGGTCCAGACAGCTCTTGAACATCTGCAGTGAGGGAGACTCCACCCCCTCTGGGCAACCTGTTCCTGTCCTCAGTCACTGCACAGGAATGCAGTTCTTCCTCATGGTCAGGTGGAACTTCCTGGCATCACTTTTATGTAAATTGAGAGCAATTTGGGCAAGTGTCTGCCTGGATTTAACACCACCTGACTTTGAAGTGGTACTGGAGTTTTTACAGGTGTCTCAGATACAAAATGAGGTGAATGGCTTTTCTCTGCACTTCCTGCCAGTCTTTGTCACCTGAAACATCGTTTAAGGTTTTCAGGGTGAAATTTCTGTTCTTCAGGCATTCCCCTGTAAGGCAGTTCCTCCTTCTTCTCCCTGTAGTTTGGGATTTTTTCTAAAAAGGTGGATCTGTGATTTCAAAGTCAGCACACCTGCAGTTGGGGATGCTTTCCCCTCTGCCCTGGTGGTGGTGTCCATCATCACTGTGTTTCCTGTAGATTCTGTTTGCAGTGTCAGACACCAATTACAGGTTCTTCCCTCTGCACCCTGGAGGAACTGATCTGTAGGCTTGGTGATCTCCACAAAGAGAAACAAACCAACCCCAGCTGGTGTTTCCAAGAAGTTTGAAGATCAGCATTTTAGGTCTTCTCTTTGGGGCTGGGGGTGTGCAGCTCCACATGCACTGGAATGTTGTGTTACAGTATTCTTTCATGTTAAAATTACCTGCACTGAAAACTGGTAGGTTTGATGGCAGGGTTTTTAACTAAAGAAAAGGGAAAAAAACCCCAAAATACATCTCTTTCTTCTGTTCAGTGACCATCTTGACTTTGTACTTGGTATCACCTTCTATTGTACAAGAGTGAAGAGTGGTTGTATGAACAACACTACGTGCCTTGCTCCTGCCAGCACAGTCAGGATCTGAGTTAATTTGCTTTTTGTGACAGAAATCTGTGTTGGTTTCCAGTTTCCATTAGAGCACACTGCTCTTGATCTTGTGCAGTGACACCACTGCTTCTTCTCGAGTGATTACAGACCATTCCTGGCCAAGTGCTTTCCTTGGGTCTTTGTATATTATTTTAATATCTGCAAAATTATTCTTTCTAAGACACAGCTTTAATAAAGGCCAAGTTAGTGAGGTAGAAGTCCATCTATCCAGCTGAATGTTCTTATTTTAGATTTGCTGACTGCCAGCAACTCTTTGTGGAAACTAAATGGTAAGCAGATGAAGTGACATTCACTAGTGGACTGATTCTTGGAGTCCTTCAGCAAAGACAGCTTGTTTGGGTGTTTTTTGGTTTGATTTCATTTAATTGTGTAGGGATATTAATTAAAATGAATGATATTAGTTAGAATTAAACCCCCAGCAGTTGCATGAGGCAGGCAGCTGCATGTCCCAAAGCCCTCTGCTCTTGCCCTGGTCGCCCAGTGCCTCCCTGGTGGTGACTGCATGCATGCCTTGTGTTCAGCTGCTCCACACAGCACTGTTTATCCTCCCTATGCTCTTCTGATTATTTAACTGTTATCTCAGAAATGTATTTGAAAAACGAGCATTTTCAGCTGCATGAGCTTTAAATAAAATATAATGGTGTAAAGCAACCCATTTCTGCTTAGTAATTATATTTGCTAGCTCAAGGTTCGAAATCCTTAATAAATGAATATTGAAGAATTGCAATCATTTAACTGCAAAGGAACAGGAATGTGGCTGTATCCTAAAAAACATTCTTTTGAGGAGGTCAGAAGGTCATCTTAAGATGTAGTTTGTTCTTTACTGTTTTTTGATCTTACTGGAGTTGTCTCCTGAACTCTGTCGAGTAGCTGTTTAAAATCCCAGCTGTTGTATGTGGTAGTCTAAAAAAAGCAGTGCCAGGTGCTGATACACTTTGAACTTGTGTGCTACACTGAGCCAGCAGTGATGGGCTGCAGATACATTTAGTATTGGGGGGGTGTTTTAAGGGCACTTCCCTTGATGATGGTGATATATTTATCTTATTACAGAAAGCCACGTTAGGTGTGGGCATTTCCTGGTGGTTTGTCATCCTGAAGAGTGCTGTGTGTAGGGAGAGGTGTCTGTGTCTGGACTGCTCGGTCACATCCACATTTTTAGAGTATCTCACAGATTGAGTGCTCCTCATCAGAAATTAGGCAGCAACTTTGGAGGTAGCTGCTTCTTCTTCCCAAATTTGGGATTGGAGGGACAGTCGAGTGAGAAGGATATATATGTTGTTCCTCTGAGGTGGTGATGGCACACAGAACTCTGGTAACATCACCATTTTAAACCTGGATTTCTTTTTAGGTGGCCTGTGTTTGAAGGAGACACACAGGCTTGCCTGGGGACACTTGGGGTTATAGTTATATATGGGTGATTTTTGGTTGTTAAATTATTCATTACAATGAGTGTCCTCTTCCCCCTTCCCCACTTCTTCGACTCATAAGAGAAGCATGAAGGCAAGCTCTCTTAATTGCTAATTTAAATATACTGTTAATCCTTATTGTAGCAGACGTGTGCAGCATGTAACTCTTTGCCAAAAATCTATTCTCAAAGTTATTCTATGAGTTTGTAGGTCAGTTGCCTTTTTTTTTTAGGTATCTTGTGCTTTATCATTGGGTTTTAATTCTAATTTTGTGTTCACTTCTATGCAAGCAGATGTTAACTTTGGATTTTGTTGCTGTCTCCAATTACAGGATGAAGGCATGGTTACTATAAAGTATTTTCCTGAGGATGGCATGATAGACTTGATGTACTTTCCATACTATGGGAAAAGCTTGCATGTAAGTCTGCTTTAATGCTGGTCTCCATGTGGTAGATGTCGTGCTTCTGTTTGCGAATCTCAGATTGATTCTGAGGTTTGAACTCTGTAATGAGGTGCTCCTAAGGAATATTTGATGTGCAGAAATTGCTCAGTGCTTGCTGAGGTTAGAGATGCTTTATCAGACATAAGGAATTAAACTGGTCATTGTCCTAATGAAGAAGTGGCTGTGTGGCCACAGTGCTGAGAGCATCTGCTCTTTTCTGGGCACTGATATTTTTTGGAATCCTTTTGAATGCAGGGGAAGGCAGGAATTAAACTCAATTTCTGTATTGCAATACAGTTTCTAATAGTTAATCCTTGGGGCTTATGTATAGGATATTAAGTTTATAGTTCCCTATGGTATTGTTGATTATCTTTGTTTGTGGCTCTACAATCACGTTTTCTGTTTGCTTTGTTTTATGAAGGACTTCAAGGTAGCAAGTGGAGGGTTTTTTTAATTGTTGTTGTTCTTATTATTAATAATCATCTTTGCTTTTGTTTGCTTGGTCCATCTATCCTCATTTTATTCTGACATAAATTTTATTTATCTAACTGAAGAACACCTGGTGTGGAATGGGGGCTCTGATTTTAGGGATTCTTGTTGATGTGAGGCTGAGATCTCCTAAGATGAGTGTGGTGAGAAAAAGAAGAGGCACCAGGAAGAACTGTGAGGAGTTTAAGTATTTGAGTAGATCTCAAGAGCCTGGATTGATGTCTTGGCTATGCAGCGAAATTTTTATATTATATCAGAGGGGAACTGTAAATTACTTTATTCTGTAAAGGAGTTAAAGAGGATTCAACTAAAGTCCCTGCCCTTGTGCTAAGATAGGAGCCATAAAAATACTAATATCTACTGTTTTGGGATCCAGGATGGTTGGTTGTCTTTTGCTGCTCAGTACAGCGAGCCAAACTCTGACCTTAGAGAATGTTCCCTTTTCCAGATGATCTGACATAGTTAATGAGAATACTGACCCTCTCTCCTCCTCCCCCAAATCTTTACTGAGTAAAAGGACATCTGTTTTCAGAACATCATAGAAACTTGTGTACTTCCTCAAAAAATCTCGGTGGTGACAAGGCTTCTCTCCCTGAGGAAAGATGGGAATTTCAGTTCTGATTTTTGGAAAATTCAGCACCTCAAGTGTGGTACCACCCTCACAGGTGGAGAGTTTTGAGGGTGCATCATTTTTTGCTGAGGAGACTGAGCATTCTGCAGTGTTTTCTCTGGTAGAGAAAATGCCTAAACCCAACAGAAATGTATTAAGGAGTCCTCTAAATTAATGAGGGGAGGGGGGAAATCTTAACACAAGATTTTGTTCAATTAAAATTCGAGGTTTGTGCTTGTATAATACTGTTGTGTTGTATTCAATCCATTACTTATGAATTCTTACCAAGAAAATAAATAATTCTCCTTAATCAGCAGTCAGCAATATTGACCTAAAAATATTAATAAATTATGGAAATACTTTATGAACATTGGATGAAATGCTGCCTTAACAATGTATAATAAATAAGCTCTTATTTAATTCATAAGCACTTTACAAGAGTAATGGCATTGGATGGGAGGTACAATATTGTGTTGACAAAAAAAGAGAATTGGTTCTGCTCTCATTTTTAAATTTTAATTTTTATTATAAAGGAGCAAAGTCCCCTGCTGGAATTGTTGCACCAGCTCTCGCTGAGCAGGAAGGACCTGCCAGGATGTTGAGGGAGAGGTTTCTGTCTCAAGCTGTCAAACAGAGAACACCTTTTGCAGTGGTTTCTTGCTGAACAAACAGCAGTGGCCTAGGGGAGGAGAGGAGCTTTTTTACTGGTGTTTGTTGAGTCACACTTCAAACCCTGCTAGGAAAGTTATGTTCTGTAGCAATTACACCCACCCACCCCCAAACCAAAACCAGAACCAGCAGAGGAGACAGCAGAATGGAGAGGAAGGAAGGCACCAATTTCTGAGGTGGTTTCAAGTGGAGGTTTCTGGAAAAATTAGACCTAATATAATAGAAAAGGGTAAAGTCACACTCTTCCTGAAGGTAGTGTGACTTAAATAATCTTCAATAGGTTAGGTGAACAGTAGTGTGAAGAATGTTTAACTTGGAAAAAAAAAGTGTCTTACCCGAGTCAGGTTATGCTTTGAAAAGTTGGGTTCTTAATCAGCTTTTTTCTTAACTGTTCTGATGGATTAAATGTTAATTTAATGCTAACTTACTCTGGTCTCAAATATTTTCCCCATCTTTCTGTTCACTAGGCTCACTATTTACAGCCTCTAGTGGCTGTTCAACTAGCAATTCACCCCAACAGTACCAAAGAAGAAATAGCAATTGAGTGTAAGATCCTGGGCTCACCCAATTTAAAAAACGAAGATGACCGTGACAAGTTTCTGGGACGAATTGCCTTCAAAGTTCAGATGTCTGAATAGCTGGAGGAAATGTTCTCCCCCAAGTCAATGTTGTGTTGTCTGTTTTGTATCAGCTGGACATGCCATCCTTAGGATATGAGACCGCCTTGGAGAATGGTGAGGTGGTTCGTGGCGTTCAGGGTAGCATAATAATATGCTTCCAAATTGTATGTTTAAAAATCCCTTAAAATAAATGCCTCTCCTGCTTTCGCCTGCCCCGTTGGAACAGTGTACAGACTAGAGTTATGTCATAGGGACCTGTAAATAGCTGTTTTCAAACACATAATAATGGTGACCTTTGTCCTGTTCTAAAACGTGGTTTTATCCCCCCCCCAAGTGAGTGTCTCAAGCTTAATGTGCTGTGCTCTGTAAATATTGTACTGATTTAACACTGGTTTAACTGTCATATCTCAATGCTGACACAGTTAGAGGGATAAATAATAAATGGTACCTGACTGACCTAGTGAGTTCCTTGTGAGAGTAAACACCTCCAGCGTAAATGGTGTGTGTGGGAGCGGGTGGGTGGGTGGATGGCTGCGTGGAGATGCCTTAAATTGTAGCCTGGGTGGCGTGGGAGAACTGAAATGGATTTTAAGAGTTGGTGTGGATTGCTGAAAGCAAGTGCTCAACTTAAGTACTTCCTTGTGCTCGTCACTGTGCAAGTATCGTGTCCATGTAATGCTTGGTGTAGAGTTTGGTGTTCTAGCTGAGGAGTCGAATCTTTCCTTTTGTGTTGTTAATTGCTTGTGATATGTGGAGCACAAATAAAATCTATACAGTATTTTAAAACTTTTTAGTTCAGAAATATCGATAGAGAACAATTAAAAGTTGTTTAGGGTCACGGTAACAGTCGTGCAACAGAGCTGCTTGGAAAAAGTGGCTTCACTATTGTGGGAATAGGCTTTCATTTTCCAGTTAAAAGGTTTCTCGAGGAACCTCTGTTTAAGGGAAAAAAAAAAGAGGAAAAAGAAAGGATTGTCTGGATTAAACATTCCTGTTTAATTTATATATCTGTTTGGTTGCATCATTTTGACATGTCTCACACCTTCATCTGCTCCTTCATCTTGGGCTTTGTGTGTATTTCATCATCATCCCTTTAGAAAATCGGTGTCATCAGCTGCTTCAGGGAAATACCCCGTTGGCCTGCAGTGGAACTGCAGATGCAGCTGCTGAAATGCCTGGAACCAGCCTGGTTTATTTGTGCCTGCTGCTCACACTAAACCAGGCTGAGCCTCCCCTGGGCCTGACCTTGGGCAGCTGTGCTGACATGGGATTTATGCCACTCTTCCCCAGGGTTTGGTTTGCTTTGCTCTTGGGGGGTGTTTCTTTGAGCACATGGTCCACATTCTGGTATCTTGTTAATATTAAAGACCCCAGCAAATCCGCATTTGTGTAAATACCTGTACGTTCTGCTAGCTAGGCCTCAATTTGTTACTTGATAGGCTTTTATACCTAATTGTTACAGTGGTTTTTAATGTTTTATTTAAACCAATGAAATGAAGGATTTCTAAAATTCAAGATCCACTCTTAATGCCCTGCTTTAAAAAAAGTTTGAGGCCAGTCTAAGCCACATTAGTGAAAACCTTTTAACAGCTGTGCACGTTTACCCTGGTGCACAGCTGGAGGAAGCTGCTCTTAATGGGACTTGAACAGTGTCTTAAACCTCATTAAAAATAGATTTATACTGATCTGATACCATTCAGCATGCTTTTTGTTGTCTGCAGAAGAAAGTTGTTGTTCCTACAATATGCAATGGGTATTTTTGTAATAATGGCATGCATGAATACTGAATGAGATGTTCTTTACAAATATTCCATTACTGATGTTTGAAATGATGCACTTTTGGAGCTGGGATTCCTGGCTCCTTGAAGATATGACTAATTGCTTCTCCGTGTATTAATACTGCCTGGAAGTATTTTAATAGTTGTGAGGGAACTTAAATGTAGATGTTGCATCTGACAATGAAAAGGATTCGCTTCATGTACAAACTTCTCACCTTTGTGTTCACTTAGGAATGGTAAGAACTTCTGGACAAACACTCAGTTTTCAAATGAGCTTGTTTTTTGCAACAGTTTCTCTTTTGACTTCTCTATATAGACAAAGCATGAAATGGCAACTCTTCACCAGCACTTTTCAGACAGGTAAAACTCAATAAACTCCTGTTCTCCCTAGATTCTCTACAAGTGTTTGTTTTGTTTTGTTTTGTTTTTTCAATTTAAACACATAAGGATTATCAGTTGGGGGAGGGGGGAGAAATAAACTTTTGAAAGGGTTCAGCTGTCAAAATTACCATGTAAAACATAAGTAGGTAATGAGTCTAGTTGTAAACTATTTAATTAAACGGAACTGGTTCTCATGTTTATTTCTGGGTCTCAAGTATGTAAATGGTGCAGCAGTTACCTGATAGTAAACAGGGGTACAGACTGTTAAAACAGAATAAAATTACGATTTCCTTCACGTGAATTTTACAGTCAATGAGACTTCATTTTAAATTATAATTAAGGAATTAAATTTACTACTTTGTTACCAGAACCCTGAACTGTTTAACTTTTATACTGATAAATACTTAACTTGTCTTAGTTGGTAACTTTTACCGTCTTCAAGTCTGGAACAAAGGCTTTGAATTTTAAACCCTGTGAATTGGCTGTTGTTGCAGGTTCTGTGCTTTTCTTACCACCTTGACAACCCCCTGGTGTCCCAGTCAGTTGAGGGACCTTCCACGTGCCCTCCCTCCTGTGGACACACCCCGGGTTAGAGGGGGAGCTGAAGACAGGATTGCTGAGAGACCAGGTCAGCTGCAGGCTTTACTGACATCCATCTGCAGGAGATCCCTTGGGGACAGGTGACATTCAGCCTGACTGGCTCTTCCTTCCAGCTGGGGATGCTGCTGCTTCTGGGACAGCAGGAATGAAACCTTTCCTTTGGCACTGGGATGTCTGCTCCTGGGGTTCCCCAGCAGCAGAGAGGGAAAATCCAAAAGCAAAGGGAGAGTTGCAGACTAAAGGAGTTGGGAATGAGTACAGAAACAAAGACAGGAGTGGGGAGGGGGTACTGGGTTTTGTGGGTTTAATCTGCTCCTCTCTGATAGGAGATTTCGAAAGGAAAAATACATTTCTGTGCACCAAGCCCTGCTGACTGATTGCCTGCAATTTTTTAAATGCAGAGTTCTCAGGAGCCTGGGATTTGCCCTATTTTAGGATGTTTTTCTACCTCTTTGTGAAGCTTATTCATCATAACTTTTGGAGGGTAGGAGTCAAATAGAACTTGAAGCTGGACAGTTACTTTGCATACTTAAACACTCTTGGGTCTTTTCATGAAATGAGATGGCTCTGCTGTGATGAAGAAAAAAGATTTAATGGTATAATTTAAAGTTTACTGGGAGAACAGTAGATGCTAAAAGTATGTGGGCAGCTCTGAGTATGGATTTCGAAACCTCAGAATACCTGAAGCTTCAGTTTTTATCTTTTTGCAGTTATTCAGAACTTTGTCTTCTCTGCTAGTGAAACAAGCATCACCTTGCTGGTTGGGTACTTTGTTAGAGCACATCAGCATTCACACTAAGTCTGTTGTCAAATTACTGAAGCTTTTTAGTGAATCTGTTTAATGTTTGTAGTCAGTATACCTGACTACAACTAGTGCTTTTATAGAGAAAATCATTGTTAATATCATCTACCATGAAAAATCTTTAATTTAGATTGGTTTTGTTTTTTTCCCCATTGGGTTAATAAAATATTCAAGGCACAGATGTGTTCAGAAAGCACTGTTGAGTTTTACCTGTAGATCAGATCCAGCTCTGCCTGGTGAGAGCAGAAAAACCCTCACCTGCAGTGAGCAGAACTCTGGTCCCCCTTTGCTACAAGATGTTGCAAACCTGGAAAGGGCCCGAGGTGATTGTGTGTTCTACCCAAGTACACTGGGGCAACAGAATTATTTTATTTAGCTCAGCCCACCCTCTGCATCAATACTGAGTTGGTTTTTTGGTTTGAGATTCACTTCTTTAGGCAACAGTAAAGAGCACGTGGGGTTTTCTCCCAGCTTCCTCCTGAAGAATATCCCATGTTGGACACTGCACTTGAATTAGTTGCCCTTTGGTTAAAACATGTGAACTGTCATGGTCTTGTTAGAAGAGTATTTTAATACCAGAGGGAGTTCTTCTTACAGGTTTTCTTCCTGTCTAAACCGGAGGGAAGAAAATCAGAGAAAAGCTAAGCTGATTAAACTGCAATACCATGACTTAAGTCTGTTCAATTTGTCACTGATTCCTTATGTAAAATCAGTGTAACGTGAGGGTTATCAGAAGCTTGAATGTCACTGTGGAGTTTCTTTGGATCAGATAGCTCTAATAATTCATGACTAAAAGTAAGATTTTTGGTTTTTTTTTGTCTCTAAATGTCAGGCAAGCAGCTAAGGAAAGCCAGGAAAGAAAATGTCCAGGTTTTGTTCACTAACCTGTGCTCAAATCATCTCATGTGGTGCAGCTGTGACCCGTGAGTATTGCTTGGAGCTGTTGAGGCAGTGCCTCAGTTTGATGCTGCATTTCCTGAAAGGAGTTTAGTCTGGATATGGTAACAATTCCTTAAAAGAGCAGATGGACATCAATGTATTTGGAACAAGTCCCTATTTCATTTTACAGAGTAACTTAGCTGTGTATATTGTGTGTTGGAGAGCACTGTCTTCTTCTGAATCTGCTCTACATTGTAGAGAATAAAAAAGTGTCCTTCCAGCCCCCAGATGTTTAGTGAGCATGTTCCTGCTATTCCTGGTTTCCTGGCACAAGAGAGCCCCTACAGTGAAAACTCCTCCAGGGTTTATTGTCCCTAACAAGGTCCCTCTTAAACCTGCTGTGGCTGCAGATTCTGACTGCAGAAACTGCCACTTCACTCCTAATTACAAAAGGAACAGATGCACTTCCTTAACACTATAAATATTTCAGTGGATTTTATTTAGTACCAAGTTGTCTGAACATTTTAAATGTTCTCGTGAATGACAGAAAGCATCATGTAATGGAGCTTGGGCAGTTTTAGTGGAAGGAGTTGTTTTTTTCTTAACTCCTGAGTTGGTTTTTTTTCCTTCTTTTGCCTTTTAATGTTTGGAAAGCTTAGCATATAATTAGCACAGCATCTGTAATCCTTCCTCTCTACATGTGTATTGAGAATTTGCTTAATTTAAACATTACTTACCAGTGGGGGTAAATTTCAGACCAACTGATTTAAATGTTAGTTTCAAACTAATCCACAGGTAAGATTACAAGTCTTCATGTGCTCTTCAGAAACACTGTACCAAGTTCCTGTGCCTTGTTTTCAGGTGGCAGGTAAGGTAACAGCTTATGGGGCACGTCCTTTTGTTCTCCTGCTGAATCTCTGGGCAAACTGCTCAATAATTCATGGAGCTGTTCACTTAAGGCCAGTTCTAACCACAGGTGTGAAGTTTCTGAGACTTTTCCCTTGGCCCCCCACCCTCCCTCAGCATTCCCAGTGACTGCAGCCCAGCACAGTGAGCCGGTAAAGCACAAAGTTCAGCTGCTAAAGAAAGTGAAATTTGGATTCTTGATCCTGGACTTTGCAAGAAAACAAGAGAAAATAAATCCACCTCCGAAAAACCAAAGCTGGGTTCAGATAAATATCTGCAGGTGGCTGGAAGTGTTAGCTGATGTCTGGTATCTGTCTTTGCAGTGGCTGATCCGTGGATCCCAGCTGCCTGCCAGGAGCGAGGGCTGTCCCCTGGGGCAGCTGGAGCTGCAGTAATCACCTTGCAGGCTCCTTGTGGGGCAGTCTCATCTGCAGGCTGACAGCCCTGGTGCTGTGGGAGAGAAAGGAGGTTGTGTGGCAGGAGGATGTAAGGTTTGAAAGAGGGAAAATGTTCCTGAGGGTAGTTTGGTCAGTCTGGATTGATAGCTCCGTGTGGTTGTGGTTTGGGGAGACACCATAGCTGCTAAGGAGGATATTCCATGGACTGGTCAGGAACTGGGGGTGCCAGCACAGGCCAGGGAGGGTTTGTAATGCCTCAGTGAATTGTGTAGTAACCTCCTTGTTGGGTATAGGAAGCTTTTTGGTTTGAAGCTGATGGGCTTAGAAGAGTTTGCAGTGTGGTTCAGGGTGAGGCATTAACTTCCATGTGAAGCCTGAAACACCTCTTAATTTTATTGGTTATCTTAAAGGGCACAAAACCAGAACTCAGTGAATAGCAACCTCCACTGCATAAAACCCCTTCAGTTTGACTCCCAAACCAAGAGAGTACCAAAATGCTTGTAGTTTTGAGGGTTTGCCTCACCTAAAACCAAAGCATTGCAGGGAAACGGTAAAAGAAGGGTCATTTGGGCACTGCAGCAGTAAGGTACAAATTATACTGAAATGGCAGGGCAAGAGTGATAAGTATGTATTAAAGAAACAAGGTAAAGCAGCTGTTGGGTGAGAATACTGGATATCATTTGGAATTCTTTTGTCTGCATGGGAAAAGTCACAGTGGTGTGTACTGTGTTGGCTTCAGCCACACTTGAACCTTTCCTTAATAACAGAAGCTGGGGAGGGCAAAAGGAAACAACAAAACAAAGCAACCTTTCCAGCACTGGTCTGAAGATCTGCAGGGCTCTGCAGATCCTGAACTTTAACACAGATTGCAGTGACAAGTGTCTGCAGGCCCACTCAAAGAACTGCTCAAACGCCTTAATCGGATTACAGATCTGAAATTTCCACACAGTGGAGTGTGGCCAGAGTCCTGTTTCTCACGTGGGAGAAGGAAGGGATACTAATTCCAATTTTTTCTTACTACTTCTCTTCAAAGGTTAGTTCTGATTAGGAGTAGAAATAATTCTGTTTGCTGTCTTTCCTTTAGTAGTGTTTAGGTCCTCAGCTGTTCACACTTGGTAATGTAATTAATAAGAGTATCAAAGATCCTCTTTGATAAGACCTTTGGTTTTCAAAGACCTTCCATTTATTGCTGGAGTGTGGGGGGATGTGTAGAAGAAGACACATTCCTTCTACAACATCTGGCTGGGGGGGCAAAAGAAAAGATTCTGTATTGCTAAAGCCTGTTGTGTTTGCTCAGCCATCTCACACCAACCCTCCCTGAGGTGTCCTCCAGGAAACTGCAGCCTGGGCAGGCTGGGAAAGAGCACACAGGTCAGTGCATGTGGAGCAGTTACTGATTTTTGAACATTTGATCTTTCTGAAATAATGTGAACTGTCTCTCGTGAAATTAATAGGTATGATGATCGATCTGGTTGCTCCTAATGGTTTGAAAAATACCTTGAAAATTCATGTCTGTTTGTTACCTGTTGGTTTTTTTTTTTTTTTTTTGATCCATGTGCTTGTCTAAAGACTTGCCTCCTGCTGCAGTGTGGCACTGTCTAGCAGAAAGCTGCTGCAGTGGATCTCGTGTTTCCAAGTGCCCCAGCGTGTTAAAGTAGGTCAGAAATTGCATAAGATGCCATTCCTGGAAACTGCTGTAGGCTGACTTGCATATAACAACTCAGCAGTGCAAGGAGCAAATGCACTGTGACAAACAGAAATGCAGACAGGAGAGCTCTGCAATCTCCCTAGGACACGACTGGCTGTGGAGTGGGGAGATGTCCCTCCAGTTCACATCTCTGCTATCTGCTGAGCCAGAGCTGCCTGCCTGGCTTGTCAGGGCTCTCACTGTTCCATCTGCAGGAGATGCGCTCTGTGCTCACCCAGCTCCCCTCAGAGCACACAGCACTCTGAACACCCTGTGGAGTTAACAGCCTGGAATAGCTCTAACTGACTGGCTGCTGGTGATTAGCGCTGGCCAGTGGGAGTTCGTGGGGTAAGTGCCCAGGTGTCTGCAGTTCTGCAGGCAGGAGCAGCCACTGCTGTTCAGCTGAACACCAGCGTGCCCGGGGAGCTCGGAGCAGGACACAGCACTGGCATTTTCCCTCTGCTGTGGGACTGTTTCACACCTGCACCACCTTCCCGGGTATTCAGTTCATGCAGGAGCATGTAACTCTTTACAGAGGTACAAAAACGTGGGACTGGGGAAGGAGAATGAATTCTGGAAGGACTCAGTAGCACCCTCAGACGCTCCTCGGTGTGCGTGCCTGTCCTGCTGGATGTGCCTCTGTGCCCATGGAACCAGACTCGCTTGGCTAGGAATGTCTGCTGGCCCACTGTCCCATGCCCTTGGACTTCACTACATTAGCAGGTTTTTTATCTTTCCAGAGTCTGAGCACTGGTAAGGGCAGTCTCCTGGTTTGTTTTTTTTTTTTTCTTGCTCCTGGTATTTCCATATCAGCTTTTTGCAACACAAGTTTAACTAGTTGAATAGAAACACAAAAACTCCCACCTGGGGGGGGGATTATTTCATTAGTAATCAGTGGAATATATATTGGCTGCAATTATCTTTTTAAATTATTATATGTTTAATTATCTTTTAGTGCAGTGTATTTTTTTACCTATGAACAGTTTATTAGTCAGAAACCATACTGCTTGGTGGATATATTTTTCCAAAGGTTTGAAATAGGGGTACTCATCTATGAAATGAATTAATGAGTCTGGCAAGAATTCTTTGAACTGTGCAGTTATTTCTGAAAAATTTTCAGCAGGGAGGGCTGCTTTATTTCCTGGAATTGTTGCATCTGCAGTGGCATATATACCATCTGTCACCGTGCCAGTCACCCATTTCCTACAGATAAGTAGATGGCTCAGTACCAGCCATTTCAGGAACACACAGTTGGATGGGCTGGAAGGGTCTTCAGTTAATGTACAAACCTCCTCAGGTCTCAGCCAGTGCAGGAGCTTCTGCTCCTCATTTTGCTGCTCCAAGGCCAGCAAACACTGGTCTGATAAGTGCTCTGATGTCGATGACTCAGTCATTTGGCCCTGGACCCCAGACAGAACAACTCTATCACATTCAATCTTAATTTAATAGTCTTAATATATTGCCTGCTGACAGAAAACGGTAGGTAGGAGCTTGGCAGAACATGAAATAGAAGTTTGTAAGCCTAGATAGAATGTTTAGAACTTGGCTTTAGTCATGCTAATGAGATGATGAGAAAATATCAAAGGCTTGAAAGTAATAACAGTAAAAATCCTGGGCTTTCCCCAGGCTTACATCAGCATGGCCAGCCTGACTGCAAACAGCCAGCAGCTCCATTAATTTACACAAAGTTACCTTGTTAGCAGTAGGTATAGCAGCTGCTTCTACAATTTGGTTAATTTAGTGTTAATAATACTTAATGACTTTGTTAGGGTAATGTGGAAATGTTATCTTAGTGTTAAGATGATAATTTAAAAAATGTTTTGCATCTTTTTCTGTCTTGAAGGTTTTATCTGCAGATTCTCTAGAGCTGTTTGTATTTTTTCTCTCCAAGAACAGTTCAGGATTTTCACCTTCAGAGATTTGCCATCCGTTAGATCTAAACACCCAAGTGTTGAATCACTTATTATTCCCCCAATTAATACCATAGAGATTTCACACACTCTATATTAGTGTTTTCTCCCAGTCATGATTACTCTGTGTTAGTGATCATATGTTCAGAATTTTGAAGTAACAATCTTAGGGTAAGAGGTCACTTTCTATGGCAGTGGCTCCCTGAATGTCATCAATCCCTTCAGGGAGTCCATAAAAAGACTGATAGTGGGACAAGTCCCAGCCTGTGGAGGGCTTTGAAAGAAGAGTTGGCTGAAGCATCTGTGAGAAATCATGAGGCATGGGCCACTTTTTTCTTAATAATTTTTAAACAAGAATAGGCTCTCCATTTTAAAAGCTGACCAACAGCGTGCTTCAGGCTCTGGAATTTCCTCCAGGAGTACTAAATTCTGATGGGGGTTTTGCAATGGGCCTCGTGAGCGGATCAAGGCCCAGCTCTGAGGGTGTCTGTGCTCTGTGCAGGAGGGAGCAGGGTGGGATCCTTGGCAGAGGAGGGCTCGTCCAAGCCCGTCTGACCCCCTGAGCCGTCTGCAGACCACTCAGGGCTCTGGAACTGGGTCTGGCTGCAGCACCACGGCCTGCTCGGAGCTGCCCTTGGGTGCACGGCTGTGTCCCGTCAAGCTCTAATTCCCAACTCCTCAAAAATCGGGAATGCTTGTAGAAAGGTGGGTTTAGCTGTTGTTTGCCTCCAGGTTCCCAGTCTGTTCAGGCCCCGTGGAGGAGCCTTTTCTGCCCTGATTCCTTTGGCCAGAGCCCCTGCGGCCGTCGCCGGGTGAGGGGCGAGCGGGGGCCCCTCAGGGGCGAGTGGAGTGGGGGTACCGGGGGGGGGACAGGGACTGGGACTGGGATGGGACTGGGACAGGGACTGGGACAGAGACTGGGCCAGGGAGGGACTGGGCTCCCACCGCCGCCCTGGCCGGGCCAGCGCCTCAGCGAGGGCGTGAGGGCGGCGCAGGGCCCGGCGGTGCCTCCCGGGCTCGGCCCATGGGGTCTGTGGGGCCGGGCGGGTGAGGGGGCAGGGGGAGGCCCTGCCTGCTGGGAAAGGGGAGCGAGAACCGCCCTGCAGTGCCCTGGGGCTGCAGTTACCTTTCACCTGCCCTGCTGGGCTGGCTGGGCGCTCACACCTGCCTTACCTCGCAGGGACTTGTCGTGGGCCGTGCCCGCCGCCCGGTCCTGCGCTGAGAGCTCTGCGTGCTCTGTGAGCTGCGCTCTGTAAAGCCGGAGGCTGGAATTGTGCTCAGGTCAATGCTAGGACAGTGTCGTGGGCTTCACTCCTTTGAAATGGTTTTTAACTGCTAAATGTGCCAAGACGTTCATGTCCTTGTGGTGCTTGTTTATTAAAAATAACTATCTAGGTTGTGCCAGCAGCTGCTGTAAAAATGCAGTCTGCTGCTTTAACATAATATGGTATTAAATGGACTTATTTAATATTTGAAAACTAACGTTCAGTTAATGGTGATAGATTAATCAAAGGTAGTATTTGTACGTTGTCATTGGTGCATAACGTGAACTTGAATGTCAAGATGATGAAAGCTTGGGTTAGCGATGGTCATTTGAACCAAAGGGGGGTATTGGTTGCGTGGTTTCACGTCTTGCAAAATGGTGCTTAGATAATTTTGTCACTTTGTAGCTCTGTTTGCTGCCTTATGCTGAAGAACACAAACCCTTCTGTTTGCCGCCTTCTTCCTTTTGATGTCATCTCATTGTTGCAGGCTTTTATATCACTTCCTGGCCGGCCCTGCCTGGGACAATGGTTTTCAGTTTTTGATGGGTCTGGGAGCTCTCTCAGGGGCTGCTGAGGGACTCTTGAACTGTTACAAACCCAGCCTGCCGTGGGTTATCCGGGGGCAGCTGTAGGACCCGGCAGGCAAACCCTTCAGCAGCGAGTGGGGTTTTTGGGTCTGACAGACTTGTTTTAGCCATTCAGACAGAGGAGTTCTGTGAAATCTGTAGGAACAGTTTCTTTGTTTTGTTGCCCTTGAGCAGTGGTTCCAGCACGGGGACAGTCCCACGGCCACGAGGTTTTTCAGTGGTTTACAGTGAGAGCAGCAGAGCAGGGTGGGGTGTTGGGCAGGACCCCAGAGCAGAGCCAGGTCCCTCCCAGGCAGGCACTGGAGCTGAGCTGTGCTCAGGAACAACCTACACGGCTGCCAGGGAGCCAGGAACACCACTCGTGACAGGGCACTGGACAGTGAAGTATTGTTCACACCCTTCTCCTATCCTACACTTGGGCTTGAGGCAAAGTTAAATGAATAATAAACCTACACAGTTTGGGGGGGGAGAGGGGGTCTGGTTTCTCTGATTATTTTGAGATATTTTTGCTTTATAACAGAATGTCTGGAATTCAGCAAGATACAAGTTTAAAGAGTGTTTTTAACCAAGAAAAATAGTTGTTGTAGCACAGAGTGGCACTTAATGCTGCAGCAGTTGCCATCACTTAGGAAACACAGATTTACTGATGTGAAGAAAAGCATAAACCAGTGTGTACCATGCTGTCTGGTTGGACAGTCAAGGAAATTCTAACCAAAAGCATTTGTAACTTCAGAGAGTGTTATTTGCAGGCTTCTCAATTCTTAGATATCCGTGCTGAGTCTTCCTTAGCAGAAAAAAGATGAAAAGGGCTTTTATGCTCTCAGTGTTCTCTGTTGCTGTGCTGGGTTCCTGGGGAGGAGATCCCCAGGTGAAAACACAGCACAAAGAAATAATGTAGCTTACCACAAAAACCTGTCCTTTTAGGTTCTTTAGAGGAGAGTATTTATAATTCCAACCAGCTTCACCATCAGTTTAATGTTTCAGAATCCTCTGGTAGCAACTTATGTAGCACTGACACAAAAGAAGGTACAGTCTTAGACTTTTTTTTTTAATAAGCATAAATAAGCCGTAGATATCTTCATTGCTGAGGTAAAGACTGTACCCTCTCATCTCTTTCTTTCCTATGAAAAAGACATGGCAGGAGTTTTTAGCTATTTATTTGCCAGATCTGTGAATGAAAATGCCTTCCCAAATATACCAATGCACTTTAATGAAAGGGGCCTGTGATAGTTTCTGTTTTTTACAGAAGAATGAACTCAGAGTTTTGCAAGTCTTCTGCCATTGTCTGTAACCTTTACTTTCAGCTGGTTTGAGTTTAAAAATAGCGAGTCATGGCTCTTCTGTGCACAGGGGAAAAGCACTGTGACATTACTTGGTGTCTTCATATTTGGCAGAGTTGGAAAACCAACAGAGGGTGATGAAGAGGGACTGTACCTAATGCTGCCTAAATTAGTCTGATTTGGATTCTCGCTACCAAAATCCGAGGGAAGGGTTTAGAAGGATGTATGTTCAGAGCCTACAGGGGTTTGGAGGTGTTCCCAGGATTCTGCCTGAGCCAAGGGGAGCCCCCGAGGACTGGAGTGCAGGAAGAGCAAAGCCTGAGTGGGATGTGCCTTCAGCTGGACATGGGAACTGCTGGGCCGTTTCTGAGGTACTTCAAATACTCTTGGGTTCAGACTGGGTGCATATCTTGAATAGACAGGGACAATAATATCCCTCAGAATTTTGTGAGTTACCAAAATGGAACAATTTCCTGGGTAGTGAACCTACTGAGGATGCAATTGCTCGATGTTGGTGTTTATTTCAAAACACCAAAGGATGCAACATTTCCTATGTGAAATAGGATGGTTTTTTTATGAGGTACAGTCAGCATTAACTCTGAGCAACCTTTCTCCACAATGGTTTTCCAAAAACAAGCCCAGTCCTGTTGCCTTGAAATTCTTTTATTCAGTTCTTCTACAGTTAAGCTTTCCATTTCTGTCCAAAGCTTTCACACACAGCTTTCCCCCCAGTCAGACTGTCTGCTCCCCACCCCCATTTTGCAATGTACAGTTCCCATCTGCAGCATTTTCAGTAAACATGGGATCAATTGAGGATACAGAAAAGGCTTCTATAAAATTTCCATTAAAAAAATAACAAGTTTTTATTTACAAAGTGTTTGCTACTACAAAGTAATATTTCCTATTGGTTCCAATATACTATTTGCTAATGCCAGTGTTCCTATTAGGAAAGTAAAACTTTGTATATGCCTTTCTCTTTATATCTTTGTCAGTGTTCAAAGCACATAAAATACTACCACACTCTTTTTTACACTACTCCTAGCCATGTACAGTGTAGTAGTGGAAATTAACACTATTTGATCAGGACAAAAAAATCAGCATAGCTTAACAGCAGACTTTCTGCAAAAATAAAACTTTAGCTTATAATTTATAGGCATTTGCAAAGAAAGAAATCTATGGAGAATTCAAAAATACGCAGCAAACTAAAATGAGTGGGCAGCTTGGACTTTCCTGAAGTCACAGGAGTCTAACACGAGAAAAGGAAGAAAAAATGTCCACCAAGGTGTTCATGTGATGCTTTGTGCCAGTGCGTGTTGGGAGAGGGGGGAGAGCAAGGGGAGTAGCTTAAAAAATAATTAGAATTTCAAATCCCAAATAGTCAGCATCCTTCTATTGGATTTGTCTCTTCCCACCCACCACGTTTACAAACCCTGCTTTGAGTTCAGTGTAGAAGGAGGTCATAAAATAGCTTTGTCCATGACTGGCCTCGTTCTTAAAAAAAATAATTTAGTTTTATTTAATTAAAAATCTAACCGACTTTCAAGTGGTTTCTCCATTTAAACATAAAAGGAAGTATCTCTACAGCTCCCTCCCATGTGGAATACAGTGGATATTAAAAAGTGCTCCTGTGGGGGACAGAGGGCTGGCCCTGCCCTGTGCAGGTTGTGGCACCCCCAGAACGGGCTGAGGGCACACGAGCACTCCCTCACTGCCAGGACACTGAGAGGACAGAGCATCCCCAGGGCAGCACACAGGGACTGGTGCAAACTGGGCCAGGGCTGGTGCAAACTGGGCCAGCACACATGGACTGGTGCAGACTGTGCCAGGGCTGGTGCAAACTGGGCCAGCACACATGGACTGGTGCAGAGCTGTGCCTGCACGTGCTGGTGCCATGTGGGAGATGCAAACAAAGGCTGCTGCCTTGGCCCCGGGGCATTGTCTGCAGTCAGGGCCTGAGGGCCAAGGACAAATCAGAACCTGCTTCTTACAGGTTTGTTCAAAGTAGCATTCACTTTTTCACGGTAGGTGCTTGTGAGATACAGTGTCATAAGATTTGCATATACTTCTCTGAAGTGTTTCTCATGTACACAGCCTGGCCTCTAAGACGAGGGAATGTGCCAGAAACTTGACTGGTGGGTTGGGATTCAGCTGGTGTTTTCCTGGGGAAATTCTGGGAGATCCACTTAATCCCTGCTTAGCAAACTGACTCTACTAACTGTTAAAAGTTCCATTAGCAATTCAACAAACCCCCTAAAAAGCCTGGAGACTTGTGGACCTCATCTTTTCTGATCAGTGTTTTAACTGTCGTGGCTGTGCCCTGAACGTGTCACCAGGAAGGGGCTGTGGATATGGTGCTTTTCCCTCTGGCTGCTGCCCCAGGGACAGCACAGGAGCCAGGCAGTGCTGGGATGGATGTCTCTGTTTCACCCAGCCTGGGTAATGAGAAGAGGCTGAACCCAACCCAGTGTTAAAGACTCATTTTGTCTCTGAAAAAGTTTCCGCGTGGATGAGTTTGATCTGCATCTCCAGCTGGATGTGTGTGACACAGCTGTGTCCTGCCATCCCAGGGTGTCCATATATCTGAAGTGGCCATGCCTGGAGGCTGCTGAGTACTTCAGAATGGCACTTAGAGAAATCAGAAGGTTGAAGTGATTGCCACTCGTTCTAGCCAATCCAGAATACTAAAAAGAGCTGCACGTTTGGGCTATGGTGAAGGTTCCAGTATCTGCTTGAAATGATGGCC
This sequence comes from Tyrannus savana, assembly GCA_013399735.1. NCBI lineage: Eukaryota > Metazoa > Chordata > Aves > Passeriformes > Tyrannidae > Tyrannus > Tyrannus savana. The sequence continues at coordinate 93,019 of VXAW01010364.1, read as the reverse complement.
CTGAGCCAGGTGAGTCTGTATCTCTTAGATCAATGAAGTGTATATCTGTTCTGTATTGTTCCAAAGCAGGAGGCTCTCTCCTGGCATTTGGATGGTTAGATCTCAGATGCTACTTCTGCCCAAATCTAAGAGTTTTTGGTGGACTTGCAACTTATGTGGATATCCTTAATGTTGGTTGGATTCATGGGTGCTGTCAAAAATATGGAAGCAGAAAGACAACATTTTGGGTTTGGCTGCTCTCTGGGGTAGCCAGACAAGGTGGGAGTATGGAAGGTGTGGAGTCTGAACAGCTGGGATCAACAGTCCCTGCAGTTGGTACTGCTGGGCTGCTTTAATGAGCACTCCCTCCCCTCCCTGGCACTGCCAGCTGGGTGGGGGAGCCAGGGATGCCAATTCAGGCCATCAGATTGGAGGAGCTGGGAGGTTCTTGTGCAGGCAGCTCTACAGTGACTTGAAAGGATGCTGATCCTTAGCAGATAGAACGAACAACTGGGACTAACCTTGGTTGGGGGTATTTTTTTTGGCAATGTACCTGGATCCAGGGGAGAAGAGTTGCTCACAGCCTCTTAAAAACACTCACCAGACTAAATTCTAACAGCTAAATAGGAAAAAGATAATCTGATTTGGGAACTTTGGTAAGTCTAAGGAATGAGAGTTTCAGGAAGTTTTATGGTGTCAGGACTGGGTTATGTGAACACCTGCCAGCAGAAAATGAACTATTTACAGCTGTTCCCGTGCTTGGGTGGGTGTGTGATGGCTACAAATTCCAAATGAGTCCTTGGTGCATTGCTTGTAGACACAGGTCAGGATTCAAGCAGCAGCATATTCTAAAGAGCAAATCTCCACAAACAGGTCCTTGCCCTGTTCCCAGCAGTGCTGCAGAGGAACTGCTGAGGCACCTTCAGCCAGGAGGCTGGAGCAGAGGGATGTCACCTCAAAGAACGGCTGACAGTGGAATTGTGGAAATCACAAATTAACAAAGCTCAGGTAGCCTTTCCCCAGCTTCATTACATCTGCCTATTTAATGTACACTGCTGTCCCTGAGAGACTCTTGTAATGGAAATGAGGTGCAGCAGGCAGAAAAGAACCTGTTTTGGTTTGTTTTCTTTGTACCATACCCTGTGGTTACTGGCTTTGTTTTTAAATGAAACCAAACCCCAAACATCTTTGACTCACTATTCTCAATCAACTGCCTGGATTGTTTTCAGCTGAAAAGGGCCAGTTAATTACAAAAAGGATTCTTGCCCAGAGTTGAAATGTAGTTAAGTTTCAGCCATGCTCTTGAATTAAAATGGTGGATGTGGTCAGAAGAAAGAGAAGTTGAGATTTAAAACCTTAGCTGTGGAATTCTAAATTCAAGCACCATTTCATGTGTGAACTTGAAGGGCTTTTAACATAATGTTACTCCAGGCTGATGATCAGCAGAAGTCTTTCTGTGGGAGCTCTTTATACTCAGCAATTTCCAGCTCCTCAAGAGGATCGGGGTATTTACAAGCTGTAGTTTAAAAAACTAAAACCCCTTAAACAAAAGGGAAACATCCCCAGTGGGGCTTGTGCTGGCTTGGTGAGTTCATGCTCTCAACCCCCTCGTTACTCACAACTGCCCAGCGCTCAGATCAGACACCACACCTGCACTCTGTGAGGGCTGGCATTCACCTGGGTTGGTCTGTGGGTTTTTCGGGTATGTTTTGTTTAAGATGTGTCAGCTGAGATCCAGAGGGGTGATTGAAAGGCTTGTCTGGGATCACACATGAGTGGCTATGGCTGGCTAAGGCCCAGAATTCTCCTGGTTCCCAGACTTCAGTGCAGCCACGAGACCACAGTGCTTTAGCTGAACTTCATCCTCTGCTGGAACTCGGCACAAGGAAGCCCAAGGAAAGAATTTACTTTTGAAGTCTCTTCTAAATGTTGTAGCTTGTTCTGTCCTTTGTATTCACCTAGGCCAGGAAAAATAACTTTTAGAGATTTGGTTCAACTGTCTAAATGAATGTTTTGTGCTCCCAGATGTTTTTATATTTTATCTTGGGTGGCTTGAGGTTTGCAAGAAAGCAAGCAGCTGTGCAGTCTGCTGCTCTGAAGGGCACAGCCATCAGTGGAGGAAAGGTATCATTGTAAAGCAGAAAGCACAGGGACTGCTAATAAAATACAGTCCAGTTTCTGGGCAGGAAGCCTTTTTTTCCCAGGTTCTTGTAGTTCAAAGTGCTGCTCCTGTTTAGTGTTGTGTTGTTTTTAGTTTTTACACAGATCTCGAGTGGGAAGTGGGAATAAGGGGTACAGTTAAATGTGCCCCTAATGTATTGCTGGGGGATGATTATTTAGAAGATGTTTCTCTTTAGGAGTTCCTTAGGATCCTGCAGAAAGGTATCTTTGATCTGCCCTCTCCAGTGAAAGCTGACTGACAGTGCAGGTTTTGAAAAAGCTTTTTAAGAAAGGTTTTTAAGAATAAAAGTGATCACCTGTTTGGATGAAATGTCACTCATGAAGCTGCAGATTCCATACTAACGTGCCTGGAGTACCTGTTCTGTCCTCCCCCTGTTTCCAAAGCGAGCCACTTGGCTCAGGTGCCCTGACTCTCAGCAAGAATATCACGTTGTGTCTGTAAAGCTTTCCTTGGTAAGAGGTAGTGCTACAGATTTGGTCAAAGTGAGGGGTGGAAAGCCCTCAGTCTGCTCCTGCCTGGGAGCCACGAGCACAGGAGAGTCTGAACAGTCTTGCCCAGAGGGTGAATAACCTGGGAGGCATCGAGGAACTCCTTTCATGTCTGCATTTGTAACCCAGCTGGGTAAGCTGCAGAGCTCCACTTGTTCAGCCAGCAGCTCCACTGCCACTGGTGCTGCCCTAACTGTGCCTCAGTGCAGCACTCTGAACCACCTGGGGAAGGTTCTACCTGGGTGCTGTAGTTTTTGATGTAAACATGCAGATGCTGGGGGCAGTTGTGCTGCCCTGGCTGCAGCTGCTGCTGTGCCACCTCCTGCAGGAACAGAGGGTGAGCTGCTTCATCTCCCAGCGCAGGAACAGAGCTGGCACAGCTGGGACATACACTGTAAACTGGAAAGAAGGAACGCTACTTTAAACTGCATTCCCCTAATTAAAAACAGTTCACTTCTGGACTGGTTAGAAGATGTTAGAACTCCATGGGAAGAGTACATCTACAGTGGGTTTTGCACTAACATTCAAGGGGGTTTTTGCTTTGAAAAAAGGCCTTTATGAGTGGATGTGATGGCAGCTCTGGGACACAGCCTCCTGCAAGTCCTGCTTCACAGTTCCAGGGGATTGGTGTTGTGTAACTCCAGCCACAGATTGCTGAAGTGGTTTGATCCAGTTCTCAAAGGTGAGTGCAACAGAAGTTAATGATAGGAGAATTAGTCTGTCATGCATAACCCAAGCTGACTGGAATGCAAAACATGAGATGACATATTGTGGAAATTTTATTTTTTTTCCTAAGAACCTCAGCCTACGACTTTTAAAAAAGTTCTGTGACCTGCCCAGCCCACATCTGAAAACATGGCCTTGAAAACACTGCCTGGAGAACCTTAATGTGGTGGGAGGCCTTTCTGAAAAGTATCCAACACATGCTCCAACATCAAAGGGATTCTATAAAGTTAGAACAGTAAAGAAGAAGCTACTGGATACATTGTAGTCTAGAAATACAATTTTTTTTTACTTTTTCCCTTAAAAAAGCTGGTGCAGAGAATATTGAGTTTTTTTCCCTGACTGTTTTAATAATGGCTAAGAAGAATCACTTATTTATAATAAATTAGGTCTGCAGTAGAAACAAACATATGAACCTTTTATGCTAATAGTACTTTTAGAGTATCTAAAGTGGATTTAAACTATTTCAAGATCCGTTTAATCACTTGCAATTTGTGTTATTTAAGAATCTTCTATACAGTAAGTTGAACAGAAAAAAAAGCAAACATTTTAGCAGCCCCTTTTCCCTCTAACCATTTTCATAGAAGATAGATTTAAATAGCTTTTTTAGCACATTTGCCTGTGCTCTCCCTCCCCCTTTTTCCAAAGGCAAAAAGACAGTGCAAGAACTGCCCTTTGCTGACTGACTCCGTTCTCGTCTCCGTCTGGCACGGACAAGGGGAAGGCAGAGACTCGAGTCCCAGGATGGAAGGGGTGAGCTTGGGGTTTGCTTTGCCAAATCTCCCAGAACTCTGTTCTTTTCCCGGGTTTTAGCTGATGACCCCCCTGTGCTCTGTGTCTCCGTGTCCCTCTGTGCTCAGTTACAAAGTTTTCACTTCCAGCCGTGGGTCAGCTGGTTGTGAAGCGTCCCCTTCGCTTCCCTGAGCACAGCGCGAAACAAGGCGAGGAACCGGTGGAACCCAAACGGGCACTCGCGTCAGGAATACCTGAGCAGCATTCTGGACACTCCATTCTCCACCATCCTCACTCTGGGGAGGAAGAATCCTCCTCTTCGTCCTCGTCGTCGTCGTCGTTGAGGGAGCAGGGCGTGTCCCCGCGGCACTGCCGAGCGCTCAGGGCCACCAGCTGCGCGCTCGCCTCGGCCACCTCCGCGTCCTCGCACTGCCCCACGCTGCCAAAACAACACAAACCAGCACCCTTAGGGGCTCCTCAGCTTCCCCTTGAGTCAAAGAAATGCTGCCAACGGGGAAAATGCAGCAGTGATGCGGTGAAAACCGATCAACCACTGCAGAGGTGCACGGCAAAGATTATTGGCCACTGTGTTCCCCATAAACAACGAGGGGAATTGCTCGGGCTGAAGAAATTAAATTAAAGAAGAAGAAATCCACCAGTTGTGTCAATGCACATTGACAAAATGCCTGCAATGCCACATGTCTGCCATATGAAATGAAGCTGTTACATGCTATAATGAAGAACCTGCTCCAGGACAATCCTTATTTCCATTTTATGGTCCAGGTAAGCTCCCAGCAAAGTATGTGTGGCTGTTGAGATGTATTTTGGATTGGGTTTTTACTGGTGGTGTTTTTTTGGTTGGTTGTTGGTTTTTAAATTATTATTAGGCCGTGTGGACTAAACTTGTCTCATGAGAGCTTGAGCAATAGTGCATTTAGACACCAAATATTCCTTTGCATTCTTCAGAAATATTACCAGCCTCATAGCCACGTGTAATTACCTATTTGCAGGCCATGCCCAGGCAGGAATTTAAGGTTAATCAAGAAAAAGGACTCCAAAAGTGATTTTATTCTTATGAAACATAGCTGGTATGTTCAAAATTCAAAGCATGTTGATTTGACCTTTCAGATATAATTATCAAGAATTAGACTTTTTCACAATCAGAATCAACCATAATAAGAAAACATTTCAATTCCTTCATGAAAGTGGGATGAAATAGGGAGGTTATTGAAAGTACCACAAGCATACATAACTACCCTTGAATGAAAAATTAATTCACTTACCTTGATTTAGCATTGCAAGTGCCTCCAGCTGCCTCTAAATGTGAAACTGCTTGTGCTGAACTTGAAAGTAACCCTTGGTTTATCCATGAAAATCCTGCAGACATATCTGCAAGAAAGCATAACTGCATTTATGAGAGCTACCTACATTTTTGTCTTCCTTTTACAGTCTTAAACTTTGCAGTTGGGATTCCACAGTTTGGCTCAGAAGGTACCAGGGGAGCTGTCTCCTCCCTGGGGAGAGGAGATGTTGGGGTAAGACCATTAAAGTGGTCTTGCAATAGTGCTGAATTCCTGCAGGTGATTTGTCAAAAGCCCCCTGAGGGCCACGAACAGGTTCCTTACAACCCTCATAGCACTTGTTTTCAAATTCCTTAACAAGAAATGCCTGTCAGTTGTTCCCAGTTACGCACATTTCTGCCAAGAGAATCGGCAAAACAAGTCCATCGACCCAATTACACTTGTGGGATTTTTTTTTTTTTGGGGGGTGGGGGGAGGTTGTTTTTAATTTGTTCCTTAGATAAGGTCTTTCTGTTAACCTGCCCAAATTCCATCTGGACACAAAGTTAACATCAAAACAAAGTTACCAAGGCTGTCCAATTCTTTCCCATGGTGCTTGCAGGTGGTTCCAGCTGGATGCCTTAAGCCAGAGTCAGAGTCCTATTAATCCTATTCGTACCCCAGGAACAGCCCAGCAGCAGTGCAGTGGGATTGCACTACTCGTGTTTATCTGGAATTGTTCTCTAGAGCAGGTAAGAGAAATAATGAACTATGTGTGTCACATACATGTTCTCATTTGTCCTTCTGCATCCTTGCCAGGCTTTGGTTCCCTGGGATTTGGCAGCGTGCTGCCCAGGACAGGCAGGCACAGCCCTGCAGATTGCTCTGGGATGGATCCACAGGGTACCTGTGCTGTGGAAACCTGACAGGTATTGAAATAACCTGTCACAAAGCCAGGCCAGCAAGGGAGGGTGTCCCTGCAAACATCACTAAGTGGCAGTTTTGGGGTGATCTGTTGAGGCCAGAGTAGGTGAGGGTAGGTAAATGTGGGCACAGCTGGATGGCTCCCACTGAGATTGCCCCAAATGCAGGTCTGATGTTACACAGAACATGTTCTGACAGCTGAGCCATGGAATGACTGCATTGTATTTAGATTAACAGAGATGTACACAGTGTTTCCTGGTGTTCTGAAGGAGTGTACCTGTGTGGACATGCTTAATATTCCAGAAGAATAACAAGACACTGCTAGTAATCCTGTGGTTTATTAACATTTTTGGATAATAGCTGGGTGGCTTTCCTTTCTGAAGAGCAAGGTGGAAGAAAGTGTGGCTTTTACACAAGGCAGAAAAGTGGTTCAGAGATGCACATCCCTGCTTTGTGTTCTCATTGCCTGACATTTCTAAACTCTATTTTTCAGTGGGCTCTGGGGAGCTCTACAGCAATACCCTCAGTAGCTTTAGCAGTCACTGTGCTAGAGCTGCATGGGATTGTTGTTGATGGCTCAGACTCCTTCAGTCAGGGCATACTCTGGGCTCTGTAGTTCCAACTCCAGCCCATCTTTCAGTCAAGGCTTATTGTGCAGGGAATAAAAAAGAAGTGTTGTAATCTAGAGGTCCTAAACTGCCCCACTTTCTCTGCCCACTGCATCAGTGTGATAAATGCAGTGGGATGCTGTTACCCCAACTCTCAGTGCCTCAGAATTTTTATTGCCTGCTGTTTTTTATCTGTAGTCTCATCTCTGGGAGTCAGGACTGAACTAACAAAGGCAGGAATTGGGTTTGCATGAAGTGCCTGTAGCTCCAAAGGCACAGATGTTCCTTGGGATGTGGTTCCACGAGTTCCTGCTTGTCTCTGCTCATGCAGCAACCTCACTCCCTCCTTCACCCTCGAGCTGCTCTGCTCTGAGCCCCTGGCTGGACAGTTCTGCTGCTTTAATTGTCAGGAACTGCCCTGCCAGACAAGCAGCCTGTGGTTCATACCCAGCACCAGCTGGGGAAGAGCAGCCAGGACAGGACCTGGCTCCCAGTGACTGGGCAGGAATGTGGAAGTAGGATGGGACCCTGCAGTGCATCTTAAGTGAAGTGTCCCGGGTCAGACATTGCCAGTGAGCACTGCTTGGACCAGAAAAGTGTGTCACAAACAAATGTAAGAGACACAGAATGTGTTACTCTGTGATGTTACTGTGCCTTAGCTGGGGGTGGTGTCAATGGCAGTCGTACCCAGGATCACATCACTGCAGAACTTCAAATGCATATTACAACAGTGCAATGCTTTTTTGCTAAAACATCATGGAACTGGTAGCAAACCTAGAAAACACTGCTTTTATCAAATTTGGGCACATGAAGAAAAGCTAAAATACATGAGCCTCCTGAAAAGAAAATACACTAATAAGGTTTTGATGCACATGTCATCAGTTCAGCAATTCCAAGCAATTTATTTGGCTGTTTAATGCAAATAGGAAGTTATTATTTCTTTTCAAAGCTATGATGGTCCAAGTTTTTTTGGCAATTTTAAGTTTCTTTAATCGAACTGGTTTAGACTTGGATTCTTCCAACTGCTCCTCTAGTCCTGCTGGCAAACATTACAGTACAGACTATTGTTAGTGCTTGGAAGTGAGGAATCATCTGCAAAAATGACCAGGCTGAGGTCAAACTGACATTGCCCAGGAAATGATTACCCACTCAGACATATTGGAACAGGACTGGCTTCTACAGCAGCTGAGTCCATGGAGTCACTACAGTGATGGGGATAAATCTTGATCACAGTGAATTTACTCAGGGATTAAATAGGAGACCTTGATTTGTTTTTCCTGTTTTTTCCTGTTTTTCAGTAGTAACTGAAGGCAGTGTTGTTACACGGGCCATCCTGACAGCTGTGCCAGTAACCATGGATTCCAGAAAGCACTGAGGACCCTTTGATTTCACTGCTCCTGCAGCGTTAGAAACAATGTCTGAGACTCCCAAGGTTAACATGGAAAGTTACACTTCACCAAAAACAGATAAGCTGGATTTTCAGGTACTGTGCAAACCATTTCAATCTGCTTCCCTTATTTGTCACTTCCTGCCATTGAAACCACTACTGTGCCATTCAAATCCCAACTGTAGATGGGTGGTGTGTAATTACCAAACAACAGACAAAAGAAGCCTTTAAAGCAATGTCCATGTGCTGGCAGCAGCAGCTCTGGGCTCGTTTGCTCAGAGGCTGGAACAGCTGAATTTACATTCAGCACATGTGGATGTGAGCCATTCCCTCGGTGCAATGTGAGTAAAAAATCAAACCAGTGCATTTGCTGGGAATTAAAGGCTCTGCAGGTCCCTGGCTGCTGCTCTGCTAGGAGGGAAATGCTCAGTAAATGATGACACAGGGGTTTGTGCAAATGGAAAAACCCTCTTCTCTGAAGGTAAATTAATGCAAGTTTAAAATTAAAAAGAAATTTTGGGTTGATCCTGGACACATGGGAGCAATTAAGTAACTTAAGGATTGCAACACTATTAAATAAAGATGTGGGTTCTACTCCTTTCCCCTTTCTTATGCTGCTGATGGTAAATCATTTTTAGTTGAAAGAATCTGCAAGTGTTGATAAACATAAGTATATTTGATGTAGCTGGAAATGCTAAGCCATTTAAAGTGTACTGATTTTACTGAATGTAACTGAAGCTATATCCACCAGTGTTCTGACATCACAAATTGTAAGAAATTGTTTCATTCTTAATTCTTTCACATAGTTAAATCAAGAATATAAAAACATGTGTTCAACTTCCTGACTACTTAACTATATTTTTATTAGCAAACAAAATGGCTTTATTTTTATGTAAAGGCAGCATTTTACCGTGGGACTCCTGTCCCGAAGCCTTCAGAGCCTCCTGCTTTATTTAGAGCAGCTCAGTTCTCAGCTGGCACCTGAGGGGTTACACCCAGCCAGCTCAAGATGTTCTTTTTCTCTCCTTCTCCTTCCAGTTTGCTCCTCCATGCATCCAGTTACTCAAAATTAATACACAGGAAAATCTGGTCTTGGTATCAATTTAGTTATTTAGGAAATAATTCCTTCATAATGCAGCTCACCCAGAATTTGCTGTTGTAAATCAGTGTGAATTAAATTTACAGGACAACTATGATATAGCTTCCAAAATCAACAGTAAACCAACTGGTTCCTGCACCAACCCTACTGGGTCCCAGAAAACCTCAGGTGTTTCTGTTAATATAACTGAATTTGCTCAGTTACCCAAGGTCATGGATTTGATCCAGAACAACAGTTAAAGTCCCATGTAACTCACCTGTGATGTAGCTTTCTAAAGCTTTTGGCACCAGTGATTTTGCAGTCCTGAGGTCCTCAGCTGAGCACTTTCCTGCCTCGAGCCCCAGGGACATCCCCATCCTCTTGAGCACCTCGCTGTCATCGTGGATCTCGAAGGTGTTATCGAAATTAAAGAGGTATTCAAACCTGCATGTCAAAAATTAAAAGGGAGATGGTTTTGAGCAGAGCACAGCTGTGCTTTTCTTGCTTGTTCCTTCTCTGTTTTTTTCAGTATGCACTGAGGTAAGTGTGTAGATTCTTCATTTTCTGTAGCAGGTCCTTAGGGAAAGAGAAGTGCAACAAATGCTTTCCCTCTCCTTTCTACAGGGTTTAAAATGGCACTTTCTCAGCTGAAATAACTTCCACTGCAGGAAGAAAGTTGGGAATTTTCAACCTCATTAAGTAGATTTAAAAGGAAAGAGGAAGGCCTTATTAAACATGAACCTTCACTTGCACTAAAGCCAGTAAGGTCACCTGCAGCCCTGTCACCAAAATAACTGTTTTGGTTTTGCTTTTTTTTTACATTTCACTTTCTGTTCTGATGTGCAGCACTCCTCCTGTGAACTGACCTATTTACCTTGGTATCATTTTGCCTTTTTGGATGCAGTTAGCAAAGCAGTCTGTTCAGTCCTGTGCGTTCACAACCCACCACTTCTGCTGCAGGACTCTGAAAATGTTTTCCACTGCATATAAAAGTGAAAATTGTGATATTTAATTGTGACACTTGAGACAGCTTTAAGGAAGGCAGGGCCATCTAGGCTGGCCTTTAGCTATGAGCATAGGCTGTTAAAAGCCTGCACTGAACTCTGCTTTCATGGCACAGGATTAGAGGCTGCATTTATTGGTGGCTCTGCATTTCTCCTCCCTGTGCTGAGGTCAAACATGGATGTTAGAAAGGAGGGTGACTTCTCTGCCCCTCCCCTCGAGTGTCCAAGCAGAGCCATTTACGTTTCTTTGTCCGGTGCAGTTTCAGCCCCTGCCCAGGAGCACAGCCAGCCCTGCCCAGCAGCACAGCCAGCCCCTGCACTTCTTGCTGTCAGCAGCTACTGGAGGATTTTCTTTGGGGGACTTGCTGTGTTCTCTCTGCACATTCCCCAGCATTTGAGAGACCTCTGAATTCACAGCCCTCTCTTTTCCAGGCCAAAGAGCCCATCTGTTCCTCCTGTCAAAGGCCTTTCAAAGCTGCCCTCCCACATCTCTCTCCTGCTTTTGCTGTGCTTTTCCCAGGAACAAGTGGACAGTATTCCACACAGAAAATCACAGTGTGCACCTCGTTTTCCATTGTATTCCTTACCAGCTTTTCTAGCAATTCCCAGCATTACTTTGGCTGTTATTGAGGAATCCACTTTTGCTCTCACAGAATGATCCACTGGGCTGCCATCTGAGCACTGAAGGCTGAGGATAACAGCAGCATGGACACAAATTCTGGGTACACTTCTGTCCCTTTGCAGGGTAAGTGCAGATCTGATCACCAGGGATTTTAATCTGATCACCAGGGATTTTAATCTGCACTCTCTGCTCTTGCAGACAATTCTTTCTGTAAGGGTACAAGAGCCCACTTCCCACATCTTCTCTCTAAAGTACAGCATTGTATCTCCAATAGCAAAATATTCTGCATTTCCTATTAGAGATGTTCTCATTTCCCAAGTCTCTGATACATCTGTTGTGTTCGTATGCTTGGTTAAAACTAGATATTCTGCTTCCTTTTTTTTTTCCCCCTCTGTCTTTTTGCTAGGACTGAGAGCATTTATATAGAAGCACCATATACACTAAATATATTTTTCCAGTTTAAGTGGGACTTCTTCATGTGCCTCATCTTTTCAATATAATTTTTAACTACTTCCTTTTAATGTGAAGACTTTGCTTTTCCTACTCTAACTTTAGCAATGCCATTCCCAGTATGCTGCTTGGCACCCATCTACCTTCTCAAACTCTACACAAAACTTGCCCAAGAACCTCTTCATTTTTATTTGGGAGAAATTTCCTTCTGTTTTGGCTGGGTAAAGCCAGTTCTTGCATAGGAAAAACCTCAGAGGACACAAACTTCTGTGCCTCGTGATCCTCCATCACCCTTATATGTCTGACTTTCCCAAACAATTACTTTCCTTCAGAAGATCCTCTGTAAACACAATTTTGAGTAGCTAATGCTGGGAGCTTTGCTCTTCACTGGACTCACTCACAGCAGTGCTTTGTGTAAATGGTGGAGAAGGAAGAAAAATGAAGCCCTTTGGAGAATGAGCTGTTGGGACTGGAACCAATGCAGGGCAAGCACTCAGGCTGAGCAGTAATGGGGTGAAACAGCACAAATGCTCTCCAATCAACTCCAGGATGGGAATTCTCCACACTGAGTGCCCACTTTTGCTAAAACTGCTTATTAAACAGCTCAGTGTAACAGTGCTTACAGCAGAGCAGATCCTGGCACTGTTCATCTCCACATTGCTGCTGCCACCGATCAGCTGCACAAACATTGACCACGGAGGAAAGCTTGTTAATTGGGGCCCTATACTTGCTGACCTCCAGGTGGGAGTCACACCACAGCAGGTTATATAAACTGAAGCAGCAACACCCTCAGTGATTTTGGGGTGCTGACTTTGAGCAGCAGTGTTTTTGGACAGCTGGGGGCTGTTACAGGTGTGCTGACACTGCTCTGCATCCCAGGTGCCACTTCAACCTCTGGCAGCTTCAACACTTCTGAAGTTCCAGTAGGAAATGTTCCATTTTTTTAACAGCTTTAAAGCTCAAGGTGGAGCCCTGTTCAACAGTGCAGAAAGAACTGTACAGTGGGACTATAAAATAAGGGTATAATTATGCTAAATCAAAATGGATCCTAACATTCCCAGCCTGGGGAACTGCAGTGCTGATGAGAGCATTCCAAAAGTTTTGTCACAGAACGCACTGGACTTCGGTCCAATTTCCTACAAAAACTCACCTGTTTTGTTGGGGCTCAGGTCACCACAGACTGTCTATTTTTGCTGCCTGACAGTTCAGTCCAGGATTTGCACACCAGGAGTGAAATCTGTAATCTACAGTATTACAGCAAAGCCAGCTATTCTCAGCTAATGAACTGCTGTGATCCAATTAGCAGTTCAAGTAAGAGCACCTCACACCTCGGCCATATTTCACAGGATGAGGAGCACCACAATTATGTAACTGCAACAGTTTCAAATTAACGTGAATGCAACCACAGCACTTTGCTTACAAAGACAGTCTTTCAAATTCCTGTGCAATTTCCTTCAAAGAACTAGAAGTGCCACCTTTTTTGGTGCTAAAAGAGCCACTTTCAAAGTTGTTATCATCACCTCTGGGGTGTTACTTTTGTGTCAGGTGGGTCACCCTGTGTTTCTGGCAGTAAATATTCAGAAGCAGCACCCCCTGGCTCCATGGAAAGGAGATGCTGGCCTGGGATCTGGTTCCATTCAGTTATTTCTTCTGTGCAACCCCCTGAAGTGGCAGTTGCAAATGCAAATACAATAATTACTTTTAGTAAACTAGAAAAGTTTCCCTCGTTTGTTTCAAGAAAAATGCCAGTCCACAAAGAAAATAAAATTCTACCAATTGCTTCCATAAACACTCACTTGTCACTGGATATGCTGCAGTCTATGATGGTTCTTTTGCTAGTGTTGACTATCAAGAAGGGCAGCTGGATCGTGGAGTTCAAAGAGGGAGGGCCCTGATTTTGCTGCTCGTTTTGCTGATTTCTTTGCACCAAGTTTTTAAATGCTATTTGCTGTGAAAAGAAAGAAAGAAAGAAAAAACAATCACTGACAATAAGAGAGCAGACAGCAGTGTTTGCAGGAAATGACGTCATAGGTGTATTTACCAACTCTCAATACCTTATTTTGTCAAAAAGTAAAAGTTGTGGCCTGACTTTCTCTTTGTATTAGTGAAGCTCAGCAGGAACAGAAGTTTAAGGCAATTTTTTCACACATATCCTATTGCCTCTGCCCCCCTCACACTGCCTGCAGAAGAAACACTGAAGAAGCACCAAAGCTTGCTGGGAATGCTTCCCATTCCTCTGGAAAAGGCACTGGAGTCAGAGCTCTTCTCTGGTGCTTTCTAAGCATGATTACTCAGACTAGGAGCCAGTTACCCTGAAATAAAAGTTAACAAAATTCCCCCTCTTCCACCATCTGTATTCTTTTTCCCCTCTCCTTTATCACCCACTTGTCTCTCTCAAAAGAACTAGTTTTGAAATTCTTCTCTGAAAGTTATTGAACAGGTGCTGTTTGTGACACCACTCGCTGTCTACTGATTTCTCTATCTGACTACATCTCTATGAAAATGGGTGGGTTTAGGAAATGTGCTTTCATTTACAGAAAAAAAATTAAAATTAAACATACCTGCAGCAGCAGTTCTTGCAGTTGGGCTCGCTTCTGTTTTATCCTTTCAATCCGCTTCTGCTTTTCTATCTTAAAAGAAAGAGAAATGGAAATGCATCCAGATATTTCCTCAGCTACCCTGGCTGCTCCTCTGCCAAACTGAGAGGCTTTCTTTGAAAATGGGGTGAATTGCCTGGCCATACGAGCTTCTCCAGTAAACAGGTCTGGCAAACTGTAATTTCTTTCTTTGTCAACAATTTTAACTCCAGTCTGGAATCCATTATTATGAGAGACTCTTAAAACTTGGCTGGCCCAACCCCCCTGTCCTATTTACGGTGTTTCTTTGTGGTGGTTCCCTCCTCACACACTTCAGTGTTTAAAATGCTTCCTTCAGAGCACAGTAAATGACTTTTTTTTTTTTTGGGACTCTTAAAAGCAATAAACAGTACAGATATCATTTAGGCACGGTTTCTGTATAACAATTTTTTTTTGTACTGGTAATCTTATTAGGATTTACACTGTAAGAAGAGTTGGCAATTTACACAGCTTTAAAAGCTAAATCAATTCTGATTTTCACACCATAAAAATGCAGCTTTATTTTACATTATTTTCTGTTATGTCAGAGGAAGCAACATTTAAAAAAAAAAAAAGCCTGGCTTCCATTTTGTGCAGAGGTAACTGGAGCCTGAAACAGTGAATCAGGTACAATCACTGAAGATAACACACTGAAATACAAGCTCCATGTTTGTAACAATAACCTGGACTGAAGAGAATACATTCCCATGAATGTATGCAAAAGGTGAATTTATCCATAATTTAAGAAGCCATCCTGGAGTGTAATCACTGAGCACACACACCCCCTTGGGTGGGGGCACTTGCCAAGTTGCTGTAATGGATGTGAACAGTAAAAGCTTTTCTGTTACCACATCCAGAAAGACAATTGATGTAAATGACTGCACAAAAACAGCTGTTCTGCCTGGAAAGGCACCACCCACCTCTGAAATACCTAATGCACAAGTAGCACAAATGTAGTAAATATTAGGATGTGTTTGCAGACAGCCATTCCAGCACGCTGCAGTAAATACACTGACTTGTGCTTTTATTTATAGCACATTTGGCCTGAAGGACAAGCAGCATTTGTGCATATAAATGCTGGCATCCCTGCAAAAAAACACTGTAACTCTTAGCCTGCTGGAAAAATACTGGAAATAACCAATAGGTTAAACTTCTTTTTTGTTTCTCTGGCAGTTCATAACTAGTACTTGACACCCCAGCAGGAATTACTTTTCCATTTAATTTCCTTTGAATCGTGTTTCCCAGTAATAGAGAACTGGTCCTCTATTCTTTTGACTTTCTTTCTGGTTAATTCCAGCTATGACACCACTGTTCTTTCTGGTTAGGTAAACAGTGTGGGGGGTTAAAAACCTTCACGTGACATATACTAAATAAACAAAGCTGAACTGAGCTCATCAAACACATCCTTTCAGTTTATTCCAATAGCAAAAGTTGAATTTTCACAGTGTGCAAGAATCAAGACCAGTCAGTTCCAAACCCTCTTGTAAAGAAGAGCAACTCCATTATCACCCCCTGGAAACTCAGCAGGATTTCCCAAGTGCCTCCCCTTACCTCCAGATTCTGACATTCCTGAGCTGAGTTTGTGGGAAGGCCAATCCATCTGATTTCCTTCTTCTCCTTGGAGATGATGTTCATGGCCATCAGCACGTTGAGGGCGTCGTAAACTCTCCGTCTGATGTTCTTCTGATCGTAAGCCTGCTGAGAAAACGAGTCAGCATTAATTCCAACAGAATTCCAGCAGGAAGCACAGCTGAGCTCGTCCTGCATGGGGAATAGAGGCTAAAATGCCAAAAGAGAGTTCAAGTCCGAGTGCTCTGAAAATGGGACCCTTCCCCTGTGCTGCTCCTGGGGACAAGGGGAGGCTTCAGGCCTGCTGGAATTATCTGTGCAGGAATTCCCACCGTGGCAAGTCTGTCACAAGGCCACACCTGGTGGGTGAAAGAGGAGCCTTTTCTTTGAGTTAATTATTTTGGCGGGCTCGTCTGCTTTGTTTATAATCTGGAGGGAGCTCAATTCTTCATTTTAAGATTTTAATTTATTTAATTAACTTTATTTTTTACTAATTTATATTCCATCAATTTAATTTATTTACTTAGTTAGATTTAATAATTTAATTGATTTTAATATTTTAATATTTTTGAATTTCTGAGGATTATATTTGAGAAGCAGTTAAGTAAGTGAAGGAAAGCACGGACTGTGGCAGGACAGAAGGACCAGAACCCCAGGATAAACACGACCAATCTGTAATGGGACAACAACTCCCCCCTCTTTGCTCACCGAGTCTGCAGCCAGGTGGCTGTTGGAGGTGGTGAACTCTGACACCAGCTCATCAGCCACTTCATTGTAGGAAGTCGTCCCTTTCCGCTGAACTTTTTCACAAACTTTCATGGAAAAATGCCTCAGGCCCTTCCCATTTTTATCTCCTTTCTTGCTTCTCTTACTGGAAAGAAAAAAATATTATTTTAGGGCACTGAATGTTAATAATAAGCTACTTTGTTACACAGCCAACAGGGTCTACCTTTTGCAACAGCGATCTGTATATTTAAATTAAAACCAAAAGTGTTCTGCTTTTCTGCATCAGTTTCTTGTTTCTTACATGTCGGAAAAAAAAGTGCACTGGAGCCTTTCCCTTGCCTTGGCTGTTCCTCCATGGACAGTATTGGAACACATGCTGTGGGAAGATGCTTAAAAATAGACCTGGAATTCATCTCCAGGTAATTTCACAAAAGAACAACCAAAAAAAAAAAAATAGAGGAAAATCTCAGAGGGTGTTTATGCCTGGAACCCAGATTTATGGGCATCTCTCCTGTGTGTGCCTAAAATAGAAAGGCTCAGACACCCCTCCTGAAATCTTTAAATGCAGCAGCAGATACCAAACCTGCCCCTCAGGGATTAACTGTGGGCCAGCAGAGTTAGGACACAGGGACAGGAATTTCCTTTGAGGAGAACAAGAACATATCCCTGGGGTTTTATGGTGCCAGATTAACAACTGGCAACTGTCAGGGTTATTTTCCATTCACCTTCTTCTTCCAGAGAAGCAAGAACTTAAGATAGTAGTAATAGAAAAAACCAGGAGCAGTTGGTTTTCTCACACAGGCTGGATTTGGATGTGTATTACAACAGAAGCCTTTAAAAAGCTCAGCTCTGTTGTTTTTGGGTTTGTTGTTTGTTTTTTTTTAATTAGTCTGACAAGTTCATTTGATAAAATGTCTCTTATTTTACAGAAAAAGGCCTAGTTCTGTTAGCAGTAACAAGCTAAGGGAAATATTAAAATATTAACATAAAAGAACAGCTTCCAAAATTTAGAATGTAGTTAAGAAAACAGAACACAGAAGGAAAAAAAGAATGGGAACCAGAAGATTAAAAAAACCCCAACACTTCCAATCCCTAAACAGATATTCAATTTGATCAACCTCAACAGGTAGGCAAATAAAACCACCTTGAATGCTTTCAAAGAAAAATTTCAGAAGCAAAGATCATTTGTTTGCAAGCATTTGTCACATGGAAAACCAGAACAGTCTTGTTTCTGAAAACCTGTTTGTTTTTCACAACTCCTGGAATCACCTGTAAGAGCAAATGTCTTTATCAGGACGTGCTAAAGCTAAAAGGAATGAATTGTAACTACAAGGAATGAATTGTAACTACAAGCAATAACACCCACACAGCTTTTATGTGAAGGAGGGAAAACTGAAAGTGGGAACTGGACACTCCTCTCTCTGAAGGGCAGACCTGAATAAAACAGCTGTGACTGTGCACATAAAACACGTTCAGCAACACCCACCTTTCGGAAAAATCCGACTCTATGATTTCTTGAGTCCGTTTTCGCTCCCTGAGAAAAGACAATTCAAACTTTAGGCGAAAATAACATTATTTATAGGCCACTAAAATCACCGTGCAGGGCCTGGCTGGGTCTGGTGTTTGCTGTTCCATGGTTCCCAAAAGTGAAAAATCTGACACGCAGAGATGGACACAATCTGAGAGAAGGGGGTTAGGGCTCTGGGAGGAGGCTGCTGGAGCTCGCTGCCAGACAAGTCCTATTCCCAATTTTACCATGCTTTGCCCACATAAATCTAGGTAAGTCACTCCACCTGGAACTGCAACAGTGCTGACCTGAGCTACATTGGGAAGCCCAGGAATATGACAGTCCTTGCTTACAGAGCAGTTGTTTCTTGCATGCTCCATTTCTCATGTCTAAAGCTGAAAAGGTACCACTGACATTCATCACTGATCAGAAAAATTAACCTAGATGCAGAAATAAATTATTTTTTCAGAGGCAAAGTTCTCCATCTCTGTTTTGATACAGCTGAGCTCAACAGTACTGGTATTAAAATACCAAGAATTAGAAACTGTCACCCAACATACAGACACAACAGTATAAAGAACAGAAGAGACCAGAACACACATCTTTAAACAAGGCAAAAGTCTTACCCTGGGAGCCAGCCAGAAGCTTCTGTGATGTGTGTCTGGGTGACCATTGTTGGAGCTGGGTTATAGGGGCTCCCAAGCAGAACACTCCCTGAATTGGTCAGCCTTTGGGGGGTGCTTATGATCTGTCAAATTCAGGAATAAAAAACACAGCTGTTTTAGGAAAACAGAGGTTACCACAGCCCAAAATTCATCAGCATTGCACTGAGATATGTAGGGATAATTCTGTACCAGAAGCAAGCTGCAGTCAAAACATAGAGAAGAGATGCCATCAGAAGATCTGCATACAGTAAAGCAATTACAACACTGCTAAGTTTCTAATTGTACCACATTGCTGTATTATTCACACAGAACTAGCCAAAGAGAAGTAATTCCTAGGTGTGGCAGATAGGATCTGTACCTACAGACACCCAGTTTTTTCTCCAGCAGTACATCCAGGCAATGTCTTGATCCCTGCAATCAATAAAACCTTCTTTCTTTCCAAGGGATTTGTCTCATAATTGTCTTGGGTACCAAACTGAGCTCCAGGCAAAGTGTTCCCTGCAGTTTTTTGCACTCACAAGGTCCCAGGGCATTCTGGCAAGCTAATAGTACAGCACTGTGCCTATGGAATTCCATGGAAAATCTGAAGGGTGGACAGAATTCCCATTTACACAAACCTGGTGAAATTGTAGCTACAGTGCTCAACACCAAGACACCTGGTCTCAACTTTTAAATCACACCCAAATTCACTCTCAAAAGAAGAATTTAGATAGTATTTAAAAATCAAAAAGCATTCATTACCTAATCTTTAAAATAAAACACATTTAATTACTTGGGTTCCAGGATGATAAGATTCATACCGAGGTTTCTTGGACAGCGCTTTTTACTCGGATACCTTATTTCATTTATTAAAACAAATGAAGTAAAAATAAAGTTAAGTGGCTTTTTGAGTACTGACTGTACTGAACATTGTAGTTTCCTTTACTATTTAACTTGTAAGTATANTTCCAGGATGATAAGATTCATACCAAGGTTTCTTGGACAGTGCTTTTTACTCTTATACCTTATTTCATTTTTTAAAACTTTATTTTTACTTTACTCCATTTGTTAAGTGGCTTTTTGAGTACTGACTGTACTGAACATTGTAGTTTCCTTTACTGTTTAACTTGTAAGTATACAGCAGATATATATATATATATATATATATTTACACACTGCAGTGCCACCTGGCGGCCCCTGGCAACCAGCACCGACACTGCTGTAGTGGCTATTTAATAAGAAAATGCTTTCTGAACGTAGATCTATCCTGGCAAAACTGCAGAATAAAAGAATTAAAAAAAAAATGAAAAGAAAATACTGACAATTGTATGTCTCACACCAGGCAGCAGCTTTTGCAACTTCTATCTGCTACAGAACTTAAACTGTAACTAGGGCTCACTTAAGGCAAAAGCAGGGCCTTGAGAAGTCACTGGTGAGAGCAGGACCTGCATTAACAGAGTGCTGTCCCCTGCTCTGGGCTATTTATGGCACTCACAACCATCTTCTGTGGCAGAACTATTCCAGTGCAGTGCCACGGGGCACACGCTCCAGCAAGGCTGTTCTCGTTTCTAGGTATTGCTTTTTTAGCTCCCTGGCCACCAGAAAACCTAAGTTTTTTCTCAAAAGTACCTCAAAAATCTCTGAAACATCAATATATGCCCATATACTGTTATCACTGACAGGAGAAGAAGAGCAGTCTCAACAAGTTAAATCTCTAGTGGCACAGCCAAGGCACTCTCTGACAATGCTGGAGGGAGATTTACTGGTGAGAACATGACTAAAAACATCCAGAGAGTAGCAATAACACTCTTAATGAGATTATTTTTTTTCTTAGTACACTTTTGAGTAATAGTTAAAAACATCTGCTGGTAAAGCTGTTTTAATTCCCACTCCAAGCCAGGCACGTGGGTGTCGTTGTTGGGAGGGGCAGTGCTGGGATGCCCACCCTGCCCCCCAGGTGGGGCACTCTGTGGCTGGGCAGGAAGCAGCAAGTCCCTCACAGCCTTCACCTCTTTGTTTTTGGGGTTTCTGTGTTACACCAGCAGGAAGTCACACGGGCAGTTACACCAGTGGGCTTGCAACACTTACCATTTGGGGTCCCACATTCACGTTGATTGGTCCTAAGGTTTTGGGCAAAATCTTAGTGGGAGAGTTGGTGCTGGAAACTGGCAATGTAATGACTGAGATGTTACCTAAAGAGAGTGGAAAAAAAGAGAGGTTTAAATCACTGCCTTGGTAACCTGTGAAAAACACTCTGGCAAATTCTCACCTCAACCTTCTGGAACCAGATTAGCTTTCCTGTCTCATTCCCTGCAAAACACACCATCATAGACCCCAGACCTTTCAGCAGATGTCACAAGGACAACTCACCAAACTACACCTTTGCTGTTTGACCTTTAAAATTACATTTATTTTATTTTCAGAAACAATTTATTTATTCTTGCCTAAGATGAAGAGCACACAGCTCTTCATACCTCTGCCATACCTCAGCATCAGAAAATTAATGAGAATACTTCAGCTAGAAGCCAGCATACAAATCCTATTTATAATCATAAGCACGTGTAGAAAACATGCATCCATAAACCTTCCCAGCCTTCACCATTCCTCATCTGCCTGCACCAGAGCGCTCTGCAAACATCACTGCAGTGAGCAGATCACAGCCTGCACTGCACAGGTGGAGTAAGTGATGCCTTTACAACTCACCTAAAGTAACAGAGCAGGCAGCTGGGTGTCTGATAAAGCCAAGCAAGCCACCTCTGAGCCAGCACGTTCTCATCCCAGGATGTTCCTCATCCTTGGGATCCAGGACTGCTTACGGATCTAACCCACCCTGCCTTCACACAGCTCCATGCCAGGAGCCTCGAAACACTGCATCTGGATCTGATCTGGTCTCTGGATTATTGGGACTGGAGGTTTTGATCAGCACTGCAGCACTGCTGGGGGGGTCTGCAGAAACAACCAAATGGAAGGAGGAGCTGCCACTGCCTCGTCATCCACAGTCAGCCTGAGTGCAGCTGGGCCTGCAGTCCCGAGCTCTGAGTGCAGCTGGGCCTGCAGTCCTGAGACAAGGACTGGCTCCTGCAGAACTCCTGAGGGCAGCTGGGCCTGCAGTCCTGAGACAAGGACTGGCTCCTCAGGCTCTGGCACCACAGGCAGCAGCTGAGGACAGCTGAGGTGACAGGTTCCATCAGCACACACACACCAGCCCTCCTCCCACAGGAGGCCAGCACAGCTCAGCCCACACGGGCCCCAGCTGATGTTACACAGCCCTGGTCTGTTCTCACATCACCTGCTCACCTCCACTGCCCACTTTTCTCTTCTCACTTGGTCCTCAATATGGTCTCTTTTTTACAATTTCTGCTGGCACACCAATGTTCTGCCACAGGGTAACTGAGAAATCATACATCACTAATGTGATTTCTCTGCAATACCAGGTAGGAGCAACACAACTGATAAAAAAAGAGTACTTAAAAAAAGATTTTATCTTCTGTAGTCACAGCACAGAAGTAGGAAAGATGTAGACATATGCAAAGTGTCTCCTTTATAAAAAAAATCAGAGATATGAGAAATACATACAACTTGAGACAAGGAGGCTTTCTTGTTCTGTGTAAATTCCTCTGGCATCTGGAGTAACACTACTACCTAATTTTCCAAAAGGCAGATCTGTATGTGAAAACATGTTCAGAAACTGCTTGCTTCTCTATTCAATAAAATGAATAAATGATTCAGTCACCTCACTCACCTAGGAAAACAAACTTACAATGCCCCCCCAGGAAATCCTTGCTCTGTTATGAAACATCTTTTGTGAGGCAGCACCGAGTGCACAACACAGCACTTCACGATTTGCATACACTGTGTTCCCATTCTGAGCTCAAAATAGTTCTCCTACTTGTCAGTTTGAGTTTTGCCACAGGATTTTGCCTGGGATTTCCCAAGTTGTGCCAGCATATTCTCCTCAGAACCCAGCCTCCCCCCTCCCTGCAGGCTGTCACCATCCCTGATGTGTCACCTCCCACTCCTGCTGTAGGAATTTTCCTCTTTTCTGCTGCAGCTGAAACTTTTGACCCCGTTATCTCCCAGATCAGCTCTCATATTATTTCTCCTTGTCCCTCTTCTTACCAGGGAAAAGAAAGAAATGACTTTCCCTGGTGCTGACAGCACAAGATCACACGGCAAAGTGCAGTAAATTCTGGAATGTCGGGGTTGGCTTCCAGCTCTACCCCAGGGCTCCACCACAGAGCTGTCCCCAGCAGCACTCCCTGGCCTGCAGGACACACTGCAATGCCAGGTTTCACAGTCAGTGAGATTGTCAGACCTGCTGCACAGTCAGCACAGCAGCACAGTTAGCAGCCACTGTGCCTTCATTTACAGGGCTCCCCAGGTAAATGTACGTGGTCACCACTAGGGCAACTTCAGGAAATAGCAGGGTTATTCAAATTGCTTGATCTTGATTTCAGAAAGACAGCAGCTTACACATGGGCTGTGTTTAAATGTCTTTTTGGCAGGAGTTGCTATCAATAGAAAAAGGTTTTCATCTTTTAACCCCTACACACGAACCTCTGCCAGGCCTGCAGCTGGCCAGGGTCAGTCCCAGAGCACAGAAAGCATGACCACAAAGTGGGAACTGCCAACACAGGCACAACCAGCTGAGGGAACAGGCACTTGCTTGCTGAGATGCTGTATTTTACAGGGCACCTGTGTTTGCTGAGGAGTTGGTCATCTCCAAAGTTCTGAAGGCAAAGTGGCATTAGAGAACAGCAAACACCAACAAAGCAATCTCCTCAAGCCTTATTTACAAAACAGCACAGAAAAATAGGAGGAAGTAGATGCCACAAAACATTCACCAGATTTCTGTATTCAACTGAAAGCAGAAATACCATCAAGGCAACTATATATATATATATATAATACCACAAAGCAACTGTAAAGGCTTTAAACACGACCAAAATCCAAATAAATGCCAAGCCTTAACAACACCCATCTTTGGGGACAGAACAGGCTGCAGTGATTCGTGTCCCAGGGCACAGCAGCAGTGGGAACAGTGATGAGCTGGGCACAGTGAGAGCCACCAGCCTCGAGTCACGGTAATCACACTGCCTGGACCACAAAGGTCAGCCCAGATGGATCAAACCAGAATGATTTGTGTAAGAATACTCAGCTCTTATGTAATGGGCCTCAGCAGCACTTTCAGGGCACAAAGGAGGGCAGTGCCATTATTCCCATTTACCTATGGAACACCAAGCACATGGGAAAGAAATGGGCTTACAGCTCTCATGGTGAAGCTTCAGCTGCAATCCACAGAAAGCCACCCCAAACTGAGCCTGCTCTCACTGAGGCAAACCCAGCACAGAAATCTGCCAGCACATGGGCATGTTTCTCTCAGAACAAAAGCACTTTGCTTCTGAATGAATTATTTTTCCATCCCTCAGCCACCACTATTGTTGTTTCTCAGGGAGAGAAACCAGCGTTGCTATAATTTCATATTTAAAAAAATCATCATCACTACGTAACATTCCTCCTGGCATTTGTGCAATATTTTTACTTGCATGCACAAAGAAAAATTCAAATTAAATGATCTTCAGCTTCAAGCAGTCACAGATAAAGTTACTCATGCTCATGTACATGTGCACTCACACACAGTACCCATCCCACAAGACTCACTTTAAATCGTTGTGTGGCACCCTAAATAGCTCAACTTCACCCAAACAACAGGCACTCCTGTACAAACACATGAAGCTGAGGAGATTGTCGTGGTTTTTCTTCCTGTATAACTAAATCTGTTAGGTCTGCAGCTCAGTTGCAGAGATAATCAGAACAATGTCAACTGCAGGATCTATAGGACCTGTCGGGGCCAGTCTGAAGGAGAGCACGGCTGATGGGGAGCACAGCCCCACCAGCTGGGGCTCCACACAATGCCCACACCAACAAAAACAGCCTTTCACTTTCCAAACAAAACACCAGGGAAGTCTTGGGAATCTGGATTTTATGTTCAGAGCTCTAAATGAGGGTCCACGTTTTTAAAGTGTCTCCAGGAACAGCCATTTAAATTAAATTAAATTAACACAGCCTGTGGCAAAACAAACAGTTCAGAGTTGTGAAATATCAGCAGTCCATCAGGGCATTTTGCAATAACATATGTGATGTGTCCTCAGGATCCTTTGTTACACTGAAACATAAACTGATCTCCCAAGACCAGGATGCAGTATTATAACAGCTTACAGAAAACTTGAATTATTATTATCATGCTATCAATGACAAGTATTCTCTTGGGACATTTATTTGTTTATTTATTGCATAAAATTACTGGGCTACAAAACTAGCTTTTAAAAATTCCATAGTGTGTAGAAGCACATCCATATCTAGAAACACCTGAAATCAAAGAGATTTGCAGAAAAGGAAAAGCAAAATGGGGCAGATGATATTTCAGTGTACTTTAGGCTTACACTGACCAGTACATTTTCAGTCTTTTACTGCTCAGTTTGAGACACATTTACAGGAGTTAACAGCTGTATGCATCCCAAAGTACCAGGCACAGCCTATGGATAGCCAGTTCTGATGTCTGGGTCATCAGAGTTAGGGAACCCAGCCAAAGCAATCTCTATAAGTATGATTAACATTTCCTGGAGCCTGGTGCTAGACCAGTGTCTGTGGCTGGACTCCCTTCTCCCTCCACAGCAATAAACAGAACACAGGATGTAAATTCACAGGATTTGGGAATACAGTAACAATAAAGTATTACCCAAGGACAACAGGGCTCTGTGTAAAGCAGCTGGGAGCCCTCAGAGCTGCAGACATCCCTGAGGGTGCACAGAGGGCAGGTGAGGTGGGTCTTTGGGGCAGGGGGTCACACAGACATGTCCTCTGCTTGGAATGACTGGAAACTACATCTGATATTCCATTTTTGGAATACATACAAACAGGATTACAGAACTGGAAGCCTGTAAATTATGGACTGGGAATGCCTCCCAAACAGATTGAATTTTAAATTCTTCTGGTTACACATGCGACTTTTTAATACGAATTCTGCTGCTTGTCTGATTTAATTCATGCACAGCTTGCAACAACTACCCCAAAACCACAACAGAACTGCCACTGTCCAACTCAATCACAAACCTAATTATACCTGTTTAAGGACTAACCTGAACTGTTAATATTTTGAACAGAATGGGCCAACTGCACAAAGACATCTTTCCACTCAGACCAGGATTCTCCCTGACTGATGGAACACCTCAGTTCCTGTCAGGTCACTTCACACCAGAGTTCTGCTGGCACCCAGCAGTGTAACAGCCTGGTTAGCATGGAGCACGCCAGGAGTTTCTCCCAACAGGCACAATCCCTGGTGAAACAGGGAAGAACACCTGACACACACAAACAGATCTATCCCAAGGCCAGGAACGGCAACAGCCACCTTTGGTCCCCATAACTTGAGAGGAAGCATCCCTTTTGCATTCAGGAGTATTCATTCACTGGAGAATGAGAACAGGGCCACTGTTTTCCTGAGAGAGTTAAAATGCAGATCTCCCAGGGAATCATTTCCATCACTACTCTGCTGGGTCATTTCAGGTGGGGAAACGAAGCCTGGCCAGCCCAGCCTGCCAGAGCTGAACAATTCTGACTGTAATAATAAGAATCTACTACACTTAAGGCTAAATGAAAGGAGACACCCTGAGTGTGCTGCATGGACTACTTCAAATATTTCACCCAGTGGTGGTCCTGGCACAGGCAGCCCCTGGCCATCAGTCCAAAGCCATTCCCTCTCAGATCCAAGGAGTACTCATTTCCAGCTGAGGAAACAAGCTCCAAATGGAGGCCTTGTAGCCAAAAGAGCCTAGGAATGAAAGGCAACAAATGTGGGGAAGTAAACTGCCTGTTGAACAGAAACTGTCCACTAAACAAAGTGACCAACATTTGAGTTAATGCTCTGCTGAGCACTCTGATGTTCCTTCTAAGCACACCTAGGAAAACAAATCTGGTTCCCTTCAGAATTAGGCAGCAAGTCCTTTTATGAGGATTACAAATTTGGATGTACGTGCTTTGATTGTGCAATCATCACATTTAAACATTGAATTCCTCAGTAAATCTGTACTGCATTTAGATACACTGGGTACTAGAAACCTCCCTTTTCACAGACATCATCTATACAAGGAATAAAACAAACCCTGCAAGTATTCTAAAAAGCCTGACTCAAAAAAAGCTGCAGCAGGAAGACAACAGCATTCACTAACAAACACAGGAAACAATAAGGAACCTGAACCCCCAAATAAACCAAACAACCCCTCAACCTGTTTGGGAACATTAAGTCGGATTCAAGAATCAGCAGAAGTGGCACAGCTGTACTGTAACACTTACAGATTAGACTGCAATCGCTAAAGAGTCTGTGAGCTTTAACTTCTGCAGCAAAAGAAACCAGGAGAATACCCAGAGGTTGTGCATGGACACTAATGGTAATGGTGGGAAAGAGAACTGGAGCCTGATCAAAGTGACACTGCAGCAGCAGAAAGAGAGTAACTGCTTCAGATGGGCCAGGGGAAAACCTGGGAAGAAAAAGAGGCCTTGAAACCTAAGCCTGTGAACAGAAGAAAAGCAGAGGAGGCAATTTTGGAGTGCAAGGGCCAAGTAATGAGCTATTTTAATTACACATTTCAGTGACACAAAGACAGAAAGTGTCCCTAACATAGCTCCCATCTCATGGTGCTGATGCTACAGAGAGACTGCAGCTACCTGTGAGTACAGAATGAGCTGCAGCTGAGCTGGTGCCTCAGCACACCTCCCTGCACAACAACATGTCAGTAAGAAAGCATCACCACTTGAATTCTGAGCCTCCCAAACACGACTCAACCATACACAGTGAAATAAGTCTTAATGTTTGCTTCTTTTCTATGTATGCAAATAGAATTCTCTTACCTTTTGTTGGACTCTGGTTCTGATCTATAAATCCTTTCAAGTCTCCATTTGTGGAAGTCACACCAACCTGAACAAAACATTTTTGAAGTCTTAAAATACAATAAACCTTTCTTTGTTTCCTAATATGCAACCAACAATATTATGAATAATCTGTTTTGCATTATGAACCATCATCATTCTGTGGACAGCAGAGTCTAACAAGAGCATGAGACTCAAGGCAAAGAATTCAAGACATATGAAGTTCTCACCTCAAAAATCCCCTGAATATTCTGATGCTGCACCACACACGACCCAGGCAGCCCCTTCTGCCTGCTGTGGTGTCAGTCACTGTCCCCTCCAAATCAACTGGAGCAGCTGCCACCAGGAACACAGCACAAACCTGCCTGATGGCAGAACCTCGGCATTAAACTGCACAGGGCCTGCAGGTCTGAGGAGTGACTGTTCACACAGTTCAGACACACTCCCCAGCTCCCAGAGATAAACTGACTGACCCCGTGTGCAAGAGGTGAATAACATCTACCCTGGGGGTAAATTACCAGATACATGGAGAACTTAAATCGTACACAGAACAGGACCAAGGATCAAATATCTGCTTTATTTTACAGATTATGTAGCAATAACACAACTGATGCTAAAGCTGCTTGCAGCATTGTAATAACCTCAGATTAGAACATCGTTTAATTTTAGACAAATTAAACAGTAACTAAAGTAAACTACACAAGAATAAAAAATACCTACTATAAGCCTTCAGTCTCTTGGTTCCACTAAAGAACTTGTGTTGGGCAAATAATTTCTGTAGGGGAAAAACTGGACACGGCATTGTGTGAAACTGCTTCTATCAAGATGTTTTCACCATCAGGGGACACAGAAAATGATTAACTGTTGTTAACTGCAGTTAATCAACTGCAGTTAATCAACAGCACTACTCTGACCATAAAACACTGTTTAGATGTGCTGATGAGGTGCTTCTGTAAACAGGCTGCTAAAGGTGCTCAGTGCAGCCCCTCGGTTCATCTCAGATGTTGTTTAGCTCCCACTTGCCCTTTCCTGGCACGCCCTGCAGACTGATCCCAGTTTCCCAGGGCAGAGGGTGCTCTGGCTGTTGCAGGCAGTGGTACCAGCAGAAGCTGTTTCCAAAGCAAGTGTGTCCCGTTTTCCCTGCCCATTCCCCGGGCTGTCTCCCAGCAGGTGGCAGCGGTGCAGCAGCAGCAGCGGCGGGGCTGGGGAGGGAAAGCCGAGGTGGGAGCAGGGCAAGGGAAGGAGGGCATGGAAACAGAAGCAAAACCTCTCCTATGACGATCTGGGAGCAGATCCATTGGGAAAAATGAAGCACCCGGCTATCTTTCCCCCCGGGGCCTTGGGTGCAAGGAAGGCTCTTGGGGCAAGAAGCCACTGTGGTTCCTTGCACTGGAAATGTGTTCTCAGGAGATGTTTGAACCACAGCTTGGAAGGGTTGGGAATTGCCCGGTGAACGGCACTGGAAGGACACTCCACTGCCAAGGGAAGAGCCAGCACTCCCGGATCACCGCTGCCTTTGCACAAACAAAAGCTGCTCCCCAGACCCCCTGCCTCTGCAAGAGGGAACACAAACGGGAGAGATTTTAAATTCAAAGAACAGGGGGCCACAGGGATAAATATCATATTAGAGAAAAGGGCCTCAATTCATCTCCAGGGAAGGGATAACAATTATGACGAACATCCTCAAAGACATCACTGCAATTTGTTCACAACTGAACATTCAGCTCTGGATTCACAACTGCATTTCCCTATTGATTCATATCAGCACTTCAATCAAACACTGAAGGTGATGCACATGTGCAGTGTCAGAACAAAAATTCTAACATTTACATTTAATTCCCTGAAAGATTTAGATTATTTAACTGAATCCACATTTAAGGCACTATAAAAAAGTACTTGAGGGGTTTTTTGGGTGCATGTTGTACTTCAGTTACCCAAATGACATAAGATTGTAGCAGAATTTCAGTTTATATGTTATATATATATGTTATATATATATATATAATGTTATTTTGCTGACATGTGAAAGGAGAGCTATCACAGCCATTTAACTGACCTCACCTGCAACAAGACAACCACCCTGAGAAGCAGCGACAAATAACTTCACGTGGATGAAAATTCAGAGCCACCAACCAAAACTAACAGCCTTACTGAAAAAAATCTGCTTGAGTCATGTTATTTATTAGGCCCTAAAAATGAGTTTACCATAAGTATTTGCTCATTTTTTTTCTCCATCTCTCAATTCTGCTTAGGTGCCTTCTTACCTGAAGGACGGATGGGAATGGAAGGACAAAACAGGCAAGAAAAACACATTTTATGATAAAAGCAAAGAATGAAGCAACCCAATGAGACAGGGTGATTAGAATTACATCCCATCTCCAAGAGAATCTGTAACTTTTCCTCAACGTTTTATTATCTGCAGCTGCTTTGTTCTGATTGGTTTTTTTATGGGAGGTGAAATTACCCGTCCCCAATATCCCACAAGCAGAGTTTTGAAGTGCAGAAGCCAACAGGCACGTGGAAACCCTGCAACTCTGCAAACTCAGAAGCATTCTCGGGCCTTCTAAGAACATCAGAACACGCTGGGGCTGGCACTGTCACCCTGAGCATGCAACCCTAAGTAATTCAGGTTGGGGGAACCTGAAGAAGTGCTATAAATAAGGACACAGAGCAAATGACCACTCGTTTCGAACATGAACACCGAGTCCTATGTTCATCTGCACCACAGTAATATTATTTTTTAAGAATAAACCCATAAACATTAGGTACATAAATAGGTTTGCCTGAGTTTGATATGCAAAGAGCTCTCCACAAAGCAGCACAGCAGATGCCTCCTGACATCCCTTTGGGATGTCAGGAGGCATCTGCTGTGCTGCTTTGTGGAGAGCTCTTTGGCAACATCCCTTCCAACCTGTGCCACTCTTATCACACAGCACTCCAGGGATTTTTATTGGGATTGGTATTTATGCTTTGCATCAAACAAAAGGTCAAACCCACAAGTTTTGTGCTGCTGCTCCACATACAGGAGTAGAACTATTTATTTAAACTGGAGATTAATATGTGAAACAACAAGTCAAAGGGGTTTTGCACGTACATATCAAATTATCTTCTGTCTCGGTAAGCCTGAATCACCTCAGAGTCTTTCCTGAGTTTGTGAGACTCACTAGGAGGATTTTGCAAAGGTGAGAAGATTCAACACAGTGAGCAGCTCTTGGTGGGGGGTTTGGAGCAATGGCAGAAGAATCCCAGACTCCCAGAGTGTCTCAGGTTGGGAGGGACCCAAAAGGATCAATAAGGAAACAGCACAAAGCATTGTCTCACTCATCACCCTGACCCCACACCCTTACAGAGCTGCAGACCAGTTTAAATGCATCAAAACCCCGCTGAAGATGACGGGGCAATGCCTTTGTGGCGTACAGAAATCAAGCAAGATCCTTTAATTTGAAGGTGTGAGTGTTTGATTTCTCCTCTCTGTAGTTCTGAGGGCCAGCAGTGGCTGGCAGCATGACACAGTGACACACGTGGCACAGTTCTACTTACATTTCGAGCCGTCATGTCAGACAGGATTGCTTTACCCTTCGGAAAACCATAAGATATCCCTTTTCATCTTCACAGATTCCTTAAAACGAACAGCCTGTAAGAAAGTTAATGAAATATCTTAGCTGAAACCCTGCTTTTTGATAAAATCAATCACCACAACAGTCAGGCTCTTCCCAGACACCAGAAATGTTCAGTGCTTGGGACAGGCAGAGATGAAATCCTGCACACAGACACCACCCTAATGGTATGCCATTACTGCAGTTTTTTAATTAAAACCATGCAATCTTTCCCACCTAATGCAGAGTGTCCTTATAAGAGGGAAGTGAATTACTTCTCTCCAGCAACAGAGAAAGCTTTTAATGAAATGTATGTACACAGAAAACAAACAGTATTTTCAGGAAACACGCAAGAAAGACCACTGCAGTTCAAACTCATCTTTTAAGTATTTTACTAAGTCTGTGCAATTAGAATGATAATACTGGAATTCCAGGAAAAGATAAAAATTTGGGTATACTGAAAAATACATAAAAGTGGCTTATTTTTTAAATGAAAACTTCCAGAAGTCTTACAGAAGCCAGAAGAAAAGTTCCAAATCAATGCTGGCAGCACAAGCCATTTTAAAGACAGAATTAACTTGAAATAGTGTTGAAGTACTTTGAAAGTACTTTATAAGTACTACTTGCAGTTAAAAATGAACTAAAAAAGACATCTGAGTTGCACTTGGATGTGTAAGGGAGGGAGAACCGTTCACGCCTTCAAGCGTGGAATCAACTCAGTACAATTAGGAAGACACCTAAACTGGTTACCAAATATGAGCCACAACCATTCAGAGCAGAACTCACCACTACAAAACCAGAGTGGAACCCGTGCCACCTCCTCTGTATTTTAACCCACCCGAGACTGGAGAACGGGCAGTGCCTTCCCCTCCCCTGGAGGGCAGTGCCAGAACTGCTGCAGTGCGGGCACAGCTAACAGGGCACTCCACCACCACTTCCCAGCAGGGCAGCAGCAGCTCCGGACAGCCCAGAATATTAAATCATAGGCTGTTTCTATGGATGTCTTGGTTTATTTGGCCACCATATCAACACAACTTTGAGTGGAAAACCATTTTCCTCCACACGGAGGTGTCTTCCCTTCCCTGCTGAATGAGCTGTTCTAATCCTCAGTGCCTCCATTTATTGCAGCCAGGATCAGGCAGCTGCTCCAGCACATGAACACCACACAGCTCTACTAAGATATTCTCCCGTCAAAATTTGTACATTTTACTTTTATGACAAAACATCCGAGAAGATTTTTCTCTGACTTCCAAGACTGTGCTACTGAGAGATACCTATTAACAGCCTGGGGAAAGGGGCCACTGCATCTGTGGAGCAATCCTGAAACCTGAAGAAGAGTCCCAGAAGAGCCCCAAGGCTCCAGAGGTCATGGCAAAGAGCAAAAGCTGAATGTTTGCACTGCATCTGAAAATTATGATCTTTGTGCTTGTTCTTTTTCCCCCCTTTCTCATCCTTCCACACAAACTCCCCAAATACATCATCTGCAACTCTGGCCAAATTCATGATGCAGTTTGACCTCTCTTTCTTTAAGAGGCTTTACAAGTAATTTACTCAAACAAACCGTAGTTGAGGACACATTTGCTAAGCGGTTTTAATCCATTTACAGCTAGGCAAACCAGGTTCATCTTTAACAAGTTCTTTGCTGTCAAGCTCAGTGATCCAGAAGGCATTGTCCATAAACCATCACAGTCCTTGTCCACAATGCTCTCCAGCCAGTGGGAACAGTTGGTGTTCTTCCAGCTTCATGAACACATTTTGTCAGGCTCGGGAAGCCAGACTTTGTGACCCCACCATCTGCCATGACCTCTTGTCAGGTCCAGACAAAAGAACCGACACAGATGGCCCCAAAATGGAGATTCCCTTCATCCCCAGTCGCTGCTCGTGCTTGCACCACACACACAGACAAACATAAAGCTCCACCTTTTTGCTCTTTAGCTGGTTCCTCCTGAGGTGGAGCTGCACAAAGACAGGTTCAGAGCCAGAGCACCCGAGACACGGAGATTGCTTTCTCTGAACTAAGATTGCCCCGCCACAACCTAAGCCTTGGTTTCTGATCTGCTCCCACAGTTCTGCCTTTTGGGCACATATTGCACGGCACAGGGAGCCAACCGAACTGTCTGACTTTGTAAACTTTGACTTGTGGCTTTTCTGGAACATCTGTTTCCTGATCCCTTGTGCCAGTGACACTAAAAAGCCAGTTTGAGCACTAAATTTACAAAAGCCCAGATAATCAAGCTCTAGCTGCAACAAAACCTCTAATTTGTACCTGTTCTCCTCACAAGTTAAAAGCCAGATCTGCTGTAAAGTTGCTGTGATAGTGAAATTGAATCCCAAGAAACAAATCAAAGCAGAAAACAGTCACCTGCAGAATGACATTACACTCCTTATGTTTATCTTCTATGGTCCAAAGTCTTGCTGTTCAACTGTCCCTGTAAGATGCATGCAGTGGGTAAAACCCAAGAGCAGAAAAGAATAAAGTTACGGGACATAACACTCTGCTCTCAAAAATTAACATTTACCACACTCATCCTGCTTTCCCTTCTCAAATCAGCAAAATCCGAGCTTCACATAGCCCAGCACCACACAAAGATCCTCCTCAGTGCCACAGGCCAGTTCAGCACATCAAGTGTCATTTTTATGTAAATATGACATTAGTACTAAACACCTGTAAATGAAGACAACTACTGGATAATTACCCAAATTGTTATGACATTAGGTCTTTACAGAACACATTAAAAAAAGGAGATATTTTAATATACTAGAATGACTTTTATCATCAAGGAGCACTTTTTTCATTTACTTATTCAAGAATATTGCAAAATGAAAACTATTCCAAGGAGCTGGGTCAGCTGAGAGCAAAGTGTGATCCGTTTCAGGAAAAAGAAACCTGCACAACACGAGCCTTTCCACTAGAAATTAATTGATATTCTTCACAGCCCTCTCCATAATGCTGACTTTCAAGCTATGCAAGGCTGATTTCAGCAGACACCGGTAACAAAAAGATTCCTTATTAATCAGTACAGGCTCAGTGTTAAACCACTAATTTATGCACAGCATCTACAGGGCTTAGACCACCTGTTACACATATGCTGCTTCACTGTGGCTCAGTTTTCTGACCAGTAAAATTTCAAAATGATGAAGTACTTATCAGAACTCCACCTGCTCCCAGGAAGCGTTTCCCTATCTCATTCCTAAAAAAAACCTTCAGTATCCACCTCCTTTTTGAAGAAATTGAGATTAAAAAAAGACCAGTATTAGTGAAAATATCTGTATGTACAAGTCAGACTCACTTCTTGGCATCCCACTCAACAGAAATGCAACTTTGGTAGCAAATCTCTGGAATTCAAATTACAGGTTTTGCACCCCTGTAAGAAAATTCCAGTGATCTGTCAACCTTCTTTCTGAGTCCTCTTATGTACCACCCAACATCCAGCTTCTCACTTCAGGAAGCACTTCAGAAAGGAGTGGATCCAATGTCACATCCCCAGAGTGGGAAATAAGTCCCCACCTTCAGCTATCACACAGTAACTGGTATTATAATACTGTTAGAAAGCAGCTCTTAGGAAGCATTTGAAAGGAACTCTCATCATGATGTGTATGATGCAGGAATTGCAGGTGCAACTTCTTTTTCCAGCTTTTACTGTGAGCAAATGCATGACTTCAAAAAAGTCCTGGCAGATAACAGACACGGTGATTGGAGAGACCCAGCAAAGGGAAACCAAGAGACTTCACCACTAAATGATATCAGCAGCTTTTAACAAAATAAACTAATTTAAGAAGAGTAGTGAGTTTAAGAGCTTCGGTTAATCACTTTTACTTGACTTACAAGGCTGCACTCTACAAATCCAAAGTTTTCCCTGCTAAGAGACACAAAAATGAAATGAGAATGGCTGCTTTAAACCAAGGTGCAAATGGAGAAAACCACCTGAAACTAATCTGACAGTGAAGACCCCACCCTGTAGCTGAGACTGAGCAAAATGCCAATGTGTCATCAGAAGAAATCAACTGGCACCTGACAACAGCAGTAATGATGAGTCAAGTTTACACAGCACCAAGAACTTGGAGACCCAGCCAAGGCCTAGACACGAGTTGAGTGAGTGTAAACTGCAGCACTGCAGTGGTGGAATGAGCAGCCACCACCCAGAGTGGTTTGCACAAAGCACGGCAGGGGAAATGCCCCTTTAGGGACCTCTTGCAGCTCATCCTGAGGCACCAAAGGAACTGGATCCCTGTCAGTACTCTCGGACTGACCCCAAGTGCCACAGCCCCACCCCTCACACCAGCTCTGTGTTTACTGTCACTGCTGGACTGCTGTGACCAGCACCCTACACACACGTGCAGATGAACACGTTACATGACCGCATATGATGCACATATCCACGTGACTACCACGACACCACTGAGGGAGGCTCCTGGTATCCTGAATCCCAGGGATAAAGACAGGTCTGAGTGGATGTACAGGTGACAAGAACACACAGCACAGGCATAAAATCCAAAGCTGGATTCGAACCTTCCCTAGCTGAAAGTGCCCAGAGTGTGCATGCACTGAACTGCACTGCTGAGCCTCAAGCTCTGCTGCCTGTCCAGCCCTGACAGTGCTGAGTGCCCGACCCCAGCCACCCAGAACGGGACACTCCTGCCCTCAGGTGACTCCGTTTCTCTGGCACGTTCTCACACAGGCTCAGTGTCATGCCAGTGCTACCAGTACTCTTTGTGTCCAGGAATAGGAGCAGCACTCAGGGCTGATTTCAAAATCAATGAGGTGAAGCATGTCCCCCATTGCCCAAAAAAAGGGAACCTTACACTAAACATGTGCAACAATTCCCAACCACTTGAACCTTTGAAGGCTTTTTTAACTCCCCAAACCAGCTTACTGCCATTCGAGATAAAGCACCTTGGGTTTGATACCAGAAAAATGGGTAACATTCATGCAGAACTTTAAACAAGATGATCTAAAATATCTTTATGAGTTTTATATACAGCTTTTATCAGCACAGATACATTTGGAATTGACAGAAATGCAGCTGCAGGGTTTTTTAAGTACCAATCTACAAGCTCATCTGTTCTCTCACGAAGTTCTGGTCCATAGCTGAGTTCTACACAGGGCACAACATTCAGGACTCCACTGCTTCAGTGGAGAGAGCCAGGTACAGCTTCCTTTCAGAGCAGAGAGCACACTGTATTTCCACAAACACATTTCTGCCTTAAGAAATTTAATTTTTGCAATGGATTGACACTTGAAAAAATTTTAGTGATTTGTACAAATGACTGTGAAATAGCTGGGTAAAATGGTCCTTGTGCATTGCCAACAATACACTGGCTTGTCTTTTTGAGCTTAAAACAGCATCTTTTTGACTACTGAGACTTCACACAAGCTTCTTGCTACCACCAGCTCATCTACTGTGTGATACATCAGGGAATGCTCTAGATATTAATCTGCTCTGGTAATGAGTTTGGAGATTATAAAATTTCTAGAGTTACGAGTACATTGCCAAATCCATGGAGCAGTTGCACCACCCTGCTGAGATTTACTTTTGTCTACATCCCTCAGCTGGAAGGATCTTAACATCCAATGAACTGAAAATAATTTTACATTTGCATTTAATTAAAGATCGCCAAGTTATACAGGGATAAAAAACTTGACAATGAAGAGGCTTAGTAGCTACTTCTTACATTTTCCTTCTAATTTGCTAGAAGCTTTGCTCTAGTTTAAAGCCATTGTTAACTCTGCTCTCGCATGGATTGAAGATTATGACAGCATTCACTGAAGGGGAAAGGTTACAAAGAATTTCATACTTGTGTAGTTGTACCTCAGTAAAAAGACAAAAAGGGATTTTTCCAGTGATGCACAAGCTCCCAAGCACTGATTACAGCACCCAAAGTGACCTGCAGGGCACAATTCCACCTTGCACTGCTCTGAGATCTGCCCCTGCTGAAATTGCTGAAAGGGATCTTCCACCTTCACCCACTTCTTCCACGTTCCTTCCCTCCCCAGGTACGTGGTGTCAACAACTGCCATTCCCACCTGAGCTCCCAGTGAGCCACTTCAGTCCTCACACTTTTAGAACTGCACCAGTGGGGCTGAGAGGGTGAGAGGAGAGTTCTCTGTGTGCTGTGACCCACTGACAGCTCCGGGGGCCACCCAGGCTGGGCAGTGGGCAGGACCAACCCTCACAATTATCAGCTCTACGTATGAAGATACTGATTTTAAAAAACTGTTTAAATGCATTTGGAATTGTAAGTTGAAGTTTAAATAAACTGAAGTTTATGACAATCCGATTGCACATCTAAGAGAAGAGAAACACATTGCTGGTGTGTCTCAAGTCTCAAGGTCAAGTTTACAAGAAAAGGAAAGCTCTTT
The DNA here is from genome assembly GCA_013399735.1 of Tyrannus savana. Lineage (NCBI taxonomy): Eukaryota > Metazoa > Chordata > Aves > Passeriformes > Tyrannidae > Tyrannus > Tyrannus savana. Next base: position 55,622 of record VXAW01010364.1, on the reverse strand, counting down.
CCTCCCAAGGAACAGCGAGCCCAGGCACATGAGGGTTTTTATGGCACTCTGAGGACATGAGCTCACTTTCACTCCCAGTTTCTAATCTCATCCACAATTACTGGTCATGTCACCACCACAATACTTGGATGACCACTGTGGTTCACAAGTGACTTTTAATGCATTGAGGCATCAGCTTTCACAAGCCTCAGTGAGCAAGCACTGATACATTTGCTTTAGGATTTTAATTCCCACAAATACCACTATAATAGCTGCTACCAAGTTGAAGAATTCCTCTACACAACTTCACTAAAAGTTCACAGCCTTAAAAGACAGCAAGAACCCACCACAACCTGCTGATTTCTTTCTGAACAGATGACCTTATTCATTTTTTATCCACTTACATCTTGTGCTGAAATTCACAATAACAAACCAGTAAATGAAAATGGTCCCTTGCTCTCACAGAAAACATCTGCTGACACCACCCCTGGTTGCAAATATATTAGTATACACATTAGCATATATTAACATACACAGCAGTCTTGCCAGCTGAACCATGGCAGGCCTGCACTTTGATTTGCTTGGCTTGATTTTTATGCTATAAATGTGTAAAGGTATAGAAGTCAAGCTGAGCAGTCTGTAAAGACCTGTATTGGAAACCATCACTGCACACAGGAAATCAGACCAAGGAGCAAAGAAGTTCCTTTAATGAAACTATGAGAGTAAAATCACTTATTACTGCCTCACTTTGGCTAAAGAGGAGCAGTCTCCAAACCAAATAACAGGGGAAAATCAGAATCCATTTCATTCTACTACTGGATGTCACAAAGCACGTCAAGAATCAATCCAGGAAGTTGTTATAAAACTGTCACTCCCTACACAGCTGCTCCTTTTACAGTATTTCCTTGCAGATACCAAGTTTCTCAGGTCATGCAACAGGCATTTATGCTTTCAGCTCTGACACAGTATGAGCACTGTCACCACACTAGGACACTGGGATTGTTCCTCACCTAACACCTAGAGTTTTGGGATAAACCCGTGTGATTCCAGTGACTTCTTGGCTTTGCACACAAAAAATCCCCCAGTGTATTTCCTAGCACCAGACCAGACTGTTTATTTTCCCTGTTTCAAGATTCACTGCTGCTTCATCGGGAGTCCTGTCCTGTGAGTGGAATTAGAAAGGCAGAGGAGAAAGCCTTAACCATCACACCCAAAAGTATATTGAAAAGGCAAACAATTTAAGAAGCTGTCACTCAATACAGACAGCCCTAAGAACACTATTTTAAGTGTTTAAGTCTCAGAAGAAATGCAATCCAAGAACTGAATTAGGCTGGCTATAACTGGAACTCATTCTGCTCCACATTAGGACGCAGAAGTTTAAATATTCCCACTTCCCATATTTTCATTTTTCCCCTAGTATAGAACTAAATCATTTGACCTGTGACTGTTTCCTCTTCCAAAGGCACCAGACTCACTTCACAACAAGAAACATTGCAAAGAAGGATTTTTCCCCCTCTTATGACCATCTCTCCTGCCAAGTCTTTTCTTTCCTAGAACTCAAACTTCTCCTTACTCTTCCAAGCTTTTTCAATGTTGTAGTTAGCACCCTACACGTTATTTTGAATACAAAACATCTTGGAGCACACACAGCACTGGCACGAGTATGGGCTGTGAAATCGTTCTGGGTTCCTGCAGTGACATTGGTCATCTCACAGACTTTTGCCCCATGTATACAGATAATACCTTCTTTTGGGTTTGATAGGATATAATCAATTAACTGAAGTTAAATTGGGAAGGGTGAAGAAACTGAGGAAAAAATATTCATTTCTCTTTTAACAGTATCCATTTTTACCAGCATAAAATTATTTTTTAATCAAAGATGGTATCGAGTTGCAATGTGCTAGTGTCACACAACCTCCAACGTTCTGCTGTTTTCTGTTAGACAATTAAGTTATATCACTAATATAACTTATATATGATATATAACTATAACTGATATAGCAGTTAATAAAATAATCAGTGGTTAAAAGTATTAATGAAGAGTCAAAAAAGTAATTGGACTAATTTCCAAATTATGAAAACTGACGGAGTGGTAATTTAAAAAAAAATTTTACACAGCATGATAAATCCTATCAGTTTAAACCATTCATTTTCTCTGTCAAATCAAGAATTGACAGAGAAAATGACCCCCAGAGTCGTTTCCCCAGAGCACAGCAGGGGCTGTGACACACAGCTCGGCATTGCCCCTTCACTCAGGGAGGGAGCACGCTCTCGCCTGCCTTTTTCTCCCACATTTCAAGGAAGTTCGCTTATTCCGCATTTTCCTCCTATTGTTCGCATTCCCAGTTCCAGCAGGCGGTGTTTACTCCGGGTCCAGCTCCGCCGTGGAGCCCTTTCCAGCGGGGAGCCGGGGCAGGCCCGTAACTCCCAGGAAGAGGCAGCGGGGGAAGTTTTGTTGTTGTCGTGCCGGGCTGGCCCTGTCCGGTCAGCGCTGCGGGTCGGGCCCGCCCCGGCCCCAGCTCCCGGCC
>VXAW01010364.1:32718-52566 GCA_013399735.1 Tyrannus savana | reverse complement strand
CCTGCCCCTCGCGGCGCGCGCCGGGCGCTGTGAGGGAGCGGGGGCCGCGGGTTCGAGCCCCGCCACAGCTCCCGCGGCTGCACCTGCCCCGGCCGGGGCACAGGGAACAGATAAATAAAGAAATAAACGCACAGAGGGACCTGTCTCCACACAGCTCGCGGCGCCGCGCTGGCTGCGGCCGCCAGCCCCGCCGCTTATCTGACAGGCGGTGGCGGGGCCGCGTCCCGGGGTGCCCCGGGGAGGTCAGCCCCGCCGCGGGCAGCGGGGGCATCCGTGCCGAAAGCGGCGGGGCCGGGCAGCACCGACCGCCCCTCGCCCCTCGAACCCACCCGAGGCGGCCCGGGCAGGCGGGGACACCCCGGACAGCGGCGAGAAGGGGCTGCGTTCAGCATTTCCTTGCCCGTATAAAAAACTCGTTTCAACAGAACAGGATTAAGTACCCTCACAGAGATAACATAAATAGAAAGCACTGCCAGTAGTAAAAACCAACACGGGCACTGGTTCTGTTGGAAGTGCTGCTGGAACATTTGTTGGGCCAGGCTTTCCATGGGGCGGCGGGCACGCAGTTCCCCATCCTTCCCAGTCCTGGAACACAGCTCAGTGCCAGGGAGCAAGCTGAGCAAAACGAGGGGTATGGGGACACAGAAGCAAGAGCAGGTGCTTTGGATAGCGCTAGACCATCCATATACCAGATTAAACATGGTAAACTTGTGTTCTTCTTGCTTTACGGACAGCATTAAATGCTCTAGGAACACACACTTGATCCTGTCCCCTTCACTAAAAAGGGAAGGAACGTCAAAAAACAGGTGTTCAGCCCATAAAATAAAGTTCTTCAATGTCAGTCTAAGGGCACATTAGCAAGCTAGACCTGTATGTTTACCTCAGTGTGGCAGTTCATGACTGACATACTAGCATTTGCCCAGGAATTCGCTGACTGTGTGGTCTTGGTTTCCTTTCATCCTCTTTATAATACTTCCATCAAATGTAACAAGACCTTTTACCAATATTTGCAGTGTTATGCAAGATACGTTCATGAAAGCATTAAAAAAAGGGCAAACTATTGTGTTTTCTCTAGGAGACCCCTCCAGCAGGTACAATCCCAGTTCTCCCATGATGCCTGCCCTGACACGAGTGCAGAAGGCGTGCAGTGCCTTGGAAAAGGGAGCAAACCAGGGGGGCTGGGTGATTGCACTACTCACTAAGTTACCTGAGCTGAACAAACACTTGAACTCAAACCCAGCCTCGATAAAGACACTTGGGCTTCAGATCTCTCTTTCTGGTTCACTGGTTTCTTGACCTTTCTGCAAGAAACACCAAGGAGCTGAAGTTAGATGTTACATCTGATTATGAATGTACGAAAAATAGCCATTTTAACCACAAAGGAGAGAAAGAGAAAAGTCACTCCTGTAGTTTGCATTTGCTTTCTACAGCAAACTGCAGATTAACTCCCTCTATATACACACACACACTGAAAGAGCAGCTCCAGGGTTTTCCTTTTTTACTGTCTTCTAATCAGGAGAGCAAGTCTGAATGTTCTTGTCAAAAACAGACGAGAGCAACTGAATTTAATTCTACATAAAATCAGCTGTTACAGGAAAAAAGAAAATACTGCTTAGAAGAAAACAGAACTCCAAAATCTTGGCCAATTTCATTACAGTGAGATTTTTAAACATAGCTGCTGATTTTTCTCTTAGTTATGTAAGGAAATTCACACGTCTGCTCAACATGTTCAGCTATCTGGAGACTGTTCTCCTGATATGCAACACTTAATCCAAGAGTAGTTGGATCCCTCCAATATTAGAGGTGTTTTTCCATCCATACAGTGCCCACACAGATAACAGGAATTGTTAGGAATGATAAAAGTGCCAAACTGAGATAGCATTGTCTGCTATCAGCACTGTGTGTATCTGTGAGGGCAGGATGACCACAGGTCATTAACACATCTCAACTGAACTGCCCACTCTTTGTAAGCCTGATGCATCACTACCCATCCTATATAAAACATTCACAGCTCTTAAAATGATAAAACTACAAACTAGCTAATGTTTATCATTTCTGTATTGTTACCTTTGTTATCAAACTCCGCTGATAGAAAATGTAAAATTGCATATCCTTTCCAAACTGATGAAAACTGCCCTGAAATAAAAAAAAATACTAAATACAAATAAAAACAGCAGCAGTAAAGGCTGTCTTGTTCTAAATAAAAGTTAGCATGAGTGAAGTTCTACAGTGGTCTTCATGCCCTTCTGTTAAGACAGCACAGCACCTGTAAAATAATTCCAAATTCATTATCAATTCACAGGTACCACTTTTAGATGTCAGCACATTAAAAAATTCCCGGAAAGATCAAATTTTCTTGTAACAGATAAGCAAAAGAGACTTTGATCAGTAACCAAATTTCTCCAGGATGGCCATTAGTCTGGTTAGTCTTTGGGCAACTACACATCACAAGCTGAGGCAGACTCTCTAACCTTCAAAGGTTCCTCCATTTGGGAGATTTAAAGACACCTCCTTGTTTGTTTCAGAGACTTCCTCACTCCTCTGAACCTCTTCCCAACAGAACTCATGACTCTGCAGGCATTGGAATGGCTCAGCTGGTGAATGGACTGAGGCCTTTTCACCTCCTTCATTTGCAGTGAAGTTCCTCCCCTGCAGATTTCAGGCTCATGAAAGGAAAACAAATGACATTTCCTGCTTCACGAAATTAAACAGTGACAGCGGTAAAATGCTTATCCCAAACAGGCTCTCTAAGACACTCCTTGGAGCAACAGGACTATACAATGTCTTGGGTATTTGGGTACCTTCCATCTCCTCAGCTGTGCTACTGCCAGGAGGAAAACCACCCCACGTGAAGGTGCAGTGCAGGGCCCGTGGCTGCTGAAATACCTTCAGTGCAGGGCCCATGGCTGCTGAAATACCTTCAGTCCAGGGCCCATGGCAAAGGGATCTGAAGAGGATCAGGCTCAGCTCCCATTGCAGCTCCATCTGGGAACACTGCCTGAGCAGGCCCAGCAAAACCACAAGATTAGCAAGTGGACATGAGTCAAGGAACCCTCGTCAAAAGGGCAGTGGGTGGACATTATCCCCAGGCAGATGTTGATGAATCTAAACTCAGTGAGAACAAAAATACCAGCAACTGAGGCACAAACTCCTGCCTGAAATGCCCCACTAAAAGCCTTTCTGTTCGACGTTTTCTTTAGCAGTGGCTTTGTAAGGACAGGAGAACCACAAACCAAACACAGATGTTAAAGCAAAGCAACTGCTTCACAAATCCTGTCACTGCAGGTTCTTCCTTTACAGCAGGAGGAAGGATTGTTTATATCAGAGTCTTACCCCATCTGTAAAAGCAGTATCTCTGGAGCCATTAGCCATGCCTGTATATCCTGGCACATTCCCAGAAATCAGCAAGCAGACCTGTTTCATTAAGGATTTCCACTAAAGAAGGATCAGGACAGAACGGTCTCTGCAGCTCGCAAGGATACCCAGAGGGAAAAAAAATTGCCAAGATGTAGCACGGGTTGAACGGCAGAAAACAACAAAAGAATTAAAAAAAATTGGCATTTTAAGCTAGGGGTGACAAACAAATGAGATCTAGTTTGAAGAACACAGGTAGTGTAAATGCTCCAACTCATACTACATGACTAAAAGAACTGAAGAAAGAGTGTATGATTTGACCTTCCATGCTTCAGCACAAGGAAAAGGGAATGACAGCTCTTCATTCCTCTTCAAGGAGAACTGACAAGTCAAAGGTAATGTCTTGTCTCCAGTGTCTGTGGAATACAATCACCCACAGCTCCAACTTGAGATTATTCTGAAATGAAAACGTTTAATCATTTTAAATTTTTGAAGCTGATTTACACATACTCCCGAGGAAATTACAGTAATTTAAGAGTAGTGATTAGCAAATACATAATAATTAACTACACATTTCTTTAATTACGGTTTATTTGTTTAAAAAATACAAAAGTAATTTATGGCTTCAAAAATAGACTTTTAACTCCCTTTTAGCTAATAATAATAGAATTTAAGAATGGCCTCGAAAATATTAATGGTACAAATATCTACAAGTTAGATAGCATACCTGGAAGTATTTTTAATGTATCTGTGTTGGCCATGCTAGGTAAGATTGCTTTTAGTCTTTATAAAATTTTTTAAAATGTGAGCTACAAGTTAGATAACAACCACATAAAAAAATCCTGGGTTCTTTTTTTTTTTTTTTTTAATGGAGTGCTGAAAGCCTCTTTGCTTTTGTATTTCATCTTCATTTAGTGCACAGAAGCGTCATCGCAGAGCTGGGCCAAACGTTTCCTTAGAAAGTCACCCAAAAGTTGGTAACAACAAAATGTCTTTGTACACAATTGAATCATCACAACCCACCCCCAACAACCATTTTACGTGTCTCAGCAATGCCTAGGGGAGTGTGTGTGCTTTTTACCCTTCCTCGATGATCAGCATGCCAAGATTTCAGAGATCAGAGGGAGGTGAGCTCCTCAGGAGAGAATCCCTGCTAGGAAGAACCCCCTTTTCAGCACATGGAGGGACTGCAGCAGCTGGAGCACAGCTGGCCATGGAGGGACTGCAGCAGCTGGAGCACAGCTGGCCATGGAGGGGCTGCAGCAGCTGGGCCACCCCCAGGAGGGCAGGGGGGACACCAGAACTGCAGCTGGAGCACAGCTGGCCCAGGGACATCACAGTGTGTCACAAATCCAGCAGCAGGGGGGGAACTCAGGACCACCTAACCCCTACAGACACCAGCACCAATTCCAGTTACGGTTTTCACTGTCCTGTTATAAATATGAACGAAAACATCTTAATTCTTCTAGAATTAAAATGCCAGTTTCTACCAGTGCAGGGAGTGTTTTGTTGCTTGCAGCCAGGTGTCCATAGCAGGTCTGTATTCCTTTGCATCCCTTTGGGGCTCAAACACTGCTTCTATTCTCCTCAGCTTCTTCAGTTGTTCTTTGTCAGTCCAAAATCCTACAAACAGAAAATTCATTCTCCAGCTCAACTGTAAAAATGTTCTTTTTGAGTTGTTTTAATCTATTTCTCAGAGATCCAAAGCAGAGACACAGTAAGAAACCACGACAGCTTTCCTTTACTCAACCAACAGCTTTCTCAGAGGGAAGCACATTTTTAACACTGTGAAAACCCTTTCCAACAGGATCCACTTGTTCAGAATCCTGACAATGCATCTGCTCAGCTGGGATGGTTTCCAAGGAGCAGCTCTGGGCACTGAAGTTCCTGCAGGTTTCATCCACAAAGTGCTTTGGGCTGCAGGTCCTTCCCAATGCAGAAGGGTCACAAACCCCAAGATTTAACTGCTTTCCTACTGTCAGCTGGTGTTACAGATTCAGATTAATTTAAGTCATTAAATCCTTCTTGCCTGCCACAGGCTCCAACTTTCTGACACTTTAATTGGTGAACAAGTCTTACCAAAGCATAGAGTTTTTATCTTCCATTTGTGTTATCCACACATCAAAGCAATTTAATGAAAATACACTTTGTAGGTGCATATTCAGCAAAACCATTGACAGTTTGTAGTTTTAAGTTAATGATATAAAACAAATCTGGGTAAGTAGAGCTATTTTTTTCTGTTAATAATTTATTTTTTACTTCCCTTTCTGTGAAAACCTTCCAGAACAGAGGCTCAGCTCACAGATGGCAGGAATGACAGGGCTGCAGGTGAGTGCAGTGGCTCCCTTGCCCTGTGATCCACCCCCATCCAGCACTGCTCAGGCAGCACAAACATGGGAATGAGCACAGTGAGGAAAGAGGAGCAGCAAAGCCAGGGTTCACCTCTTTTTTCTCCAGTTCATCCTTCTGACTGTACTGTACAGAGAAACAAACACTACTTACCTTGGATTCCCACCAAAAAGGCTAAAGTAATCCTTTGGGGAATTCTTACTATTATTTGACGTTAAGCCCTTTTTTTGTCTGATTTTTTTCTCTTCATATTTACAAAATGCATTATAAAGGGAAAAACAACAACCTTTTCAATGTCTACATACCTGAAGCGAGGCCTGCTAGAAAAGCTGCACCAAGGCTAGACATATCTGCATTTGCAGGTTTTTCTATCTTCTTATTAATTAAATCTGAAGTCATCTGCATAACAAAAGTGTTATTACTGACACCTCCATCAGCTCTGTAGGGAGAAGGGAAAAAGTAGTTAGAAAAACGTGTTAAGTTTAAATGCTTGTTGCTGGCATTTCAGAAAACAACTCTTGGTGTTCCACACCTGTGCACACATCCTATCACTGACAGACACTGAGGACACGCAGACAAAGGGATGTGAGAGCAGTTCACAACCCTACAGAAAATTCCATGAGTTTCTCTCATTATCTCCTAATGCTTAACCCACAAGTTGAATTGCTACTATTACAGTCACTGTATGAAGCAGCAATTTTCTATCAATTAATAAAAAACAACATAACCATACAATTTGAAGTTTGCATTACAACATAAATGGGATCAGAATTCTAACATTCCCCAGGCTGTACTTCCACACTTCCCACTGTTCAGTTTGCACTCTTCATGTGACATTGCAAGGCGCACTCTGGTGCTACCTGAAAACAAGCATTTGCCTTCCCTTTTACTGTTGTTTTAATAATTAGAGCAATTCATTGCTCACCTACTGCCAATCAGCAGTGCCAACAGGTGTGAGGAAACTCTACTGCTGCTGAAGCTACATTAACATTTGATTTGGGAATCATCTATTTCTCAGCAACAGAATTATTACAGTAAGATAAAATGCACGATAAAGTTCACAGCTGTTTAAGGTCAAACTCCCATATATTGAATTTAGAGGTCACACAGAACTCACCGAATGGTTCGAAGAGGAATGTGCACCTTCTTCACAATGGTGTCATAAAGCAGTTTGTTTCTTTAAAAAAAACAGTTAGCTGAATTAAGCATTATATACTCCATGAAGTGTTTCCAGTATCTACGTAGTCAGAAAACAAAACACAAGGCAAAAAAAGCCTCAGTTCTGTCAGAACTGCTGCAATAGGGTAGTGAGTTTCTAGAATGCACAAATAAAAAAACAAAACCAGTGAAACTGGTCTGTGGCCCTTACTGGGCATAATTACAAAGGCACAAGTATGGCTAAACCATGGCCCATTCTGGAATGTTCATTTTTTCCACTGCAAATTGCTGATAGGTTTCTACAGACAAGATGCAATCACTGATTTCTCACTTGGAGTGAGGGAAGTCGGCCAGCAGAGCGTTAATTGGAGTTTACCCAGCTGTTCTTTAAGGGGAATAGCTGAAGGCTTCAAATTTGACTTGTTCTGAAACATTTCATTTAATTGGAGAAAATCTAAACACAAAGGATCTCTACTGTTTTTCTGTTTGTTTGTGTGATTCTTGGGGAGTCCTGTTTAAGGGCAGGAGCTGGGCTCTGTGATCCGGATGGGTCTCTTCCAACTCAGTATCTTCCATGATTCCACAGCATAAAGCTTTGAGCTTCAGGGGTACTTTAAACACAGCTGGAATGGGCTACAGGTTCTGACAAAGCACTGTCAGCAGAGCAGGGACAAACTTCAAACAGAAAACAGCTTCAGAACATGTAAAAAACAATATAATTTAACAACCTATATGGTTACTGAATAACAAACACTCTGAACTAGCAAATATACACCAGTGTCATTGTGAAGTGTTAAGGAAAAAAGGGAGCAGCTGAAACTCCTTTCCAGCACAGCAGTAACAGATCACTACTATTTATATTTCACAAACTGCACAAGTCCAGGTATCCATTTCACACTGCTGATCTAAACAAAAGCCAATGCAAGAAAAACAGTACCTGAAAGCCACAGACTCCAGTATGGCTCGGACAAGATGGTTTCTGGTGGTGGAAGGCTTCAGCCCCAGGAAAGAGGCACACAGATATGTGTCATCCACAGACACCTGCACAAGAGACCTCACCGTGAGTTCAGTGAATTTCATTTGTAGGCTTTTAAGAAAGAAATCAAAGAGTAAGAAGAAAAAAATAACTTACAATAATTACAGGCAGCAGCAAGAGAAGAAAAGTGAAAACAATATGTAAGAGGAATGTAGTGTTATTTTAGCTACCCAGTGAACAGTTTAAATAGCTTCTTTCAACAGCAAAAGGTTTAAGTGACTTATTCCAAATCTGCCATGCTAAATAAGTGGCTGTTTGAGAGCAGGGAGCTGGGCTACCTGGAGAAGAACTGAAACTCCTCTTTGCTTTGTTCCATCAGGACTTACACTAAGGGAAGGTTAAAGATGTTAAGTCTCTTCAGAAAGAATCACTAGTCCTGGGAATGATTAAAAGGAGTATGGTAGACAAATGAAGATTAAAAAAACTCCCAAAGAACTTTTAGAATCACACAGAGGTGAGGTAATTCAAACCACTTCCTATTTTGGTAGGGTTTTTCTCAAGGGGAGAATGGTGTTTAAGCATTCTGATATGACAATGATCTTCATACACTGATGAGTGACAGATAGTAAGAACCTGAGTAGTACAGAATAAATACTGTGACAGGGTGGAAATTATTACATTTCAACAAGTAAAAGTTAAAATTTTAATTGGGTTATTAAAAATACATTCTGAATTATATTCATAATTTTACCTGGAGACCTGGAATGAAACAAACGCCTTGAGAATCAGCAATACTCTGTGCCATCTTTGCTGTTTCATCTACACTGGTGAAAAGATCTGTAAGGATGCATAAGTTGTGTGCTTTTATTACATTTAATTCAATTTCTCCGTTTTGTCTCGCTAAGAGACAAAAATCTAGAGTCTGAATATTGTCTTATGTAATATTCCCAAACTATGCATTCTAAGGGAAATGATCACTTCTCTATTTCATGCCCATCAGTCACATTAAAAAACCCAAACTGTTCAGAGGAAGGTTAAACTCAAAAGGATCCTCTCCCACCTCCTGTGCTGTAGCCTTTTAATCTGCACACCCTGTAAGAGCTCACTGTATTTGCCAACAGACAGAAATGGGAAGCCTCACCAACCTTATCGAGGCTCACCTCGTGCTTTGGCCCAATTCCTCTTTTCCCATTCTCTAAAGCCGATAAAAGTTCCTGAATTGTGCTTCTTTGCAGTAACACTTTCAGAAAATAAAGGTCTTACCTGTTACAGAGTTTGAAGCAGCATGCCTTTTTTAATCTCCCTCCCTATTTTTTTTTTCCCTGTGTAGCAGCAGCTGTAGCTCATGAGCATTTTACTGCTGACCAGCCAGAAATCCTTCACACCTGTGCATGTACCAATAAACCCCATTTTAACCCTGGAATCTGAAGCAGCAAGCTCACACATACACACTGACCCTGCAGTCCACAGCTCTGACCTGAGCCATTTCCTCACAGCCTGCTGCTGTTACCCTCCAGGCTCAGTCACATGGTGGATGATAAAGACCTGAGGACCAACCTGAGTCACATTTAACCCCAAGGGCACACACCAGAGCACAGAAATGCACACATGCACCAAAAGCTGGCAGCTGTAAGAAAGGGGAAATTTTGTGGTGACTACACTCCAGGGAAACCTCTCCCAGACAATCTTTTCTTGCATCCCAGTAAAACTGTGCTAAGTTTTTAAGTCAGGCAAGCAAATTTCTAATTAGAACACTCAGAACAGTTGTCCTGTAAACAGCCAGTGATTCTGAACATCAGCTACCACAGAGCTATTATTTTCTTAGCCTTTCATTAAACTGGAATGCAAACCCTTTCATTACATGATAATGGCAGCCAACAGGCACATCACCTCTGTGGGAAGCAACACCGACAGCACCACCACTTGAGAAGTTCTCCACATCATTTTCATATAAATCAAGCCTGTTATTAACTCCAGATGTGGAGCTGGAGACCTCTCAAGAGCACTGCAGCAAGTGCAGGGAGTTTGTCATGCTCAAGAGAAAGCAAGGAGTGAAATGTTTCAGGAAAATCAAAGCCTCCACAGGTAGGAGACTCTGAGGCAGAGGCTGAAGAGGAGATGATTTACAAACCAAACTCCAGCTGCCTGCAGCAAACACATCCAGCACAGAACACACTCACCTGCCACTGCAGCTCTGCTGTCCACAGCACCTGGGCTGCTTTCTTCAGTCAGGAATAACAAAACCAGGTCCATTAACACAAATATGAGCCCATAAAAAGGTTCTCAAGCAGTTACATATTTAATCCTCGATAAGGAACTCACCTATATCCTGAGCCCATCTGATGGCAGTGCCAATCTCGGATATAGTGCCTTCAGTTAAGTAAACAACTTCTTTCCCAATCTTCCAACCAATCAGTGGATAAAGACCTTCATTATGTTCCATGAAAGAAAACCACTTGGTTAAACTAAATGTTTCCAGAAAAACACATACAAGCATTTCCCACAACAAGACCAACAAAAAAAAAATTATTTATTCAATTCCTTTGCAAAATTGAAGCTAAAAAAATAAAATCACCAATAGAGGTTAAGTACATTGTTTGAAAATTTAGTGATGGGATTACAAGAGACTTGAGCAACAGGTTGTTAGACCAGGTTAACAAAAAACAAAAAAAAACACCCCACTATCAAATTACAAAACAAGCTCCTTTAAACTGAAGAGCTATCTGTACATACTTTTATTTTTCATATGATAAAAGATTGTGCATACCTAAAAATTTATCAACGTTTTCCTATTAAGGTCCATCAAATTTTCCCTAAGGGATTCTAAAAAGTCAGATTCTTTTCCCCCCAGAACAAAGAGTTTTGATATCTGTTTCAGTAAGAACTCAGCACAGGAGTCCTGCATAGCAGAGTTTATAATGCTAAAGCAAAAAGATCTGGTGATGCAGCTGGGGGACATCTGCATCGCCAAGTCTTCCCTTGAAAGGGACAAAGGGACACACATATCTCCAGACCACTGGTGCAGGTGTGCCTTACAATCTTTACTTTTCACCAAAGGTAAAGCCACAAAGAAAAAAAAGACCAAAAAAATTAATTAAGCCAAAATTCCTAAAGAAAGGCAGCTAATGTGGGACAGAAAAGTCTATCCAACAGGTGGCCTTGCTGAAGATGCTCTCCCCAGAGTGTCCAGGAGTGTCAGTAATCCTGCCCCTAGGGAATGGGTCCATGTGACACTGGGCATGACCAGAGTCAATAAGAACCACTGGACTGCCAGAGGGACAGCTTTTACACCTGCACAGCTGACTCCATCAGTGAATTGTGCCAGCTGATGCTCTTGAAGGAACTACTTTATCTCTGCTTTTTCAAACTGGCACAACAAGAGCTAAATGTAGACCAGAAACCAGAACAGCAGCTAATGGATAGCTTGCACAAAGATGTGCAGGGGTTCCTCCTGCAGTCTTAAATACATATGTCAGCTTTAAAGACTGAACACTTCATGCCCAGGGCACTGAGAAAGTCAGGTACTTAATTGTCCTACTGTCCCCATGACTGCCAAAGACACAGGCAGAATCATTTTAGCCTAAGGAACATCCTGCAGCAGCACAAGTTTCCCAGCACTGCCTTAGAAGAGTTTAACTTCTATCAGATCACAGCTAAGTATTTTCTTAAAACAGACTGGAAAAACCTTACAGAGTGTTTTTTTTTGCTATTAGATTTCCCCAGACTACCTATGTGTGATTTCCTAATGACATGATTAATTAGCCTGAAATCATTTGCATTCACAGGGAATTCAGTGTCTGTGCTATTCAGTTCTGACACATCTCCTGTATTTGCCAAGGTCCTTCAAGACCTGAGCTGGTCAAAGATTCCTTAGCACCCTGCTGTCCTCCTTGCCAGCCCCACCCACCCCACTCTGAGCTGCCAGCTTCCCCAGACTAGTAACTCTTTAAAAATATGACAGACACAGAGAGCTTGGGTGGGCAAATTCACTTCAGTGTCATCTGCTGCTCTCTTGACAAACAGCCACCTCTGGCAAATTAACAAGCTGGACAGACCACAAATGCTCAGAACAATGAGGTTTTAAACACTAGAAACACATTGAGCATTCCTAGTGTTTTAAAAGACAACTAGTAACTGTTAATCCTGCATTATCTCACTGCAGGTAATTTGCTGCATAAGGGCTCAAGGGGAGGAACTCAATCCACTCCAACTTTTTGCTGTGAGAAGCCAGAGGACCAATCCCTCTTTTCTCCAGTCTTCTATTGTACAATACTGCTATCAAGAACAGGTGAAAAAAAAGAAAGAGGGAGGGATGCAGGTAGCAGCCATAATTACTAGTAGTGTTCTTGAGTTCTCTTGCTGAGAAGCATATTTCAGGAGAAGCAAGATGCGTGTTTCTAATTAAAAATCTCCACAGCCTTGTGGGCCAGCCCTCCCCAGCTGGTTTCCTACAGCTGAAGAAAGAAGGAGAAGCACAGCCCTATTTTACCCCTTTATGTCCCCTCATCATTAACAGCTACCAGGGAACAGTGAGAGAGCGGGACACTCCAAATGCTATCTTACTCCTGTGCGAAGCAAAGAGGTGCTGCCCGGTGTTGACGTTCCAGAAGCCGCCCGTGCCCATGGTGAGTTTGACGTCTCCCGGCTGGAAGCAGCACTCGCCAAACATCGCTGCCTGCTGGTCAGCCACCTGCCACCAACACACACATCACCCCAGCTGAAAAACGCGATGGAAACCAAAGAATGTCTGATGGTTCAATATCTGACACGGATAAACGGGGCATTTGCAGTCCCACAGAGCACAACAGAGCAGCTCGGCTGGAATTCTTCTTTCTCCAAAGAGAAAGTTGGAAGTTTTGAGGTCTTGCCTTCCTTTTTCCCTGATAACCTCCCTGTACCAAATTATTCCAAGCTCAGTTTTTCAACAGTGATAATGGTTATTAAATGTAGGTGCTTATGTTTTCGCTTTGGTGAAACAGGAAGTTTCCAGATTAATTTAATCTACAGTTCTTTAAAAATAGCAGGAGAAATTCAAATTACCTAGGTGACAGTTTTTTCACTTAGCTCAATTCAAGCAGATTTTGCTACAAGTCATCACTTTAGAAAAACAATGAGTTTTTCTCTTTCAAATTCTAACTACTCAGGCAAGAACATGTTATTTTCCACTTATTTTTAGTGAAAAAAAAAAAAGATATAAAAGGGACCACAAGCAGATCTATTAAAAAATGCTCTTATATTTGTGCAGTCCTACTGGAGTCAAGGCAGAGAGGACTCTGTTGCACAACTCTGTATAGAACAACTGATTTTGAGCCAGGGACACACTCTCTACCAGAGCTTAGAGCCCTGCATTCAGTGTTTAACCATCTGGTCCCTAACCCTAATGGACCTCAGCCTCCAGAAATCCCTTCCCATTCCTCTCTCTCCTCCTTTTCCCCTCAGGGTGGTAACCGAGTTTTTGGAGAAAAACTCAACAACCCATTCTACTGTAATTAAGCCACAGCAAAGGAAATAAGTACTAAATCAAAGGCAGATAAATAGTGCAGGTACAAACATACAGATTTAAGCAAGGAAATATTTTCACTCACCAGTGCCATTATTGGAATAGGTACCCCAAATATTTCAGAGTCAGCTGATCCAAAGTTGAAGCTTAAAACAAATGTTATGGAGAAACATCACAATACTGAATTGCACTTCTTGTTAAAATGAACATACACAAGGCCTGAGCCTGCATCACATATGAAAGGTGATGCTGCTGATTTATTTTAAAGAAAACATAAAAACTATCACTAACTACTGTCTTGAGCCCAGTAAAAATAAACTTTGCACTTCATATATTTCTACAGAAGATATATCTGCATATAGAAATAACTTTGTGTACCTGCACACATAACTCAGCCTGTGCAGATTATGTAATATTTTTATAAAGGCAATTAATTTAACAGTTATCATATTCTTTTAATGATGTCTTCACAGTTACCTCGTGTCTTTCACTGGTGGATAAATAGACACTGGGAGAGAAAGCAGATTACACAAAGTGGGGCTCCAACATTTCTGAAACGAAAAGGAAAAAGTAAAAATGTCAGCAATCCTCTCAGAAGCTCAACAAACAGCAACAACCTTTCCCAGAACAGCACGTACCGTGAAGGGTTCAAAGATGCCCGTGGAACTGGCATTGGAGTAATCTGTGGCATACACAGACCCTGCCATGAGGAACACAGAACAAAGCAAGCCTTTCAGACAGCCAGACATTTCAGAGGTTCCTTTAAACATCTCACTGGCTCCCATCAAACACAAACTGAGTGTGTGTGAGCAAAATCCCAGCGATAGCACGAGCACAGACACTTCACCTGCTGCTCACCACAATAGTGACCTCATTTCCCCTCAGGAACCTGGATGGGAGAGCCAACCCACCCCTCACCAACTGCACCCCTCTCAATCCTAACCCACCCCAGTGCTCAGCATTAGCCCTCAGCACAGAAACACGAAATTCTTCCACATTTGCAACAACTCTTTGTTTTTTTTTTGCTTTCACAGGTTCTTTTCTTCAATCAACACCATTTAGTTGTTAGTCCTCTCTCAATCCTGCATTCTTCAAAGGTTCATTACATTGAACAGTTATTTCCCTTAGGACAAATTGCAAAAAAGTATTTGAATTCTAGGATACATAAAACATTATCTCTTACATTCCAGTGCATTTTATTGATATTTAAGAGGAACTGTAACATTCACCTTTAGTCAATCTATACAGTAACCATGTGTCAATCGTCCCAAAGCAGCAGTTGTTTTTTCTGGCAGCTTCTTCAGCCTGGGAAAAAAATATACATACGAACAAAAAGTATTTACAACTGGATACAATAAAGAGAAATATATTTACTAATTCCTTTTACCATTTTCTTCATGGTTAATGAGAAAATATTCTGTAAGGAATTCGAAATGTTGTTTTCCTTGGGATCTTATACCCCTTTAAAATGGGAACTTCGGGTTTCATCTAATTTCCACTAAGTGATGATGTTTACAACTACAGAACTCACAAACAGAACATACCAACTAAATTCACTCAAAACATGACTGAATACAAGGCTTTAACCAAGAGCCCGCATCTTCTGAGCTTCTTGGTTTGATAGTCACGTATTTTAAGAATCAGTGCCTGAAAAAATGTAGGAGAGCGTTCATCTCACTGCAAACTCAGCAGCTTTTTTACTACTGCACATTTCCAGAACCAGAGGAAGAAGCTGTGTGAGCACAAGTCACTATTTAGGGGAATGGGCTTTGAACATTAACACAGATGAAAGTCTTTCTGTTTCTTCTGAGGGGAAGAACAAGACAAACCTGAAGCGATTCCAGCCAACAGTCACAGAACCACAGAATGGTTTGAGCTGGAAGGGACCTGAAAGATCATCAACTTCCAACCTCCCTGCCCTGGGCAGGACACCTTTCCCTGGACCAGGCTGCTCCAAGCCCCGTCCTAAACCAGCTCCAAGTCACCTGCCATCATCCTCACTGGAGAAAGCTGCTGTTGTTCCTGTCCAGCTTACCTCAGGGATGTTTTTAAACACCCAGGACAGCTTCATGGAAGTTTGTTGTGTTGAGAAGGTAAGAAAACTTGGCGCCAAATATCGATCATTCCCAGTCAGGAAATGAAGCACCGTAAAAATAACCCGGATTACCTGTTTGAAAAGAGAACAGTGACTTAGTGTTCAATCTCGCCTTGAAAGGTTTCTGATCAATCATCTTTAAAGGATGACAGCACAGGTGGAAGCTGCTGACACAAGACTAGATTTCGAAAGCTGAAACTCTGTTATTCTTGTGTAAGATCAAGTAAGGATTGTAAATCAACAGATGGCCTTCCTGCAACACACAGCACAGGCAAGAGCAGCTGCACTAAAGTCTGTTTGTCCACTTAGAGGAAAAGTAACTTCTGTTCTTCCAGTTGGAGCAAATCTTTCTCTTCTAAAGGTACGAAGCACAAGCCATGAGCAGCATAAAATACACCTCCTACAGATGATCTGAGCAAAGACTACGTGGAAAAAAACCCAAAACAACAAGAGAAAAGCCCAAAGCACTGCCAAGCAAGAAACACCTGCCTACAGCCAAAAAGGATGCTGCAGCAGTGTTAACATGCAACGTTTTATTATAACAAAGAGCCTAATAAGTAACAAATGCATATTAGACCTATGGGTGTCTTTTCCCTTAATTAATTACCTGCAGGCCATCAGTGCTGCGTTTTGTTTCTTGGCACTGCATTCCATGCTAATATTGCCCAGTGAAACATTTTGAGGCTACAGAACATCACCCTACCACCTGAACAGGACACCTGCAGTATTCCATATACTGCCCTATTGTCATAAAAATGAACCAGCTCTAATGTGTCCAAGCTGTATCTACATTAGCACAGTTTTACCTTCAGCAGAAGGGAGTTATTCCAGGAACCCACAAGTTCAGCACTTCTTGTGTCTTGCCAGCTTATGAAATTATGAAAAGGTTTCCCTGTCCTCCTGAAAAACAGCATTGGGACACTTCCCCTTTAAAATGACAGAACACAGATTGCCCAAGAAATTCATCATTCACCATTCCCCATCAGGACAATTAACACTGGGGCGATTCCCAAAGTAAGTGCACATCCTCCTGATGGGTTCAGGGAGTTACTAGATAAGCACCCAGACATTTGGAATGTCAGACTTCTTACCAGAAATAAAAAATATGTATGTGTTGAGCTCTTCCAAGGCCATACCCTTACAAACTGTGACTGCTGTAAGGTGTGGCTGTGCAAACACAACAGGAGGGACTGACATTTTTTTACTTTCAGGTTGTGACTTAGCACAGTTCAGCATTTCCACAGCCTGCCCCCATCCAGCCCATGAGTATAAATGAACACAAAATCATTTGAAACCACACACAACGTACATACTTGTGCCATGTCATGAAAGTTCCTCTCTGTGTGGAGATGCCAAGACCAGCAATTTGCCCCATGTGAAGCCCTGCAGCTAAAAACCAAAAACAAATGAGAAAAAAAAAAGGCATTTATTTGAAGAAACAAATAAAAACACAACTTCTCCAATATAATTAGAAAATCTATGGAATACTTAGGGAATTATTAGTTTAAGAGAATATGAATCTCTGCAGGCTGTCCAATTAAGTGGCTAGAGCAGTGAAATGTCAGACAACTGATTCCAAAGCAGATAAACAAACTTATGGATTTTCCAAAAGCAGTTGTGGCACACTGACCTTTCCTGCCTCCTGAAAGGCCTGTTGACACTCTGCAGGAATAATCCCAGAGACAGGCAGGCAGATTGCATAAGCCTATACACTCAATTAAAATGTGCATTTCACATGGATGAACGCAAAAGAAAGCACAAACAGAAGTACCTTTACAGACTCACAAAAAGAATTTTGGTAAAGAAACAAGACTAGATCCATCCTGTAGGCAGTAAAGAGATTAATGCCAGTATGTCCTGATTTTTTACATCACTTTGATAATGACATGTCTCACTTTAAACATTTCTTAAGCAACCTTTCACAATTCCTAAGAACAACTCTGCTTAAACCATGAATGCAGAGTATACCTCACAATCAGAAGTACGCAAATGCACATTTGGGTGTACACCAACTTCCCTGTTAAACCTTACCTTCAAATTACTGTTACAGAACATTTGTTCTAACATATATAACTGTAAATAATTAAATATGTCCACAGCTGTTTTCATAGCAGCTCCAGTCAGCTTGCTAAGCTCTCGTGCTCTGCAGATGCCTCCGTGAGTGGAGTGAACTTCCATCAGAGAAAAACAAACCAAGAGACAAGCATGGATGTTTTTCAGTTAACCTGTCTTTTGGATGGAGTACCAGAGTAAGAGAGGGGGTTGGGACTGTGCAGCCAAGAGTTTCCACCTTTAGGTAGGACTGGACTTGATCAGCTCACCCACCTGCACATGGAATCACATGTTTAGCTCCACAAGCCCTGCAAACCCAAGTGGGTTTGCAGGGCTTGTGGAGCTAAACATGTGATTCCATGGAACCCAGGAGGAACCCTGGGTTCCTCCTGCTTCCAGTCATTCCTGCCCCTGACACCACACCCTCTCTTGTGCCACTGGGGAAGCTCTGCTGGCATAAACAACCGGACAGTGATTCCACTCAGGAAGCTGCTCTAGACTTGAGACGTTCCTGTAAAGAGGAGGGTGGGACTGCTTCTTTCGACAGCAGTGTGAGGTCAGAAATGACTTAAAAATTACCTAAACATGACTTGCCAACAGTGCACCCTAGCCTGGCCACAAGACAACCTTCCCCTTTTCAAAGTAGCTGAAAAATCTTCCTTCCTCCTCTGCCTCACAGAGCGGGAGTGAAGGAAAACAGAAAGGTCTGTGGGGGCTGAGGTGGCATTGCTATCCTCGTGATGACACAACAGTTGTGGCTACTGAGAAAACCAACCAAGGGCCCAAAATAATCACCTTACTCCTGGGGATGGTGACTTTCCCTGTTCCCTAGGCAGCCTTCCAAAGGAAGAGACGGGCAGTTTGGCTTGAGATAGAGCAACACTTGTGAACCAAATTGCAAGAGGGGCTGAATGGGAGGAATTTAAAGCAGTGGATGCAAGAGTGTGATGTACACACACAGGCCAAGGAGGCTGGGACCTGGGGGAAAGCTGGGATAACCACTCTCTCTTCATGCACAGAGGCACGGGGAGGAAGCCAGACAGTGGGGAAGGATGCATACACAAAAAGCTGGAGCAACACGGTGCTGTCACTGATGTGTAAATCAAGCATTCACTGGATCTACTTCAATCCCGATCTGGCCCCACTGAAAGCAAAAAGGTCATTCAAGTGCCCTATTTTACATAATGACCGAATAGACCTCAAAGCATGTTGTAGGCCTGTGCTCAGTGATGAATTTTCAATACTAGTTAAAAATAAGTTATCTAACAGACTTTTTACTAATTTTGATAAATAAATAATTATTTTCTCAAACTTTAAACCCTTACTTTGTACAGCCTCTTTTATTACACCAACAAATTGACTCCACAGCACTTCAGGATCTAATTCAACCCATCCAGGACGAGGATGAAGCGACTCCACCTGTTCAGGAAACACAACATTTTATGATCCCTAGTTTACAGAGGCCAGCATTCTTGTGCAACTCGGTGCAAACAAATTTGCTTTTGCATTTTTTTCCTCTTAATTTTCTGCATCTCTTGTAAGAGAAGAAAAAACAATGTAACTTCTAGAACAGAGTTGAATCTGGGTGTGTGATCTCTAGAAAACTTCCTCTGTTCAGAGAGAATAAAGAAGCCCAAAACCCCAGGAACTTCAGAGGCTGTAAAGTCCTTTCAGAGCTGCAAATTGGGAAGCAGATGCTCAGAGAGCCTTTTGGCTCCACCGCTGAACTCCGAGCTCCTGACCAGCAGCACGGCTCNAGAGAGCCTTTTGGCTCCACCGCTAAACTCAGACGGGGATGCCTCCGAGCTTCCAGCGAGGGTCAGCTCCACCGAGAGCAGCCCCTGCCACCTCTGAAACCCATCAGACTTCTGCACTTCCCCTCACTGCAAGCTTTTCGCTGCAACAACTAATAGTAAAAAAGTTACCGGAGTGTTCTGGAGACTGTCTCGATCCTGAAATCACGATTAGTACAAGCCCAAAAGCAGCCCGAAATCCCTGTTCCAAAGTTAACACTTTTTCACGGGTAAACGCCAAGTCCTACGCAAGCCCCAGCTATGCCCTGCTAACAAAAGCCGTTTTGTTCCGAGAGGAATTAGCCGAGAAGCGACTGAAGCGAAGGTAACGGGGAAGGGCGGGCGGGAGCGAGCGGGGAGCGCTCCGGCGGTACCGGAGGGTTCCCTTCCCCGGGGGCTCTGGGGAGGGGGAGCCGGGGCGGCCCCGGGGGATGCCCGCGCACCAGGACGAGCCGAGGAGCCCGCGGGTCGGCCCCGCCCGGCTCCCCAGGCAGGTGCGGGCCGGGCTGAGGGAGCGCCGCGGAGCGCGGCCGGACTCACCTTCCTGCAGCTGGAGCCCCTGACGGCGGCC
>VXAW01010364.1:0-32656 GCA_013399735.1 Tyrannus savana | reverse complement strand
GCCTCGCAGGCCGCGGGCCGGGGCGGAGCCCAGCGGGGAGGGGCAGCCCCCGCCCTGCGCCCCCTCACGGGGACGGCCCGGGGGTCCCACACGCGGGGCGGGAGAGCCAAGGCACAGGCGGCCTCTGTGTAAATCCAGCTAAGGCACGGGAAAGGCTTTTCTAGTTAAACACCATCTGAAGGCAACGAGCACCAGCCAACAAACTGCACGTCATTACACAAAGCCATCGGCTGCAGCGATTCTCTCGTGCCATCAGTTCCCATCACAGAGGGAACCGCGTTTAAAATCACGGCTGGAAAAGAATAAGTGACAGAAGTGTTCCCGTATCGCCCTGAGATGGGGCTGTGGTTTTTCAACACAAACAACCAAAAATGTTCTCAGTTAACCAAAAAAATTCAGGATGCTCAATCCCAAACTAATATCAACAGAATTTACTTTTAACCCAAATTTTATCAGAAGAATTAGTCAATTAGTTTTAAGTAATTTAATTAGAGGAGGAAAAGCAAAAGCAAATACATTGAAATATTGAAAATATTTTCCCCCTGCATTTCTGGTTTGACCCCTCTTACAAAAAAATTCTACTCTGAACTACAAAACAGTATTATGTGGGATAACAGTCCGACAGGGTTGGATCTTTAAACCAGAAATACTAACGACAGTGAAAGCCACATTAAGAAGAGGCTTCTCACCTCACATGGGCAGTTGCAGAGGTCACTGGGACAAAGGTTTGGATCACAGGGAGCTGAAGGCACGCGAAAGAGAAAGCCAAGGAACGACTGCTTTACCTCTCCTCCCTAAGGAACAACATTAAAAAGTCACAATCTCTTTGACTTTTATATTCTCTTTGACTATAACTTGACAAGTTAATACACTAATAGATGTATGTCAGAGAAAGGTATCAAGCGCTTCATTATCTCATTAAGATTACTTTCCTTCAAACTAATTTATCAAAAGAGCACATTAATAATTATTTAAACTCCCAAAGAAAGCTCCCTCATTAAGATGCAACACATGTAACTGTTATAAAAGGCTAAAATCTCTCAAAATATTAAAAAACTAAAAAGCCTTAAGAAAAATGGGAAATTGCATCTAGACATCCTTTGTGTTTTAACAGTAACAATGCAAGTGGGACTTGTCTTACTGCAAGATTAAGCAAAACCTCAAAAAGAAAATGGAGGTGCAGGTTACTTTCTTCTTATACAAGCTCTTAATGTAACAAATACATACCCTTCTGACTGCAGGGAAGTGAGCGTAAGCAGATTTCTTCTTGCAGAGCTTAAATTCTGTGTGATATGTCAACAAAGAGCTTAGATGTGTACATGGTGCAAAAAGATAACATGAACCAACTTGCAAAATTGCATTGCATATATAATCTCAGTTATAGGCATCATGCATTAAAATTGCTTCATTTATGAGAGGCTTATGAAATACAAATTTTATATTATTGTTCTGATTGTAATGTGATAAAAGTAATGCAATAGAGGAGGCAATGGGCTTTCAGACATGTATAGCTTGTCCACACATGACTTATCTGGCATTGGCTTCTGCTGGTTTGCAACAAATAATACCATGCCCACACACTCTTCACCTATCGAAAACCTCTGTCACCCTCAGAGAAAAATCCTGTCGCCAGTACTCATAAAACCCCCAGGTTCATCTTAGCACAGACAAGAACTATTCAATTTCTAGTGAAAATGTGTGGAGTCCTTCCTTTTGTACTGTGCTGCAAGGCTGGTAACGAGCCCGTGGAACCTCTCCCACCCCCCTACGTCCTGTGCTGGGGTGAGAGCACGCAGGTGCCACCTCACTGCTCACCAGGGAGCTGGCACACCTGGGGCACGTCCCAAGCACTGCAGCAGCTGGGTCCTGCACTTCTGCATCTTCTCTGCCCAAATCCTCCTCCCTGGAAAGCAGGACTGGTCTTTTCCTGCACTATCAAACCAAGTGAAGGAGTGGAGGCACTCCCAGGGCCTGCCCAGTGCTGTGGCAAAGGAAAGAGTTATTAAAGAAAACCAACCAAATCAGAACATCAGGGACAGGAAGATCCTGCATGGCTGGCAGGGACAGCAAAACCCCTACCAGGAGTAACTCACACTGAACATTTGTAAGCAATGCTAGCACACTCAGCATGTTTCAGGCAGCAAGAAGGGAGTTACCGAGAGGCTCTGAGAGACAGGACTGCTACAGACCCAGCTCACCTGATTGCCAGAAGGAAAACGTGATCTTGAGAAAGCCTGGACATTTTCTAGGACCAGATTATTAAACACAATTTCCAATTTATTAATTAAACTGCATTTTGGATAGTCAACTTATTTTGTCTCAAAAATGAAGGTATTCTTGGGTGCATTTCTGTGGTGTGACTGATACATAGAAACTTCTTCTTTCACCCCAGGCTTCCAGTATTAATGAACCAAACTTGTCCCTGGCACTGCTAAAAGGATCCAGCTACTTGAATCTAAGAGAGCAAGACACAAAACTTGTAATGCAGCGGTTTTTTCTCTCTCTTTTCTTCCTTAGCTGTATTTTGTCAAGATGCATCTATTCTATTGCCTCATCAAACTGAGTTACCATTTTACCCCTTTCCTTAGCTCTACCTTTTTAACAAGTTTTAACATTATGAAGCATTGGCTTCAGGGCCTTGAGTCCTTAAATAAGAAAGAGCCCAGTGATTTCTGGTGCTGCCCATATCCATCACTCATTAACCCTGGCCTGGAACCTTAACAGACAGCCCAAAGTGAAAGGGATGATCTTGAGGCAAGTGCTGCAATAATTTACCTCATGACTCTTTCTCAGCAGTTCCTCCTCTGCTCCTGCCAGCATTTACCACTCTCCTCAAAGTCAACAGACAGAACCACATACAATGACATCACTTAATGTATCCTGTTAGACTTGTGTGTCATTTCAGCTTTTGGCAGCCACAGCAGTTCCATTCTTGCTCAGTCACCCTGCCCTCGCTACAAAAACGGTACCAACACAGCTGGTCCTGGGGCTCCACAAGGAATTCTCTGAAAAACAGCACAGGGGAAAGAGTTCCAATCAGAGCAATTCCTTGATATGGTTCATAATGTGGCTATTCAAAAGGTTTGGCACGAGCCAGTGGGAGCAAGCAGTAAGAGACTGGTTAAACCTGTATTTTTAGTAGAGAATTGCACATCCAATCTGCGCCCGAGGCACAAGCACTCCTTCCCTGCTGCCAGCTCTGCAACACAAGAAACCTTGACCAGGAAATGAGGTGGACTTTGGACAATCAAGTTTTAAGCCAAGAATTTGTCTACCACAGCAAGTGGAATGAAAATGGGTGTATTTACTCTGTTACTGTTTCAGTATTTGGCCATTACTTTTACCCAACCTAAGGAATATCTACACTTGGAGATTAACAAGATAATGTCCATCATCCTCTGGATGTCTCTTAAGGATTTATTACGTGGCCTGAAAATGATGTAACTATTAACAACTTACTTTCTTACAGAGATACTTTTCCTGTTTATAGATGTGTGTGTGTATATATATATATATATGATGGTCACTTGTACCTAGAAAATTCAGGGCTGAACAGCTCTTTAAAAGAACAGTGATTTCAAACTTGGAAATTCACAGGAAAAAACTGAAGACAGAAAAAATGGCCATCAATGAGGCTTAGTCAGAACAAGAGAATGGATATACTAGAGGCTGAAGGGATGAAAAAGCACTTAAGAACTATTGTTTCAATATGACCTAACCATTAAAAAAAAAAAAAACCACCAAAAACCAAAAAAACATTAGAAAAGAAAGCAAAGGGAACGAAAAGGAAAAAAATTAAACTGAGAAAAATGTAGAAGGCAGCAGCTCAGTAAATTCCCAGGTTCCAGCAGCCTACACTGCCCTCCATTCACCTGCTGAGTTAAGTTTTGGTGACTGACAAAACATTTCAGCTGTTTGAAAGAAATAGGCACAGGAACAAACATCAGGAACTAACAGTAAATTGCACCCTCTATCCCAAAGTGGCACTACATCTAAAATATGCTAAGTTACTCATAAATACATCACTTAGTTGCATTGGAATCACTTTTTGCTTCGCTGTGTACCCTCAACATGCTACATTTGATGACTTTGAATTTTACTGTTACTTGCACAGAAATTACACTTTAGTTTTGTTGGGGTTTTTTTGCCAGCCTTTGTCTTCTGTTCACTTACAGAAAATACAGGACTAGGTGTGACCATCAACTTCCATTAAACACTGCCAATGCAGGGATGCTACTGACCAAGTTCTACCAGAAAAAAATAAGTCTTAATGGAAAATGTTCTCTGTGCTGTCAAATAATAGAATCAGGTTTACTGTTTGCACTTGCTGGCATTGCAACTCCTTCTTGTTTTCTGCCTTTCAAAGCAAAAATAAAACAGAAAATGTGTGAATTTAAAAAAAATAAGAGTAAGCAGCCCATCAAAAAGTGGCAGCAGTAAGGAACTGCTGTTGGAACCATGGATTCTTTTGTTAATAAAAAACAGCTACTTACCTCTCAAAATCTGATTCTTCAAAACATTTCTCAGGTACAGTCTCAATAGCCAGGGGTGCTCCTGCACCTGAATTTGAACTCTTTTGGCCAAGAGGGTGTGTTCAGACTGCCCTCACGCCCTTGGTGTCACTGTGTCCCTTTTCCAGAGACAGAAGGAGAAGAACATCACTGTCTCTCAGCAGCAAGGAGGGCTGATTATGGAATACAGATGGAGATCACATTGCAAAGAATAAAAAAACATCCTTATTGTAATAACAATCCCTTCTTTGGGAGTCCTCACTCACCTGGATAGTTCAGATCAACCACAGAAACTGAACAGCAGTCCCTAATTTTTGGATGGGAGTGTCCATGCAAGATTTATTATACCCTAACCAATAGATCTGCAAGTTTTCCCTTCACTTGTTTTTCTTCTCTTTAGTGCTATACATGGAGATGGAGAAGGAGCAGAACCCACCATGCAGGGTAACTGCAGTACTTAGAAGTTCATTGACTAATAATTTAAAGGGAGTTTAAGAAATGCAAGATTATATCTGAGGATCTTCAAACTGAGCAGTGTGACCCAGAGTGTTCCCTGCAGACACCCCATTGCAGACACCCCACGCTGCACACCCATCACCAGCTTTTTTTTTTTCCAGTTTTTTTTTTAAATTTTTAATCTAATTGGTGCCAAAGTGCAGAGAAACCTTGGAAGATCAGTATCTTGTTGAATGCTTTTAACTGTAACGTGGCCAACAGCCTGTTGAAAAAACCTTGTATTTTTAGCTCAGTTATAGCTGAAAGTCACCAAGAAACAGCTCAGGAGGGCAGGTGCTACTTCTGAGAATCACACAAATTGGGCTTCATAAGATTTAACTTCTATCTGAAACTTTTGGCTTGGAGCACACAGCAGTTCCCATCTAGTATTTGGAAATAAAACAGTGAAAATAGGTAATGTTTCTTGTTTCAATATTTAATCCAAGCAGACACAGACACAGTTTATAAAATTACTCTATTGCATTAGAGTTCTATATAGCATTTAAGAATGTTTTTCCTTCAGTGTAGCATATATTCATATTTCAAAATATCTTTGCACAGTCCTTTGTGCAACTACATGCTAAAAATCTGCAAATGCACACTTAACACTAAACAGCACAAAAAATACATTCTGTTTCCATTTATATGCAAATTTTAAACATTTCACTTGGCAGATAAACAATGAAAAGTTATTTTAAAAAAATCAGAAACTACAAAAACGCGCACATAAAAGTCTTCCCTTTTGGATTTTTTTAGTAAAATACTGCTCTGTATAAGATCTAATGAAAAACTCCAGTGCTTACAAAATACTTTTTATCTATGAGAAAAAGAAACGCTTCAATTTATATCTGTATGAATCGAACATGACAACTTTGTTAAAATATAAAAATGAAATGGGGGGGGACGTGGCAGAGATCACTGCAATGCCACATCCAGCAGGACATGGAGGGCTCGAATTAAGTGGGCACCAGGCAGGTGGTATCAGAGATCAGCTCCAAATCAGGGACTAACACAATATGCAGCAGCTACAGAATGAAGTGTTTAACCTCAATTTATACCACACAAAGCAATTCCATGTGAAGAGGGAGCAGAAATCTTAGTCCAAAGTAGAATAATTAATAAAAATCGCTGTGTTCACTGGCGAGAGTTTAGTGCCCTTCATGACTTTGTTTCTAAAACTCTGCAGAAATTGGCTGTCCAGATACATCAGAATTCGGTGATGAAAGAACCAGGGGGATTTCTCACCAGGTATTTTCTCCTGTGAGCAGATAATTCACAGGGGATGGGGGATGAACTCCTGTGTCTCACAGTGACACTTCACACGAGCACTTCTCAAACACTGCCACGGCAGCAGCAGGGCAGTCTCGTGTTGCTAATGACAAAAAACCACCAAAAAAATACAAATTTCCTTTCCAACCCTCTCGAGACCAGATGACTACAAAGAGAACAACAACATTCATGTCATTTAAGACTTCATATAGACTTTATAGTTTTGTGATACTAAGTAAAATGAATAAAATTCCTTAACCTTGTTTTTACCTCTGTGATCCTTTTTCTAGGCTTGTTGCTATTCTACAAATACTGTTGTTCTGGAGAAATGAAGATTAAAAAATCCTATAACACAGGAACAATGTGAAGCTTGATACTACACCAGAAAGGGAGGCAAAGAGCAAATGCAAGAACGTTTACAGACTTGCAGATCCAGCAGGAAACCTGTTTGGAAGCAACAAAATGAATCACTCAAGGACGCTTTATTTCTGTTTCCTGGGCCTTAGGGGAAAAATATTTTTTTCTAGAAGAGATTAAAACAAAGAAGGAAAATGAAATTTAATCCATGTCAGTAAGCAGCACCAGAGTTTCAAATTATTTCCTAAAGATTTCACATTCATGTCTAAAAGAATGGTACATGTGGGTTAAAAATAGTACAAGGACCTTTGAGCCTTCTTTTTTTCCTATATGAACTAATGACAGCTCTGTCCAAAAATGCAATTCAACTTTTTGTCTGAATATTCTTATGGAACAAATAGCAACAGTTTCTGATAATTCAATTTTGCAAGCCACAAAACTAAAAAATAAATATTAAAAGTAACTAGTAACAAAAAGTAACCTAGTATAGAGGTTTCAGGGCTCAGACTATTAAAGGAAGAAAAGGACTCTAAGTAAACATAACTTTGACAGTCACCCAGCACAAATGGACATCTTTAAACTCTGGTCATTTCTACAGTTTAGAAAAAAAAATCAGGATATCATTAGCATTTAGGAAGCCATCCATATGTGTAGTAGATAACTATGTCATTTTATCATGGGAAAACAAAGAAACTGATAGACTAAAAAAATTAATGTACTTCCCCAAAGAGGTCTCCACTTTGCAAATAGATTTTTGTTACTCAGTAACATCCTATAATGAATGTCCTGGACCAGACTGTGCATCAGCAATCCCTCTCTGCCCCCCTAGCCCCAGCACACAGTCACACCACGTTCTGCAGTGGTGAAGCTGCTGCCCTCCAGGACAAACCCAGCAGCTGGTGCTCAGAGCTGTTTGGTGCTTGCACTGCAGGTAGCTCTGGGCCACACTGAGTCCACCCAGATGCACCTGCAGAGCCAATGCAGAGCTGCTTTTAAATGACTTTTGCTTTGTCTTCCCACACTATTTAGGAATAAGCTGGAGTACAAAATGTCCCACTGGACAGCGTCAGATGCCCAATTTATTACTGCTCCATGTCCCTCCCAGAGAGCAGGGCAGTGCCCAGCTGAGGCTGCCACAGTTATTGCTGCTTACCCCACGGAGTCTGCCAGCCACTGCTCAGAACCCTGGGCACAGTGGAGGGCATGGCAGCCTCGGCCCAGCATCTCCTGCCTCTCGCTAACTGAAGGGAAAATAAAAAATGACTTTTAACATAATTGTTAGAGTTTTCACGACCACCTGAAAATCACAGCGAGTACAATGCAGTTCCTTCTATATTATCCTTAAAAGTGGCTGGTCTTGTTAATCGAGATTTCTGATTTTTTTAAATGACAGAAGATAACAGGGGGGGAAGAGTTAAAGATCAAATACACCCAGCTACCGTATTTATTCTGCAGATTTTGGTGCGCCAAAATTGACAGCCAGTTTCCTGGGCTTTCGCTTGCTGGAAGTGTTTGGTGTTGATTTGTTATGAGGAACACTTGGAGTAGCCACACTGTCTTGAAATGAGCCAGTGGATGGAGCAGCTTGAGGAGATTTTAAAGGAGCTGAAGGACTGTCTTGCTGAATGTGGTCAGAAGACACTGGCTGGTCATTCTTTAGCGGTGCAGCTTGAGGGGAACTCTGAAACTCCTTGAGTTCAAAGTTTTTCTTGCTAGCAGCCCTTTTTTTAGTTACCTTTAAATTAAATAAATATTGTTTAACAGAAGGCATTCTCAACAAGTGCAAATATTCCACTTTCAGAAAACATGCACACAATTCTTTACACTACTTTTCTAATACCAAGCAGTACTTCACAGTGGGGGTGTTACTGCATTCATCACATAGGCATATTGTTTACAAATAAATCATATTTAGACAAACCTGCTGCTCTTACCTGCAGAGGTATAAACTGGTTGTGGGAACCAACTGGTATAGTTCCTGCAAGAGACACATTTCCTGGATAGGAGCCAGGATAATAATGCTTAGGCACTGGAGTTCCCCAGGACACTGGACCAAACATATGAGATGATGGAGGAGGCATCATATTAGCTATAAAAATAAGGAACTTTTAGCTCAATTTCCCACAGAAGAGGGTACAAATTCCCCAAAAGTAACCCAACTACATTTGTCTTCGTGTTGTTTACCTTTCCAATAAAGCCTCATAAATCTTCATATTTACTTGAAAACAGCTACGTATTTTTTTATCATCCCCCCCACCAAACAAACAGCTCTGCTTTTACAGAACTACACCTAGGACTTTTAGCAATTTTTGGGGTGAGGGTTACTTACCATGCTCATGTTTGGCTGTGTACAACAGCATTGTGATGTAGCACTTCAGGGAAAGTTGGTTACAATCCAATAAAAACTAATACATGGATAAACTTTAACTATATGGGGGAATCCATGTAGAAAATCATGGAAGATACTTCTTAGGAAATCTGGACTAGGACTATCAGCTTTGAACTAATTCTATTGCTTTAAAGGAAAAAAAAGCCAAAATGGAAAAAGCACCTAAGACTGAATGGATAAATACATTCTTGAGGAAAAGAAATAATTGGGAGAGTCATGATTCTTTGTATTGAATTCATCTGCATATTGATGAGAAGAGGCTCATGAACTGCTTTCAAAACAGTTCAGACACACAAATATATACATGAGGACCAAAAGATGGGGGTTCTGGAAGACATTCATTTTCACCTGAAGAACTGCCACAGTTACAGAATATCATCCCATTATTTGAATGTGTCAGACACTCACCAGGGGGTTGTGCAAACACTGGAGGGATGGATCCAGGCGGAACAGGAACTCCAAGGGGTTGATAATTTGGAAACACCGGTGGAGGTGAAGCAAAGTTTACTCCTATAGAACTCTAGGAAGAAGGAACCAGAGGGTCACAAACAGATGCAGTGCAAGGGAGACCAAGACTTTAAAAGATTCTTTCCCTCCTCACCAAACGCTGTAGAGCAAAAAAGGCGGCTTTTTCCTTGGCTTCGGCTTCCGAGTGACACTGCGGCCCGTGGACCAGCAAACCATTGGACAGCTTCACGTGGCACACTGTCATGGTCTGGAAATGACAGAAGATTGGGGAGGGGTTTGTACTGCTGACAAACTGCGAGAGAGAAACAGAGGACTTGGCTGCTTGGTTGCTTTTTAAACAGACAGAGGGAGTTAAGTTTTATTTTCTGATGTATTTCAGTGGCCAGTCTATATGTAAATATTTAATACAGGACAATCGATAAAGTTGAGAAGTGGAACTTTTGCAGGAAAAGCTTTTTACCTGTGGTGTTTTTAGGAAGGAGAAATCTGGTTGTGACATTCCAAGAAGTGAACAAATACGAGACAGCTCAGAAACAGTGGACAGTGCAGGCTGTGGGCAAGAGAAAGGGTGACCTCCAGTTTCTATTGCTGGTGTGTTCTGAGGGCCTCCAGGGCTATAAGGCTTGTTCATATAAGCGACTGACAACAGGAAAAAAAAAAAGATGGCAACTTGGTTATTAGGACAAAAGAAAAAAAAAAAGGCATACTTAATTTTTTCCCCGGTATTTTCATAATGTTTACAAATGACAGAAGACCATATATGAAAGGAATTTTAGATCTGAATAAAGAAGTGAAAAAAAGATGGACATTTTATCGGTGCATTTTGAGAAATGGTACAGTGCTGTAAGGTGTGTTCTGAAAGGTCACTCCCAGTGCAGCTCTGAGCTGTTGGCTGGACATACCCATTTTTTGTGAGGTGTGTTCTGAAAGGTCACTCCCAGTGCAGCTCTGAGCTCTGAGCTGTTGGCTGGACGTACCCATTTTTTTCGTTGGTCTGTACTGCACAGCAGCTCCGTGGCAATCCTGTCTGCTGGAGGGAGCAGGGCCATCATTAACCTGGGCTTTCACTTCGTTCCTCGTGTCCAGATCAGAGCCATCTATCTTCAAAATCTCTTTGAGCATCCGTGTTCCTTTCTTTAAAATAAAACGAAGCACTCAGGGACAGGCTGGCATTCAGACACCATGACCTCCTTAACACTGAACACCATCCTTGGTGACACAATCTGCATTGCTCCTTTGCAATCAGTTACATTTTATCAAAGCACAGATAACAGCATCTCAGCATAAAAAAATGTGTTTGCTGACGTTCTTTGAGAATAGCTAATTAAAACCTCGTTAAAGTGTTTTAGAAAGCAGCACGAGGGTTCAGGGAGTTTCTTTAAATAGAAGCACTGATGCTAAACTGCAATGTAATGATTCCTGCAGTTACAGACCATAGCAAATGACTGTGGTGACAGATGCTCTTCATTTGTAGCTCTGGCTTCCTTAGAACAAGTCTGCACTTCATTTTCTTTGGAAATTTTCAGAGAAGCTAGAAGGCTTTCCAGTTCATTGTCCTTCTTAAATTGAAAAAGAGAAAAGGTACAACAACTTAGTATATTTACAAGTAGATGCAAGAGGAAGGGTATATTAATTTGAGGTTAATTTTATTCTCATTCAGATTTTTTTTCTCTTAGTTTGGCAGGTCAGAGTCACGTCTGTTCAGAGTGTGAACAGACATCCAGAGACCACATCAAGGTTTGCATATTAAAAATATGCAAGTATTGAAGAACAGAGAATTAATTTAAAGAATGGTCAAAGTTATACAGATTTGTCTTCAGTTACAAACACGAATTTGCACACAAGTGACAGGAACAACTCGAACAAAACGGACTGGAAACTTAAGTTATTCAGAGAGCACAAGAGAATCAACTACCCAGATCCTACCTTTGCACCTGCACAGGGACCATCAACTGCAGCCTTCGGAATCACAGGCATGTTGGGACTTTCATTCCTTTTCAGAAGTTTGACATTGTGCTTATTCACACCTACAAAATTCTGAGATAAACTGCAGCAGTTATTACTGAATATTCTATCACTTGTAACACAACCCCATTAGAGATGTTGTNAGATAAACTGCAGCAGTTATTACTCAATATTCTATCACTTGTTGCTGTGCAAGCAGCTTTCCCAAGCTCAGATCCTGAGAGGGTTTCAGCTCCCTGAAAACCCAGCATTTGTGTTTTCCCACTACAGAGTCTGAGAGGAACAGGAAAATAGCTTGGTATCATCATACACCTTCCACACTTCCTCCCATGTTCTGTCTGTAAAATCTCTACTGAAAAAAAACCCCAAATAAATTGTAGCTATTAAAAGAACCAACTAAGATGCCAGTAAAGGCAAATTTGTAAAATGACAAATCAGATCAGAGTAAAATGGCAAGGAAAGAATACATTTACTCAGTACAGACAAAATTACCTGTTGGTTTGATATTTTATGATGTGGTTGGTTTTCACCTCTTGTAACTTTGGAATCTTCTTTAACTGCAAAAGAATGTATTTTTTGAAACACTCTTAAAAACTGTAATACTTATCAAGACTCAAAAAGTATTAACTCCATGTAAATACGTAGAGTTGCATTAATTTGAATGGTTTTATGAAATGTTTAATTCATATTTGAGAGGCCATTTGGTACATTCTTTTCTTCTAGGATAAAATAAAATGAAAGCACATGCAATAATATGTCTAATTTTGTATTCTACAAATAGGATCACAAGCAAGTTTTCTAAAACACATTGTGTTGTTTTTTGTTTTGTTTTGTTTTTATATCAGATGGGTGGCAAGTCAATAGAACACAGAACAGCTTGTCTAAGACGTTCAGGATTAAGGATGGAACAATCTAAATAATTATTGCCAGGAAGAGTTGACAATAACAACTGCAATGTAGTGTTTATAAAACTACAATAAATTATTTCCTGTCAGTAACTACAAAAAGCCAAGAAGCTCCATAGACATTTCACTGGAGATCAGATAAAGCAAGCAGTTTTCCTAAACAGTTTCTAATTCTAGGACTTACATTTTTTATATGGCTCCTGCTTTCTTTGCTGACATTTAAAGCTGCTCTCGTTGAATCCTGGCTTATAAAACTGATGGCCAGTTCCCAGCTTGATTTCCTGAGGTAGAACTGCACTCTAGGATTTCAAAGCACAAAGCCCAATCAGAAAACTATCTGCCATTTCCCACGCAGCCCCACACATTCACCTCTCTGCAGAGCTCTGTGTAACAATGCTTTGACCCAGAGGATTCACTTGCAGCATAAACTGAGAAGTTTCCTGATAGAACAACTGATGGATGAAATGAAGAACCTTCCTGTTTTGAAGCCATGGATGTGTTTAAAGTTTGTACACAAACCTTCTCATGCATGTTTGGCTGGACGTGCTGAGACTTCCCCGAGCTCTGCAGTGACTGCCATATGCTGCAGAATTCATCATCTGCCTTGCTCTGTGCCTGGCAAAAGAAGAAACGAGATCCCCCACAAATCAGCAGCTGTAAATTCAGCTTCTGAACAGCTCAGCAGATACCAAGGCATTCTGAAGCTGGAAGGCCCAAGTTTAACACAGCCCAGATGAGGTATTTTCACACTGACACCAGCACAAGTTGCAGGTAATTAGTTTATAAAATAAGCTATTGTGGTGAGTTGCACTGATAGAACAATTTTTTATTCCATTACAGTTATGGACACCCAGAACTGAAGCCCACATATGCAAAACCCACTTCTGAAAATCTGATATCTAAACAAGGATAACACAGGATGTTATACCCACTGAAGAACAGAGAGCAGTTCTGCTCCAGGCTGTATCTGGACTAAAACACCAGAAGCACTAAAACCAAGCTATTTATTAATCATGAGAAAAGGACCCCTGCTTAAACAGAAGGTCAAAATAGAGACATTTGTGTCCAATACTAAATGAATCAGAACACTCACTTTGTTTTTCTGATTGCCACTCAGAAATGATCCTTTCTGGGGTGAGTTGCCCTGATTTTCAGCCCTGAGATTGTAATGCTGTCTTCCATTCAGTTGCTAAATTATTGAGAGAAAAAAAAAAAAAGATCAATCAGAAGTGTTTCGCTGAGTTAAGTTTTCTTTTGGAAAGTAGTTTTTCTTGAATAGGCTTAAAAACATGAGACAATTGTTCTCAAACACTCCTACAGCAACATGAAGTTACCAATTAAGATGATTTTATTTAAAGAAGACACTTACTAAAAAAATAAAGTTTCATTAAACCACTAAGAACCCTGATTCTCCTATAATTTTTCCTCCTTCATTGTAGTTTCAAAGTAAATTGTAACCAAGAAGTAAAACTGATGGGGAAATCATATCTTCTTCTTTTGAGCACGGACAAACTTGGCCTACAGGAAGCATTATCTGAACAGAGCTTTAAAGAAATAACTGCACCTCTGCCCAAAACATGCTGTTTGTTGACATCAAATGTGGTGTCAATGCTCCAAGCTAAGTATTTGTCTCTCAGAAATGCAACTGGAGTTACTCAGAGCGAAACAACTGTCGATAGGAAATCTCAGTCCCTTTCATTATTGGATTAATTAATTCCTCCAATATAAGAATTATCCTGCTTCTAACATACTGACACAAAAATTGAATTTGGTTTGGGCCAATGAAGATAGCCATGTCATTAACTCAGCTTCGAGGGGAAAACACTTTTGGACAAATGCCAGCCAAGCCTTACCTGAGTAGGAACAAAGAGGGAGCGAGGAGAGTGGTTGAGGCCTCCCAGATGCACTTTCTGTGAGCACGCAGACGACAGATCAGGTGCGTGTGAGTTGTAGTTGGTCACTGCTGGCTGAGGTTTCACGATGGCCATCAGCTTTTGATTGCCCATTTCGGAGCGGCTGCCGTGGGACAGGTTAATTAAGGCACTTGAGGGCAGGCGATAACCTCTGGCAGGGGAGCACCTGCAGAGAAATAAATGACACAGTTTTTAATTGTTGCCAAAAGATAACGACTCCAGTTTAAACAACAGAGGCTGAAAACTGTCTCCAGGATTGAAATCCAGTAGCACTTCACACAACTTAATCCCACTGCACTCCCCCCTGTGCCAGCAAACAACAGCAATGACTACTCTGAGTTCAGACTGTGCCCTTCACTGCTGAGCTTGAAGATTAAAGGTGAGTGAATTGTTTTAGCATAGTTCTGTAATAAATCTTTCTGTAAAAGATCAAGAGCCAGGACACAATATTCTTTTCTTTTTTCAAAATGAAAACTGAAGTTTAAATTCCAGTAGTGGAATTATAAATGGAATTTAAGCAGCATTTCTGAACACTGAATATTATCTGTTACAGGACATGCTCTTGCAAGGGCTGTACTTGTGCTATGCTTTGGGAATCAGGGAACAGGTAAGAATCCACTCTCATCTATGTCATTAAAACCTCACTTGATCAAGAACAAGGGTAGAATGAAGCCTGCTGTGTAAATCTGTGCACTTAGAAGTTTAGCTGTTTATTGAAATCCAGAGGAGTTACCACACTTTTTAAAACAAAAGCACCTCCATGTCCTGAAGAACAGGTTAGGTTTTTCCTGGTGGTTGGAATTTAGTGCCTAAGTAGCAATTAGTGGATTCAGAGGCCCTCCTTGACAAGAACAACCTCCTGACTGGTTTCTAATCTTACTGATAATAACCTGTCTGCTACATATTTGTTTTAAAAAGACATTTGGAACTAGTGCTTTATTCTGCTGCTGTGAACCCCCCTGCACAAACCTTATAGTGAGGCCTCCAAGGAATTCTTCATCAAACAAAACTTCAAAGAGCACATCTGTTTCTCTGGTAGCTAGAGAAAACAAAGTAAAATGTCATCCTATAGGAGGTATGTTAGTTATTTAAATATATGTATTGGTTATGCAATAAATAATGAAAAGACCAACAATTAACACAAGAAACCCATTTTGTTCCTGAGTAATTTCATTAACAGAAATTTGAAAATGCCAGGTAAGAAAACAGTTCACATTACTGGATCTCAATAATGTAAATAATCACTGCTACTTAGTGGAAATGGATAAATCCTTTTATTGACTTAAAAGAGATGTATAGTTAATCTTCTTGTTAAAGAAGGTATAGATTCAGGCCAACTATTGAAAATGGAGTATCACAGAATAAAAAACCAAATTCAAACTAAAACCATTTAAGACAAATCATATTTGATAGTTTTATGTTCAATGTAAGTATTAAGGTCTTTATGTCCTTTGTTTTTATGTCTACTTCTCTTAATTTTGCTCATATCTTTCCATAACTTCATTTTGTTCCTTTTTTGATCTGCCCTGTTCATATTAAGAGGGAACAAAGGGGAACTTCTTATTCATATTAAGAAGGAACAAAGGGCAGGTAATTCCTTATTCAAAGAACATTCAAAGAGCTGTGTAACACATGAAATTAAACCAGAATACCTGTAGGTTGAATTCAGAACAGTAAATATGTGGTAAATGGCTTCAAGTTGTATATTCTTCACAGTGAGAAATTATGTGTATTCACATTACATATTTGTGTTATATACAAAACACCTGCTTTCACACCACTAGCTGAGCTGTTGTGTAGACACAACCATGAAGAAAACATTACCTCCTTTAATTCCTATAATGGTGCCTCGAAGGCCAACTGGAACAGAGAAGTTTTCCCTGACGTTGACAACGCGGTCAAACAGCCTGTACTCTGCATCCCGGTCCGGAACAACCCCCTTCTGCTGCTCCAGAGGCTGAAACCCAGCACACTGTGTTAGTGCAGGCCAAAGAACAGGGCTTGGAGTTAAAATGCATTTAGAACAGTCACTGAGACGAAATATAACACAAACTTCCAGGAAAAAACCCCAAACAAAACCAAAATGCCCCCCTTCCCATCACTCACCCTGTACAGCAGGTGGGGTTTCACCGTCACTCGCACCTTCTTGTTGCTCTTTCTTTGCTAAAGGAAAGGGACAAAGTCAGTACCAACCAGTGCAGGAACCAGCACTGGCAGAGGTAAAACAAACCACCTGAAAAGGTCACGTAGAGTTCTTTAGTTTCTTTTCAATAACGGTGTAAAGCTGTCCTGAAGTCTTTAAAACATGTCCAGTTTTTAAACATGGTGATTTCTTTCTAAAGAATTAATTGCCTAATTCCAGATTTCACATCAATTTTATTAAGATGCCCTTGCAAGTTATTTCAAAAAAATTAGCCCATTATTTCATGTGGTTTTGCCCTTAGCTTTTACTTTAGTAATTTCCTTACCCACTTTTTTCAACTGTGGCCTTGGGAAAACAACCTTCTGATTTTCTGCAGACCAAAGAGAAACTGCAAGGGAAGAACAGCTGGGACTGCTCTTCTGCACTTGGAAAAAGGGCACTTGAGTATTTGTGACTATAGACTGGTACCTGTCCCTTGATAAAACCCCCAAAAGGCACAGTTCAGAGTACAGATTGAGCTAGTGCTGCTGAATCACCCCCAGAGGAGTGAGCCAGTTCCAAAGATGAATAATGAGCTCTTCCGAATGTCTGGGATAATTCCCATTACAAGTTCAGATTTACATTTTCTCATCCTCTGGAACAAGAAGTAACCTTCAATGGTCTTATTCCCCCCTGCCCCCAGTGGCACCAAGCTGCATACCTTGCATTTCTCTATTTCTTCTTCAATTTTCTCCACTATGGCTGCATCCAAAATTTGCAAGTCACAGGATGAGCGAGACAAAGCAGACACAGGGTGTGCCTTCAACCAGGCAACAATTTCTTGCACTTTCTCAGCTCTGAATAAAAAATGACACGAATTAAAGCTTTTAGCTGCATAAAGTAGGCATTTTAGCACGTTCCCTAAAGTCAAGTTACTTTAAAGGCAAGAATTACCATGTAGCCATCGAAAATTAGATTTACTGGACTTGAGATTGGAGTCTGACACAGAAACTTGCACTGCCCAACTGAAATGTTCAGCATTCAGGTAATTTTTTCAGTCACTGCTGAACAATCATGTGCTAAAGGGACATCAAAGCTTCAGTGACAAAGCAGCCACCATCCAGTCACTATCCATTTCAAAATTGTCAGGTTTTATTCTCCTTATTCTAGAAAGAAAAAGAGCAGCAAGATGGCTCACCCATTCTCATCCTCTCCAGGCCAAATGTCATCTTCATAGCAGATATCTTCCTGGCTGTTCTTGGCCACATAATTAAATAGTTCAGGCACCCTGGAAAAACAAACAAACAGAAGGTAAGTTTTTGTTTCACATCAACACAGACCACAAAAAAGCCTCATCAAAACAAAGTGTGAGGAGCTTCAAAATTTGTGAATCCCAGCTGAATTATTTTTTACCTAATTTGGTGCCATACTGTTCATTTGTCAAAGGTAAGCTGTTAACAAAATTACTCTACCCCAAAATATGACTCTCCTTGGAAAAAGGGACTGTTAGAGGGAGAAAACTGGAATAGAGAAATTCCATCAAGGAATCAAACCAAACTCATCAGTTTTTAGAAGAACTGTGACCAGAGGGCAAAAGCCAAAGCCTGAGACAAAGGTGGATAATTTGGATGAAGTTCATCTCCAATACTTGCCTTTCTAAATACTCAGCAAGGAGCTGTTCCACTGCAGAGGAGTACATCCACTCATTGCCAACTTTCTTGGTGTAGCCAGGAACTTCTTCATTCTTCTTATTGAACTTCAGGTTCAGCCCCACATTTGCTTTGTGATCTCCATGAGGGCTGGAAACAAGAAAAAGTTCATTACCCTGCAGTAACATCTGTGTGTGTGTACATACATTAAACCCCCCACACAAACACACCTTCCCAGCCTTAAACCAGACAATAATTACATTGTTGTGTTGTTTAGTTGTTTGCAGTGTGTCAGAAATGTTCCAGGCCAAAAGCTGTGCTGTGCTGGCTGTCCTCCTGTGTGCCCAAATTTATTGCAATGGAGGGCAGGAAATATTCTACCCTTCTTCTTTAATTGAGATCTAATCACCCACAAACTACCTGGCATTTACCAAGCTGTAGAACAATGTCCTTGAGCAATCAGTAAGGAACAAATGTACACATCAGATCACAAGAGGATGCTCATGCATCGAACACATCTTTACAGATCTGTCCTAGGAAACCACAATTTGGACATTCAGAGGACTACATGGATTGCTTCCCTTATATATTTTAAGCAGTCTAAACTAGTTCTTAAACGAAGGTACAGGTACAATTAATACCCCTTTATACCAGCAGTGATAAGCACAGTAAATTAGATCCCAATTCCACTTTTTTATTCTTTTCCAAACACTGTCAGTTTGAACTCCTAATTCAGTTATGCAAACAGCTAACCAGGAAAATCAATTTTATATCTGCCTACAACATTAAAGCAAACAGAACTCTCCAGTAAACAGAAAGTAAAAACACATTTATGATAGGAGAGGAAAACACTGCCTATCAATTTAGTTTACAGCAAATATACTTTAAAGAAAGCTTCACATCATAAAAAAGCATACACTTGGTAAGAACAGCACTTAAACAGGGCAGAAATTCTGCAGGGCTCTCAAAATTCACACAGAGAACTTACTTTTTCTTCGATCCTCTTCCAATAAAGATACTCCCTGTAAATCTGGAGACAAGATATCCACTTACTCCAAGGCGGCTGGCCAAAATATATGCAGGATTGTATTTCACTGAATATTTCTTTAAAACAAACAAATAAAAAACATTGGCAGTTCCTGAAGGATGAGGGGTTTTATACAAAGGGCAGATGAATAATATGGAAACACCCCTTAAAGGCATTTATCATTGCAAAATCTATTTGCTGCATGGTTTGAGCTTTTCCTAGAGAAGAACTTACATGCTGGTTCTGGATCAAAGTATCGAGCTGGGGCTCACAGGGAATGTTAAAAACCACCCGAATTCTGCCTTCTCGGATCACATCGTGGGAATCCTGAACCTTGGGGAGAAACAGCACACATCAGCCATGCTGTCAAACCCAGCAGCATCTGGATCCCACACCTTGCAGTCCACTGGGTCAACAATCGTGCTGCAGCAGGCACAGAGACACTCTGGGACTCGTCACCTTGCCCTGGCACTGCACCCTCAGAGAGGCCATCACTCAGCATTAAATAAAGCAATCCAGGACTGAAAACAGCACAAAATGAGAGCTCTGTGTATTGCAAATTATCCCCAAGAATTAATAAAACAATCCTGCATTCCTGCTATGTTTAATCTCTTATGGCAGCAGCAATGACAGGGAAAACAGAATAACCCCTCTTCCTCTGACTAAACCACCAGGGAATCTCAGATTCCAAATTTTGGCTGGCAAACGACCACTACTGTCCCACAACATCTTAGATTATCTTAGGTTTGCAAATAAAGAAATCCACAGGGAAAAAAAATATGAAATTACTGGCACTAACTTCTCCCATGCAGCCGTAGTAAGGAGATCCCAGCATGAAGGCTGTGCTTCCAGGAGGGAACAAATCATCCAGAGTTCTGATGCTGGAAAAACGGGAGTCAAAGGCCTTGATATCCTACACAAAAAAGACCGGATTTATAATCTCAAGTATCATGCCGCTCCAACAGAATAATAAAAAAGTTGCTATAAATGGACATTTATTCTAAAACATTACCTGAATCTGAAATATTTAAAAGAGGACACTGAACTCATATATATTTATATATATTTATATATTTACCTTGACCACTGTTTGGTAAACAAAAGGAAGAACTTGCTTGGACCACTGCTTCTCCAAATAAACCTCTCCATTTTGGTTCAGCTGGTATCTGTTCCCAGTGAGTAACTGAGCATACACAACTACTGAGGTTTCATGGATAATTATTCCTTTTCTTCTCTGGTAGCTGAATACAAAGCAGAACATTTGATTACAATAAACAGAACTGAACCAAGAGGGTAGAATTAATGTACTGAAATAAAAATAAATTAAATAAAAACCCTTTTTTAAAAGAGGACTGTAATGGTTTGCTTCCTTTTTTACAAAAAATGCCCAGAATAAATGGTTTAACCAGCTGCTTACCCCCTGTTGCACAGCCATCACTACAGAGCTGAGTGTATTAATTAAAGCACATTTTATCTTTACAGTGGAAGGGGTCGGTTTAATTAAGGCATTTAACTCAAATGACAGATAATAAAATGCCAAACCACTGTAACTCAGTTCTATTCCACTGAGCACCCACACTCCACAAGTGCAAGAGCTGCATTCCAGTGCTATGCTATTTGAGTTGCCAGTTGATACTGTGTGACCTCATTCTAAATACTGCCTACAACAGAAGGTTACTCACACCAGAACAGAAAATTAGGAGGGAGAGTGAATACTGAAACTCATTTGAGTGCTTTTGTAACAGCATCTAACTGTAATTACCTAGGGACTAACTCCACACATTCTGAAATTTCAACATAAGCTCTTTTGTGTTGGTTTTTTTTAAAGTCCAGCAGACTCGATTAACCTTTATCATCAAGCATGCAGCAGCTCTTCTGTGCTGCTTGGGTCTGTAACACAGCAACAAAACACAGCTAAGATACCAAATGCAGAGTGACACCTTCATTTTGGAAGTTACTTACTGCTCTGAAATGCCTTGAACTTCTTTTACCCACAGGCTTTGTTCCTTGTCTCCAACATAAGCCACTTTGGTGGGGGGCACTGCATTTCCCATGTAAAGCTTCTGTGTGCCATGTGGTTCTTCCAAGTGAAACCTTGGGAATATTATGACAGGTATGAATTTAACCAAGATTAATCTAGACAAAACCAGTTGGGAGCAAAGTTTAAACCAGTCAGAAATGACTTGTTCAGGATATAGAAAACCTGCCTCATCATTTTCTCTATCCCTCCCACAACAGGCCACACAGCAGGTTTTTTTATCAAAAATACATGTGCTGAAAGGAAGGTGGCATAGAAACCTTCTCTGTGTGGATTGCTGTGCTTGCCTTTTCCCCTCAAAATAAAGAATGAGCTCTCCCAGGCTTCTACAGCTGCAGCAAAATAATGAAGGGCCAGAATTGCTCCCGAGCCCACAAACCTCAGAACAACGTTAGACAGAGGCTGTCCCACCGAGCAGCCTTTGCTACATCTGCAAACTCATCTGCTGTACAACAAACCCAACGTTTGTGTGCAGCCCAGGGAACTTAATTCATAAACTAACAAAGACAACAACCAACCCTGCATCAGACAGCTCTTACTTGGTTTCTCCATCTGACACTGCCACAACTCTGGCTTCTTCCAGGTGGGGCCAGTTCACAAACACTCGCTTTCCAAGTATCGAGCTGGCAACGTTTTCTACCAGCTGAAAAAAAACCCAGAAGTTCCTATTACCAATTGTTTAACATATTGAAAGATTTCTGTTACAGTATTTTCAAACTGGTTTTGCAATAAAAATTACAGGTTTCTTGCAGAATGAAGAGTTCATTTTATGAAAATACAGCTGATACAGATGACACAATCAGATGACACCTGATAAGAAGTGTTGCTCTGTGCATGTTGCATATGCTATGTGTAAGACCTGGCCTGATTTACATTTCTGACATAGGCTGAGTTAAATCACTTAGAACTATTTTTGTCTCTGGGTATTTTTATTTGGTTGGTTTGGATTTTGTCAGGAGCTGAATGCTTACCTGATCTTTGGAGTTCTCATCAGCTATGATCTCTAACATCATGTTCTCTCCGTGGCTGCTTTGCTGAAACACCTGGACACCACTTTTTTTAAGATAGAACTGGATAAAAACAAAACAGCACAGAAAACTTGAACTCTTACATAGTTATCTGTTAAATACAACTGAAATGTCAG
Source organism: Tyrannus savana (assembly GCA_013399735.1). Lineage (NCBI taxonomy): Eukaryota > Metazoa > Chordata > Aves > Passeriformes > Tyrannidae > Tyrannus > Tyrannus savana. The sequence continues at coordinate 10,404 of VXAW01010364.1, read as the reverse complement.
AAGAGAGGTATCTTTTACCTTGTGCTTAATGTGCTTTAAAGTAGGAAATCCACAAAAATACAATGCACTCTTGTTGATTTTAGTTATTTTATTGTGGGTTATTTCTACGTGCCAAGCATCCAGAGGTATTGTTTTATACCTGAAAAATAAGTAGCACAACACCTGCTCATACAGATTGACCTTCAGCTCTAGAAAAGCTCAATACTCATTCAAATACTCATTCATTGACAAACCCTTGGACTGCCAGCAACTAATTTAAGTCACTTGGAATCTATAGAAAGGACTACAAAAAAAACCCCCCATGCTATTGCTATGAAGAGACAATTCATTAGAAAAAAGACAAAACTTCACAATACGTGCCAAACTCACTATTTTAAATAATTGTTATTATCAAATTCCAAACTGGCAGTGGTTCCATGTGGGATTAAAGGTATCATTCATCTTCCCAACTCTTCATTCTTCACTGAGTGTAATCCAGAACAGCCATTCCTCCTCTATCCTGCTGTAAGTCTCACTACTACCAAGCTTATGGTTCATCTCCAAACCTCAGCCTGTGTGAGATAAAGCTGGCTACTCGTAGTGAGGGGAAGGTGAAAAACACCCTTGTGTTCCACTCTCTGCACTGGATCCAAATGCTTACATTTTTCTAAAAATACTCTGGAGTTATCATGCTGATAAATCATCACCAGTTATCAGATATTTGTACCAGTTTTTCATCCTCTGTGTCACAGAGGTTCAGTAATTCTGGAGATGGTTCTCAGTGATTTAGCATTGGTTCATCTGTTCTGCAAAGTAACATCTGAAGGAACAAATACCTGTACTGTGCCATCCAAAACAAGTAACATCTAACTCAACATTTTACATTGTCCAGTGCAGATTTTATCACATGCAAGCTTTGGTTAAAATGTTAATAAAAGTATCCCAACTACTTTCAGCCTCCTTGAAACCCCTTCTGCCGGTGTTACCTTGTGTGACATCGTTCTATGGCAGGGAATTTCTCAGGCCAGGGGGACAGGTACTGAAACTCAGCCTCTCTGTCATACCAGTACATCAGGCAAGGACTGTGAGTGTTTCTTTGCTTCTCCTCCTCTTTCAGGCCCTTGTTACAGGACTCCATGGCCTGCAGCAGCCGTTTCTGCACGTCACAGAAATTACACATGTGAAGCTGGCAGCACAAACTAGCATTGACACCTCTACCCTGGCACAGGGCAGGGGTGCACTCGTGTGGTTCATGTGCTCCTTTCCCAAGTGCAGCCTCACCCTTCCTCACATCCCAGCTCCCTGATAAAAACAGGGCAGTCACCATGGAATGGCTTTGGAGAATAAAGACCACCTTTTTGCAAATCTGTTAACTAACACTGTTATCCTACATGTAAAAGGAAAATGATGACTGTATTCCTCTCCATTAATGCACCCTGTTATTGGTGTTCATGAGAGATTACCTGGGAAAATACACTTTTTTTTTCCTCAAGTGTTTCTTTTATTTTATTTTACCCACAAACATTCTGTACTTTTCCATGTATATAGGAATAAAACTTTTTCCCTTAAAGAATCTGAAACTAAATATTTGAATAACTGGTTAAAAACACTAACAAATAACACAAAGTCCCCAGCCCTTACTTAGGACTTCTGTCTCCTGCAGCCAATTTTGCTTGTGGTGACTTCACCTAGACTTACTCTCCAGCCAGCAAACATTTACATTTTTCTGTGATCTTATCAAGTGTAAATCTAAACTTCCACTTAATTGCTTGTCTAACTGTTGATTAATTAAGCAAGTCAGCAGATTTGTTATGAAGCTTTTATAGACAGTAGAAGCTGAAAGAACTTACCTCATCAATAAATGGGATTAATACCACAGCTTCCCATTCCTGCTGTTTTCCATTTAGGTCAGTTTTAAAATCAGGTGGATAATATTCTATAATAGGAGAGTCTTGACTAGTCATCAAATGCTAGGAAAATAGAACAGAGACAACATCAGAGACAGTGGAGCACTGACTGTAAGAAGAGACAGAGGAAAGCTAGAGTAAAAAACAATTCAGGGCTGACCAGGAATTCAATACCTAGCTGTCCTAGTCAGAAATTGCTTAGCAAATGCAAAACTTTTAATTTATTACTAACTTTCCAATGTAGTAAGAATAGTAACAAGTAGAATATTTACCCATACACCTAAAATTTAGAGATATAGAATATAATTAATAAGGCATGCAAAAACGTCAAAGGAGTACAATAAAATAAAGCAGACAGGGAGATAGTAAGCAACAGGGAGATAGTGCAGTTTAATTCTGTATCCTACCTGATAGCATTTAGGCAGCAGATCCTTGCTAGCTGCTGGAAGCACAGCCAGGAGCTGTTCAAATGGCATGAAAGGTTTCCCCAGTTCAAAGTGGATTTTGAGGTCCCTGATGTTGCGAATATCGGACAGGTACGGGGCATAATGATAGGGGTAAAACCTGCAAGGAGAAACCTCCTGAGCTGCCAAATCACAGCAGAGTTCACAGAGCAGGGCCAAACCAAACCACCCCAAATGTTCCCAGCATGCAAGGGCAAATAGCACTCCATCTCTCAGCAGTTTCTCCTCTGATGTTTTTTCTTACCAGCTCCATGACTGAACTCCATGGTAGTAATAATGCAAAATCCACTGGATTGCCTGGACATAACATTCAGCTTGATCAGCCAAGAAGTCACTTAAAAGAAAAACAGATACCAATTTTCACTGGTATACAAAAAGTACTTAGCTAGCACCTTGTACACAGAAATGAAGATAGCACATTTTGGAAACCTAATATACCACAGTTTTATAGATTCATTTAATCCTAATGGACTTCTCTTTGGTCCTCAAATACCTATCACAGAAAACCTGAGTTGCAGCTCTTGTTGCATTTGGCAAAACCATCACCCCTGCAGCAGCCTTACACGTGGTTTTCAACATGGAAGGGAACAATATTCTGCCTTGTGCCAGAATTACAGAATGGTTTGGGTTAGAAGGGGCATTAAAGATTATCTTGTTCCCTCTGCAGTGGGCAGGGACATCTTCCACCAGGCAAGGTTGCTCAGAGTCTCATCCAACCCAGCCCTGCTTCTCTGGGAAACCTGTACCAGGACCTCACCACCCTCAGGGTAAAGAATTTATTCATTTTTATCTCATCTAAACCTACTCTCTTTCAGCTTGAAGCCATTATGCCTTGTCCTGTCACTACATGCTCTTGTAAATAGTCCCTCTACTAGATATTTACAAAGATTTGTCTTTAGGGCTTAGAAAAAGAGAGAAGAAAAAGTATCCACTTACTCAGAAACTACTTCTACACCCATTTTAGTCATGTAGTAAGTTCTCTTGTATTGCCTAAACTCAGTTTCAAACAGATCATCATCTTCTGGTTCATCTTCCAACACAGCTGAAAAAGAAAGGCATGAAAAATAAAGAAGAGGGATTAATGTTCATTTCTCTACTACAGTAAGGTTTAAAAGCACTCACTTTTGACTTACTGAGTTAATTTTATGCCTCAATTCAAAGCTAGAGGTGCTCATACCTTCCTTGCACCAAAAGTAACGTGACACAAACAAAATCTTTTACCCAGAGAAATTCTGGAACTTTCAAGACAGATAGCCCATTTTTTTAGCTCAATTATAAGAGCACATAAATAATATAAGTCATCAGAAAAAAATCTGAGAAAACGTTAAAATAGATTTTAAAATTTAACTATGCTCAGCAACACCATCTTATATCATGGGGTACTATTCATATATCTTTGACAATTCATTTCAAAACACGAGCAAAAAATATTTCCTACAAGTGGAATGAGTTTAAAAAATAACCACAACCAAAAACCCTAAAGCCATAGAAAAATCTGCTCACACATCCCCACTATATCACAAAAAACCCTAGGCATACAATTGTTAAACACATAATATTGTTGGAGATTTGCTCATTCATTCTTTTAACTCCTCCCAGAAATCCAGGCCAGGGAAGAAGCCTCAAAAGCTTTAGCCCCACTCATCTCTCCAAAGCAGTTCCACTTCCCACCAGCTGACTACAAAAGTCTTGCATTTCGATTAAGGTCATCTCTGACATGAAATTCTTACAGTTCTTCCAAATCTGCACACATATGAACACTGGGGGTTTTGTTACATGGATATGGAAAAAAGTTTTGCACTTACTTTTAGGGGTCACTTCATCTTCGTTTTTTTCTAAAGCAGCCAAAGATATAGAATTTTCCTGAGCCTTATAAATTAGTATTTTAAAGAACATAAAAATACAGGTTAATATGCAGAAACCTCACTCAATACCATACAATATGCAACTCAAAATGCCATAATCAAAATGCATAAATACTATTGTTATAAAACCCATTTCCTTCATTGGCAAAGCCCAGCCCTGACTGACAATGATTAATTAATTAGTTACCACTAATCTAAGATAGCAATTGCACTGGGGTGAGCTGTTTACCCACTCACTGTCAAATCACTGGCCAATACCAAGACCTGCCTGACTCATCTATCAGTGCATCTGGAATGTGGAAAACTTGCAGTGAGCTCTGCACTGAAAGGTAAAATGATAAAGCAGAGCAGATTTGACCTTCACTCACCCAGAAGCACATTTTGCTGCTTTTGAGGAAGAGCAAAGCATTAAACTACAGGTTTACAAGACTTTAAACTTTATGAGAACCTGACCTTGACTTAACCATTTCATCACACATGCATACTGATTTTACTATCTTTTCTGGTTTGAAAAAAATCTCAAAGAAGAGGTTTATGCCATTTAATTTGTCTAAGGTCAAAATATTGATCTGCAAAAAAGGAACATTCTGCTTTCTGAAATCCTGCCTGCGAAATACTCACCTTTTGTTTCTTTTGTTTATTTTTTCTGGCTTCCTCTGCTGAAATACCAGCTGCCTCGTTGAGGTATTTATTGCCCACTTTGCTTTCAAACCATTTTAGGTCTACAAAGACTTCACTGAAGTGTTCACGATCAAACTGTGCAGAAAGATTAAAGTAAGTTTGCCAGTATTTGAGGGATGTCAAATTCAGAATGCTAAATCAACAGTGCCTGTTTAGTCCGTGCATTAGATTGCATGTAGAGTCATCTGCACATGAACACTTTGCCCCAGAGCTACAACAGATATGTAACAATATGTAACATACAGCCAAGCCATCACTTATTTACTTCCAGTGAGGTAGCAAAGGGCAATAAAAAGAGTTAAATAACTGCCACACTTCACTGTCCACTCTAAAAGAAGCACACATAGAGGGGTCTGGTAACACAGCCTCGTGCCACAGACCTAATTCTCATAGTTCTGGCCAAGAATCAGAGGCCAGGGCTGAAAGCAGAGGCAACAGCCGTGTCCCTCCTTCCAGAGGCCAGGGCTGAAAGCAGAGGCAACAGCTGTGTCCCTCCTTCCAGAGGCCAGGGCTGAAAGCAGGGGCAACAGCCGTGTCCCTCCCTCCAGGCTCAGCAGGAGGCTCAGTCCTTCCCACTGCTGTGTGGCCTGTACCTTACCTCATCCCCAGGATGCACTGGCACTTGACAGCACTGTCTCTGCACACCAGTGAGCTCAGGACTGACCCCGCAGGGATTCTAATGCTTCACTCTCTTAACCAGTGACTGTCACAGAAAACTTGCAAACAATGCTCCTCCCCAGGACCTTCAGACACGGCTGACCCCCAGGACACTGCACCAGCAGGGGAACAGAACATCGCTGCCTGGGGCAAGCCTGGCCTAACACTGTCCCACTGCTCCCCAGAACTGAGGGCCACGGCTCTGCTGGGAACCCGCAGCTGACCTGCAGTTCTGAGAGCTGCTGGCTAGAGCACAGATCAAATGATTCCATCTTTTATACTATGAAAAGATCAGACAACAACTGATTGGATTCCATCTGCTAAATGGTAAACCAGCTGACTGAACCACCTGTAAAACACATTTAGCAGTTCATTACAACTCCAGTATGGTTTATTTTAGGGCACTATACTGAGTTTATATTCCACACACTTCACCATTCCATACAGCGCAATTTCAAAGTTACTTACATCTGACAATCTCGTGAGATATTTCTCAAAACGTTCTAAATTCAGGTGCCCATTTTCATTGATGTAACCTATTGTGAAAATTAAGTATGTTTTTTAAACTAACAACTTAACAATGTTAAAATTTTAATCTTTAAATGCCCCACAGATAACAGAATGCAACCTTGCTGGCTGTCTAGAGAAAGTGGAGTAAATGCTGAACATTCTAACATGGCTAAAAAGGTCAATCAATATTAATTAATGCTTCCACTTTGCATAGCTGAAGTTAGTTTTCTTACCTCCCAGTTCTGGCAGGATAGCCATGTATGTTCTGTAAAGGAGCGGCAGTGCATCGTGATTTATGTGTAAATGAGGTAGATGAGGAATGAAATCATTTCCTACAAGGAAACCCATTAAGATCCAATCATCTATTATCCTTTCAATATCATATTCAAAGGAAATCTTGTCCTGGGGTGGGGGGGGAAAGAAAAAAAAAAAAAAAAAGGAAAAAAAAGAAAAAAAACCCAGGAGCATAATTTTTATTAGCATTTTTGCATAAAGACCCCACACATTTTTTTCCAATCTCAGCTCCATTAGAACTTACTTTTACTGGGGAAAATTCATAATCAATATATTCTCTCATCAGTGATAAGTGCAGCAAATGAAATGTGGTTTCCTCTGGCGCACATGCTCTGTAAATTATTCAAAACACCAAGTTAATTATTTATAAACACACTTTCAACATTAATATTAATACAAGTCCAAAGCTACCTAAACCCAAGAATTTTTACTAGGATTGTATCCTTACAGAAGAACTAATGTATAAACACTTCCTTGAATCCGTTTTAGGATTAATCTGGTTTGGTCTCCAGAAGTTTGCAGTGGAATCTCCTGAACACCAGCTGTGTCTGTGTGGGCACAGCTACCTTGGACAAAGCAGGGCAGCTCTGGGGAGTTCCTGCTGCAGGAACCATTTCCTAAAGACTCATCCCATTGTTCTAAGAAGGGACAAACTAATCGAACTTTGCACCAGGCCCAGCAATTTTAAGGTATCTTCAAACCAGTGTGAATAAATAGAGTACACAGATTCCCATCTGAACTGGCTGGGTTACTTCTGCAGTCATTTGAAATGCTTGGAAGAACAGGAAATGCTCCATATGCATTATTTAGGGGCTTCAATGTAGCACTAAAAGAACAACAAACCCTCCATTTGCTCGTGCCATACAGTAGCCAGCATTTCAGTAATTATTCTAGTAACTTCTTTACAAGCACAAAAGCTCAGAGGTATGTATACATTTTAAAAAGTCAGTATCTGCACAAGGCAGCTATGGAAACAATGTCACTGCAGCCTGGGTTGCCATTAATAATAAGAAGAAAACAGTGTAACACACCAAAGGATTTTTTTTTACCAGCTGTTCTGACAGCGTACATTTTGTCATGTAAATTAACCTAAATGTACAATTTAAGAGGTTGACTTCTTTAATTTCATGACTTTTCTAACTAAAAATAAACTAATACTTGATTAATTTAGTATGTAATCAATAAAAAACCCGAACTAACTACCAAACACAAACCTGTTTTAGTCACCCAGTATGTTTCGGATACTTAATTTCATAATATATAAAATAAGAGTAAAGTTAAATGACTTCACCTTTGAGCCTTTTTACCACCAAATCTGACTTCTTCTCTTAGGAGTGCAAAGTGAGCCTCATGAGTTGTTAATCCCAGCATTATCTACAGCAGAGAGAGATTAGAAAGGTCTTACTTCACCATTTTTAACCGTTTGAAGCAGTATAAAGAAATGTTGATGTTGTGTTTCATGACAAATTCAGAAGTTTGCAGGAATGCAGCATTACACACTTGTTTAATAACATTTTAGCAGCCTGTGATCTTAGGAAGATATCACAGATGTGGCAGATTCTGCTGTTTGTGGTACCTGAATGGCACTCACCAAATCAGCATCCAAGCCATAGAGACAGTGCCTCGTGTTGGGATCGTGGTGAGGCTTCGCTTTTTCTGATCTGATGAACTCCATAATTTTATGCTCCCCTTCCCCTGGGGTCTGGACAAAACAAAACAAGCACAAAAAGAAATTTAGCAGCAAGTATTTTCTATAAAATGTTTATTTAAAATAAAACAGCAATAAAATACGACCTCATGGCCTGACAAGTAGACTGTTATTCCTTGCCAGGATTTGTCTGTGGAAATCTTCATATTTACAAAATATTTAAGATGCTCATTCAATCTGGCCATGAATTCAGTTCCTGAAAACAGAAATCTAAGTTAAAAACAAAGATTTTCACTAGTTTGCATTTACATATTAGACAAACTAATTACAAAAAAAAAAACAAGCCAAAACAATAAATAAAAATTCTGCCAGAGATGAAGGGGATAACTGTTTTTTTCTTCCTTAGATATTTCACATTTTACATAATAATCTAAAAAATTTTTAGAATGAGACCATATTACAACCCTACTGAGTTAGTAAAAATTCTGTTCTCAACTTAAGCCTTCACTGATTCTGTCTTAAAAGGCCCTAAAGACAGAAAAATAGTGCCAAAATATAGATGTAAAAACATAAATGTAAACACCTAAATTTAAATAATTGACAAATTATCTTACCTGGTGTAATACAGTTGGAGTCAAACCTGGCTTCTGTAGGGAGAGTTTCTCCCTTTTCTAATGCCTTTTTTATTTTCTCCTCTGCCTCTTTTGCTGATCTAAAACAAAATAAGGTTGGAGAGAGAGCAGAGAAAGAATCATCTTATTCAAGCATTAATATCCTAAGCACAGTTTTACTAAATAAATACAGTCGATTTTTTAGAGCACTAAAACAAAAAGGAAGAGAAATTTAACTCCTGAATAGTTTGAAGCCAGTGGAAGCACCTGCAAGAGCTCCACTGCAGACTTCTTCCACAGGAAATTTTGTAAGAAAAAGCTCCACGTACACAGAGAAAAGTTTAAGTGACAGCAAACTTTCCTTTTTGGAATCCTGATTTTAACTTTTTTACAGGTAGTAACTCTCATTTAACTACAGATTAAAACCACTGTCAAAGGCACTACCAGTCGATCTATTTTACTCTTCATAGCATATATTTAAGTAAGTGGGGTTTTTTTAGTGTTTACTTTCCTCAAGACAGAGTCAGAACTCATCTCCTTACCTAAAACGTCTCCCACGCTGCTGATTCATTTTTGCTCTTGGAGCTACTCCATCAACTGCCATGAAGAAAACCTTCCTGGGCTTAATAATGCGAAACAGTACCTCCAAATAGTGGAAGATGTTGGCAAAAATCTTATCTTCTGAGATCCTGAAGTGGACATCGTCATCGTTGGGGTGTGAACACTGATGGATAATGCCATTCATGTCCAGGTATAAGTTGTCGAATTCTGGAATCTGCAAAAGCCACGGTGAGTCCCCAGCTGTGAAGCTGCAGCGCTGCAGTCGCTGCCCGAGGCACAGCTGAGAGCAGGGAACGCTGGAAATGGGCTGAGAGGGGAAAACCCCCCTGGGACCTGCTGCTCACCAGGGGGCTAAGGAAGAACAGCCGCTCTGCTGAGGGGTTTGCCTGCACGTGCAACCTGTTAGAATGGCTTTTCTCAGGGAGCAAAGTCAAGTGAACGGGTTCCTACCCTAGCTAGCCTGGCTGTTTCTGGAACCTCAGGACTTTCGTCTCTGTGCTTGGTCAATCTTATACATACATTGTAAAAGGGAAAAGCAACAAACAAAACAAAAAATCTCTCTTTTGAGAAAGATTTGTTTTCTTTTTTATAACCACACACACTTGACCGATTCGATCTTCCGTAGCTGCACTACAAACAACAAAAACTACAGAAGGGAGGATGCAATTTCCAGCAGCATTTCCAAAGCAAAGCCAGGTTTAGAATCTTTGGGTTCTCCCACTTGGACAGTTCCTCTCCTGCCCGCTGCAAGCTGCCTGTTAGCTGTGCTCTGAGCACAGCTGGAGAGAGGCAACAACCACCAAAAGCAGCAGAGCTAGCAGTGATGACATCAAATTCTTTCTCACACTTTCCAAACTTGTTTTTTTTTTTCTTTCTAGTTCTCTGTTCCTCTAACAGCCCTATCTGCAGCAGCCACACTTCTTTTAAAGGAAAAAAAACTTCCCAAATGTCCACAAGCAACTTATAGAGCACAAATGCTGCTGAACACATGAACTATCTTTCTGTCACCAAACACGCACAAGAGCAATTTGCAATGAACAAATCTATTCTTTAATCCACCGATATGACTGTTCAGAGAAATCCTGCCCTCATTACAACTGTACCCACTGCTGTAACACCCTGGTTAAAGCAGACACTGCTGCTTCAGCTTGCCACAGCTCTTCAGCACAAGCTTAAAGGTTGCACAGCTGCAGTGAGCAGCCCAGGCTCTCAGCAAACAGCAGGAAA
>VXAW01010363.1:50762-62772 GCA_013399735.1 Tyrannus savana | reverse complement strand
TCCTTTCCAACCCACCTGATTCTTTGATTCTATGAACATATATCTTGTCATCACAAGCTTTTAATGCAGCTGTAGTGATACATTCTGGAAGCCTGGCACATGGTGCCTTGTACTTATTTTACAATATTAATGTATTAAATTCATAACATAAGGAAGGAAGCTTTTAGACCATTTACAATCTAACAAACAAAAAATACCACACCCTTACAAAGCACAACATGATCAAGCTATTTTGTTAACATTCATTGCCCTTTGGTACACTCTTTTATCTTCTTTTTAAAAATTGTTGAGTATTAAGTGTTCCAAGATCATTGGAACCACATCTATAACAATTTTAATATAGCTTTTAAAATAAATATAACAGTATTCATTATTGTAGGGTGTGTCAGTATAAAATTAGAAAGAAATTTACTCAAATTTTACCACTCAGGATGAGAAAATAAGAAGTACTTAATCCTATTATATAAAATAAAATATGCATTTCCACCATCTATAGATGATTTTGTTCTCATGTTATAACTCTACTTTTTACTCCCTGAATTACCGGACCTTCACAGGGGCTGATCCCACAGATCGTGTGTGACTGCACAAGATCATATGGAAATCCTGCTCAAATGGGACTGGGAGGGAAGAAAGGAGCTGGGAACAGTAGTTGTGTTTGTTGTGGAGCATCACATCAGGTGGATACTCCTGCCAAAGTGTTTTTGGGGTGGCATCTGTCACATCAAAGTGATGACAGAAGGAACTGGATGTTACTCTTTTTATGTATCTCCCTGTTAGCTCATGAAGCAGCCCTTTAAGGAATGAAGATTTGGAGTTGATGCAATCATGTTTGGGGTTGAAATCTCATATGTTACACCTAGTTGTATTCTTTTTTATTGAGTTCTTTACTGACTTTAGAGAACTATTTTAGAGAACTATTTCTGGTGTTTCAAAGCTGAGCTTCAGTTTTAATTTATAATGCATATAATCTAGAAAACGGTCATATCTTGCAGTGCACACTGTGAATTAGAAGACTATAGGCCTTTGCCTCCACAAAGTTGGTGAGGACAATATGCCGTTTTGTCCAGTGTTTGGCCACAAAATTTCAGTAAATTTTCTGGCCTTTCCTGAACTACAGGGTACTCTGTCAAATTTGGCTAGTTACCCAATGGGTTACATCAGGTTAAATAACATGGCTACCGAAATGTGAATAGCTTCCTTTTTATGGAAAGACCTTGGTTCACACCACTCTACATTAGTGTTAGATATTAGAATGACCCTTTCATGACTGTTTGGCCTGATAAATTAAAAGAATAAAAGAATGGACAAACAAATACTACCTACATAATAGTGGAGAATAGGTTTTTCAAAACCAATTATGCTGTTTAATAAATATTTTTTATTTTTCTAAGGAGACTTTGGTCCCTTGTTATTAGATTTATTTTCAGGCAGATAATAAAAAATCTTCCTTCTTTTAAAAGTGTGAGATTCTTGTGCAAACTAATTTTTTTTTTTTTTTTTTAAGAAAAAAAATACAACCCACTATTATAGCTGAAAACCTTGAGCTTCTGAAACAAACAGATGGATATAAGAAAGGCAACATAAAGTTTGACTTGTGGTTTCAGTCAGCTTACTGAATAAGACAGGAAACCTATTATAAATAGTTCTAACTTGACAGAAAATTCTACAAAGGTCTTTTGCAATAGGTAAATGAAGTTGGAATGAAATGTCATGGCAATGGCTTGAAGAATAACTGAAGAAAGATATCACTGAGATATGTAATAAACAGCAAGGGAGAAAATACCTTCCAGAATGACCAAAGCAGCTTCCTGTGTATTTGTGCAGGACTTAGAAACAGCAGACTAAAGGGTAAACTGGGAAAGGACAAATATCTCCCTATATGTGCATCTGGGGAAAACAATACTCTTACTGTGGCTAATCTGAAGTTGGGTTTTTTAGAGGCTATGACTTCATTGGTGATTCAAAGTAGGATTGCAAAAATGGTAACACATGCAGAATACATCCATTTTTCTCAACAGGTTGCAAAATACATTGGGAATTGGGCTTTGCCTTGTGAAGGAGATAGTCTGCAGTCTACAGAGCATCTTGGAGGAGAAGATGAAATTCAAAAGAACTGGGAACCTACATCTACAATACTTTTCTATCTCATTATAAAGGAAAACCAATATATCCAACACACATATTTTGAAATTATTTATGGACTATGTTTCTTTTCGCTTCCAAGAAAACTACTGTCTTTTCAGTCCTGTTTTATAACCAAGTGCATCCTGAATTACATTGATTCAAATATAAATGGAATTCTACTTGGTTTTTTTTTACTGTATCATGGTGGGCTTTTTTGGGAGGGGAATGCAGCAAAGACGTGTTTCTGACATTGAATTCTTTTCTAACCAAATACCTTCCTCGAGAACCAAACATTTCAAGTGTTCAAGGAAATATTAAAATGGAGATTCTTTTAGCTTTGAGACAAGATCAAGCAGCCTTATATCAAATAGCAGCTTGTAATACAGGCTTATGAGGGTGTTAGAGTAGATATCATTCATACTTTAATTAACTCAATTTCCAGCTGTGAGTACATACAGGATATTGCCTTTACAGGTACAGCTCCCCACTGAAGTGCTTGCCCATCCAATTCTGATAACCAGTAGCCATGGTGGTATTTAAGGCAGCTAACTTATGTTTAATGTGGTGTTTAGAAATCATATGAAAGACTTGTGACACAAGCTACAGACTGCTGTTGAGTTGGGAAAGGGCTCTGTGTATTTATTGTATTTAATGTTATAATGGATGCCTTAATAACTTGCACTTGTTTTCAGATGCTCTACTTAGCCAAAGAGTGGGGTAATCATTTAGGGTGCAGCAGAGAGAAAAAAATTCCTCTAATCAACTTAAAATTGCTGCCTTCCTTTAAAAACTATATAACTTTTTAAAGATAAACTACTATGAATCACCTGCTGCTGACAGGTGTATTTCTTCTTTTTAATACTGCCTATTGTCATGGTTAAACTAGATTCTTCTATTTTGTTCCTTTTTTTCCCAACATTGTTTTGGAGGGATTGTATCTTTAGGAAGTAATATCGCACCCCTTCTCTTGCTGAGCATGGATGGGGAGGGAAGGAAAAAGTCCCAGATGGAAACAGAACCCTCCTCTTTCTGGAGACTGTGCTTTCTGCTGCTGGCAGAGTCCATGTGGATTGCACTGCAATAATTCATCATATGAGTTTTCACAAATCCCCACTGATTTGCATGGACACAGCTTTTCTCTGATTTGCCATTGGGCTTTCACAATTATGTGCTCTTTCTATTTCAGAGGAAACTTTCTGGGTCTTCTTCAAATCATTTTTGAGAAAGTATGTTTGGCTGTTACTGTTTGCAAAAGTAGGAATATAGTTTTACATATGAAGCATTATGTTCAAGTTTAATTCCTTGAAGTGTGCTGCTTCAAGGAATTCAATGCAAAGTCAACTTCCATTATTCAGATGCTGCTTTTGAATTAGACCAAATTGTCTTTTCTTTTAAAGGCTGCTGGATATTCACCCCTTGAAGAGATCTCATGTGTTTATTTTATAAAGATTTTGCCATACCAGGCCTGCACATGAAAGCCATTTGAGAGCATAGGAAGATGAATCTGGGGCTCCGTTTTGCAAGGGAAGTAAGAATTTTACAAACACTCCTTCTCTCTCCAGAGCCATTCTATTTTCTACACTCACTGTTGGCAGGTTGCTCTAAGAGGTGAAATTTGGAATTTGTGTTTGAAAGCGTGTGTGTGCCCAGAGCGCTAAGGAAGAGTTCAGGGTGGAATGGCTAGAAGATGCATAATGGAAAAAATCCCAGATGACATAATTTTTGTGTTGAACTTAATAGCATAACTGGTACTATGCTTTAACGGGACTTCTGTGTAATGTGTGCATAAGGACCAAAGACCTTACTCTGGCCAAGGGCCTCCAGTAGTTTGCTTGGAAGGACTGCAGAGGTGCTGCATGTCGTGAACAAAGTTGAGTGGTTGAAACCCAGCTGAACATGCAAGTTGCTCATGGAAATGTTCTGTTTAGCCTACTGAAAAAAAAGAAGTAACATACTTAATTTCTAATTCTGCACTTCCAAAGTACTTTCGTTGACTTTGGGTGCAGCTAGAGGCTGCATTTGTTAGCTCTGATTTTTATGGTTAATTTAGAACATGAGAAAAGTGCATCATTTCCTGTGCATTTGCTGTTTGTAGTAAGGGAACTCATACTAACCCAGTTAGATATTGCATTTATCACCATGCAGGCAAATAGCCTGTATTACAGAAAATATTTTTTTAAAGATGCAATTTCCCTTGGACAGTTGGCTGCTCTGCCTCTTATTTATGCACCAATCTGTTTAGTATGCAGGGTGGGCACAGTGCCACACTGACTTTTAACCCTAGTGGAAAAAACACACAAGTTGACTATGGGCCTTGAGGGAGCACAGAGCTTTAATGGCAAGTTGAGTGTAAAATGTGGTCTCTGGAAGAAAGGTCACCACATCTGCACAACTCCCTCGAGCCAGGCTTAGAGCCCTGTCTCCTTCAACTAAAGAGACATTTTCCTGTATCTTGAGGTTGCTTTGCTTTGAGGTATAGGGAGCACATAACAGAATTAGGGGAACTGACTGATGTTTGTGCATGTTTATCTGCATTCTGCATCCTAAGAGAAGATTTTTGAGAAGCCAGATCAATACTACAACCATGTCCAGTGCAGCTGCTCTGTTCTTTCGCTATGTTACAATAATGAATTGAAGTCTCACAACAACAGGCATAATAAGCGCTGTTCAGCCCTTGGTATTCAATCACCTTTAACTGGTTGTATCTGTCTAAACCCCACTGTCAACTAGAATTATACAGAAACCCACCACAGACCTTTTGTGGCCCTCAGATCAAAAATGCAGAAGCAGGATGCCTTTCAAAGCCATAGATCTATGATGTCCTTCTTCTTCAGGCGAAACCATTTCCTCTTTTTTCTTGAAAATTTAGCATAAATCATTCAGAAAAAACCAGGATATTTCCCAGAAGGAGGGTCTTTTATCTTAATGTCAACCTCTTGTGTCTGACCACCTTCTTGTTTTCACACCTTTTTTCATGCACTTTGGATTTCCTGAGTCATGATTCTCTGTTCAGAAGGGGGTAAAGCATAAGAACATCAGTTCATTGGTGACTGTGGATGATATAAACTATCTACTATTACTCTGATATTTTAAATTTTAATTCAAATTGCCATACTTTTAAGTTCTGAGCAGCTACCACAGCAAAACTGGTGACGCAGTGAAAATGGGTATTGATGGGGGTGAGCTATCAATTCTGCAGCACAGCTTTCTCCTTGGCACTGGTGCTTTGGATGCCACAGAAAATGTCCTTGAGACAGGCAGCCATGGGCAGAGAAAGCCTGTGGAAAATGAAGACAACATAGCAAAACAGCAGAGAGGCTTGAGAAAAAGTCAGGTCTAAAAATTCTCAGACAATGGATGGGACTCAAAGCTGTGCCTTGGCTCACCTTGGTGTGAGAAGTATAGGATGAATTCTTAATGGGCTTTCTACACTTATTTTAGCCTAAACTTCACTTGAGAAAAAATCTGGATGAAAATTCCCAACACATATTTGAATTTTGAGGCTCAAGAAGCCTTTTAGCATCAGTCACTAAAAAGGGGTTTCTCCCTCTTGTCATCTGGGTTTGAACATGCAGAAAGCTGAAAGGATTTTGCAAAAAAATTTTTCTGGTTTATACAGGAGAAACTGAGGTAGGAGTCTGTGCAAAGACTTGTAAAATAATCCAACAATTAGAAGAGCAAGAGAAGGAGCATTAATTTTCTCTCTGCAAAATCCACACAATCAATTTTTACCCTTATTTTTTGTTGCTCAAATAATCAAAGTTTGCCCTGCCTTCATTGGCCTGCTAGAGGAGTGACACTGTGACATGAGAACCTTAGGGCTTTAATTTCCTTTTAGAACTACAATATTATGTATTAAAAAAGAAGGTGAAAAAACAGAAAGACATCTTCCTGGCTAAAATATTCTGCTGTGTCAAGGGTAGCAAAACCAAACTTAGCTTTTATAATAAAAATAGTGTACATCCAATTTCCTTTCCTACCTCTGCCTAAATTCTGAAGTGTTTTGAAGTAGCAGAGCGTTGCAGTGCAATATAATCTGCAGAATATCAGCACTATTTTCAAACATGTGGTAATATTTTTCCACACACATAAAAGTGACCCAAACCTAACAGTGAACCAGACTGTTTCAAAAATAACATTAACTTTGACAACTTCTCTAGCTATTTTGCTTTACATTAAACTCAAGAGTACTGACTTTTCTTGAAACTTGAAAAGAATATTGTGCTTGTCCTCATCCCAGCTGATATGATTAAGTGGTCCTTACTTGAGCCAGCAACCAACAGGACAAACTGGGCTTTTGAGCCACATTCCCAAACCCTCTATATTCCTCTGAATTAACACCTAGAAAATGCTTATGGTGGACAAAAATCCATTTTTATGATACATCATTTAAAAGGCTTTATTCCTTTTACTGCAGCTTATTAAAGGCAAATGTATGAGCCCTATTTCACAAGAACTAACATCAGTGGCAAATTCCAATTGATTTTGCTTGGGAACAGGTTTGGGCCTTTCATTGTCAAAGATTTCTTTTGAGAGCTGACATTTGCATGGAATCCTTCTTCCCTACAAAGCATTTTATTACAAATTACCATGATTAAACAGCATAGGCATCTTTTAGAAACTGCCCTTTTTCACAGTCAATTTATTCTACTTAATACTTAAAAATTAATAACATTCGTGGGAGGTAAGCAGGACCAAACTAGAGTGTCAGAGAATTACTACTTTATATTGGTTCTCAAAATAATGATTTTTTTTGCCCGTTACTAACCTAAGACAAACTACGTTCTATTTGATTAATTAATGATAGGAAACAAAAGGAAACCATGCAAAAATTTAAACTACACTTTGAAATGACAAATATTTGTCTTTTTGATATTCTTCAGTACAAGTATGAAATAGAATTTATTGAAGTTCAGCAGCTGTATAAAAATGTTCTATAGCAAGAACACAGAAATGATTTAATAAGTTCTATGAAAAGTCAATTTGCATGACATCAGCACCTAGCCTGTAACCGGTGGTAATGGATTGTTGGCTTGATTTTATACTACTTGACATCAGATTACAATACACTGAATAAATGTTAACCTATAATCCCTTTAGTAAAAGCTGGCATTGTTTGTCTTCTCTGGTAGAGACCACATTGATTTTCTTTTATTGGATGCTCAAGTGCTGCACCTCAGATTGATTACTTTGAATTAAATGAGCAGAGAACATTTTTATTATTCTAAACCAGAAGTCTTAACATTAAATGGATGCCTCACTCCCTGCCACATTGCTAAAAGTGTGCTCTACCATTTAATTTGGATTTCTTTCATTTTCTCATTTCTTTTCAGGGCTTCTGAGTTGCCGACCCCTGCTCTGACCCTATGCCCCTTGACCCTAACACATCTGACCAGTGATGACTCTGAGGGTGGCAAATTAATAGCAGCATTGCTTGTTAATTGCATAAGAGAAAAGCCAAAAATTCATCACCTCAGTCATGGCCATTGCTTCCCTTTGACCCCCTTCTCCCATAAGGCTTTTGCTGGTGGTCACATCTGTGGTTTTTCTATATCCTACATATTTGCCATATAATTATTCAGCATCAAACCTTATTAATCAAATCGATGTTCTGTTTTAAATGGAAATTGCTGGATTAATACAAGCATTCATTTCATCCTGAAAATCTTGATGGCTTTAGCACATGGAAACCAATCGGAATATAAAAGAAGGGATGTAGAGGCCTGATTGAATTAGGAGAGGCACGCTGCACATTAAATTACATATGCCAGCAGGAGTCCATGCTTTTATAGTAAAATACTACTGTGGAGTCTATACATATAAACCGCTGGTGATTTCTTTACACTGGGCTGTGCTCTTGCATTAAAAAGGGCTATAATAGCCATTTATATTTCTAAATGCATATTTTTAATGAGATCTGGTATTTCATAAGTGTTTTATTTCAGTTGCTTTAAATATTGCTTTAAACACTGAATGTTAACAAAACACAAACAAGATGTTGTTATTTCTTACTGTTTAGTTAAATTGATCCTTGTCCTTTTCCCTACCTAACTTATTCAATAATGCATAAGTAAACAGTATAAGTAATTAAAAAAAAAGAAGTCATGAGGAGCTTTGTTGGCAACTGTGAACACACTAAATACCCTAAACAAACTGCAACTTACACCACTTGGTGATTTCTAGTCTCCTTTCATATGTAGTGTAAGTTTTTAGTTTCCTCTTGGTGAACGTGCTGTATAAAGGGCAGGGGTGGGAAGTTAAAAAATGACAAAATGTAAAAAAAATGCAAACCAAACCCAACAACATTAAGACAGAGCAATGATAATACAGACAGATTTGTTAAGCGACTTGCAGTAATTCTTTGGCTGTGACTTGCATGCTTGTGAAAACTGGTGGAAGATGAGTATTGCCACTGAAATCCATACTCTGTAAGTAAGGATTTTCCTTGACTTGCAGAGTGGGACTGATTTTTTTATTGTTTGATAGCAAGATGTGAAGGGAAAAAAGAAATGGTCTAGTGTAAGCATTTCAAATTAAGACCAGAAGACATGGAAAGAAGAATGGGAGCTTGCTTCTTTCCTCAGTAGATTAGATCCCTACAAGTACCTAAGTAAACCAAATCATTCCAGGAATCATTGGTCGTCATTATTATTTTGAGTTCTGAGCACCCAGTTTTGTGTAATTACCTCTGGGTAGCATGTTTTTAAATGTGGGCCTTCCTGCCATATTCTTTGTCATGTCATGTGTTCATCCAATTAGATAAAACTCAACCCAAAGGAAATGAGGACAATATATTTTTATATTCATGAAATTCTGTTCACATTGTTTTCAATAGGCTTATCATGAGTTGTCCTGTACCAACAGGCATACTTCAGGAAATCAAAATTTTCCCAGAACACAAATTGGAAAACAATCCCAGTTTAGAAGAAGAAACTGGAGCAGACCCCTTTTCTAGCTCAGCTTGAGCTCTACTGCATTTTGGTATCAGAGCACTGAGCAAAAGGGTGACATACTCCCTGGATGGGAGTCAGTAAAAATTTCTGTATGTCCCTAGCTTCCATGTAGCATGATAATTCAGAAGAGATTTATATGCAAAAACCTCAGAAAATGCATTCTATAAGTAATAAAATTACGTGCTATCATGCAAATCCAGTCTTAATACACGATTGAAATTACTCAAAAGATGTTTACACCAATGTAGTAATGAAACTGCATTGGGCAATCACAAAAACAAGTTACTATGGTTTATTTTATGACATAAATTATTTCATTTTAATATCTCTCCTGTCAAATTAGATGAATTTACTTACCAAACTTTATACATAGTTCATGATTAGTTGTAAAAGAAGATTAGTTGTAAAATAAGTCAGCTTAACATCCAGACACAGGATTTTAATAACAACTTGATATACAAAGACTGTCAGGTGCTGTCTGCTAGTGAGAAATAAATAATACCCTAGATCCTTCACTATAATTACCATCATTCACTGTATGTACAGGATCTGCAGTGCAGCTCGGGCTGGCATAGAGTCAGAAGTGCTTAATGCCCCTTGCCTGGCTTCCAGCAAAAGCTATACATGGGAGTGAAACATTGGTGGATGATGGGAAGATGCTTACTGGGCTAAGACCCACAGGTGACTTCACACAGTGGTTCAAATAATGAATATAATTATATGAAAGCCTTTGTTCTACGTCCAGGTCACTTAAAACCACATGGACTATGTAAGAGAGGTCCTTCTCTTTTTCTAGGGTAAGAAGTCTCATCAACGTGCCAGTGATGTTTCCTGGTCTTCAAGAAAATCACATATTCAGGATATAAGTCACATATTTCAGAAGTCACACAGTGGCTTCTTTCTCCAAAATTACGTGTGATGTACATTTTCTGTAGTTTGATTTTTCTCTTAACTTACCAGGAGGGGGAGAAAGGATGTACATCTTTTCACACATGGGGGCCTTGGAAATGTAGTGTTGATATCGTACTCATGCTACCACCACTATTTGCCTTTCACCCAGATGGCTTTAAACAAAACGGCTGAAGTAAGTGATTAACCTTAAGCTTATGTTTGAGGTAGTGGGACCCAAACACATTCTTTAGCAATTTGATAAATAATGATGAACCTTTTAATTGAAACCCAATTGATATGCCATACCTAAGGCATACTTTCTCTGCTCTATTTAGGACACATTAGTTATTATTTCAAACGTATATCCTTTCTAAATGATTGAACAAAAGAAACCCTCCAACTTTTGGGAGGTCCCTTGGCATAAAAAAGTGAAATTGTTGTCAATGAATAAACTTTGTAAGGGTGAGGGATACTAACAGAACAAAGTGAAATTGTTGTCAATGAATAAACTTTGTAAGAGTGAGGGATACTAACAGAGCAAATGCTTTTTGTAATAGTCTACAAATTACATGTTGTAATGTAGGGAATCCAGCTGAATAAATAACATTCAGAGGATGAGATCTCCATTACTCCCACAGTACGGTAAAAGATAATGGAAAGCATGTTCTAGGAATGTGGCCATACAAATAACAAGCTATGAAACATACAATGATCTGGTCAAACCTCTGAAATGCATAACTGATAAGAACTAAATATTATTTAAAGAAAACATTTTCAAAGTGTTCATGCTTTATGTTCTGCTATTTAAAGCAAAAAAAACCTCCAAAACCAAATCCAAAACGACACAACAAAACAGCAACACCTCTAAATGATGGGTTTGTGCAAATTAGGCTTATACCTCAGTGCCTGACTGACTGTATCATGTAGGGATTGGAAGAGCCCAGGCTTAGACCCCTGCCTTCCTCTAAAAGGAATGACTAAGGAATTTCCAAACCTGAGACATATATTTCTTTGTGCAATATGTGCATCTACTTCACAAGGTTTCTAACCCACTGACGTTGTGGGGGAAAGCATTTGAAATAATCACAGAGGAATTTTCTACCAGCTGACCATTTAAGAAAGAGTAGATTGCCCTGTGGTAAACGCTCAAGTTTTTAATTCACACACTGCCTAATTTTAACAACAGAAAAATTCAGCAGGCTGAAGGTTTAGAGCAGCCCAATATTCCTCCTTACACCAGCATCTCAGATAGCCCAGGACATCTCAACAAACACTTGAAATGCTACCAAACCCTAGCCGCCACTTCACATGATTTATGATGTCATTAATGTCAAGCTATCAGTGGACAAGAGTAAAAGAGACAACAGCAAAGCTGACTAAAAACAAATAGTTTTGATTAAACTCAAGGACGTTTGGTACAGCTTTCAGCAAAAAAGCATTAATCATTTCCAAAGCTGACCTTGTTTTTTTCATCCCAAATGCAAACGTAATATGTGTAGGGATTCTCACAAAATCTTTGAAGTCTGCTGTCTATGTAGCTGATTTCTCTTTTAAGGCAAGATTGATTAACAACAGCACAAGAACCTTTTTTTGATAACAAAAATTATCAATTTTGTTGATAATTGCCTGAACACCCTAAAATTTGCATCTGTTTTTGTTTTTTTGTTTTTTTGTTTTTTTCCCCTTCTGTTAAGATATGAAGAGCATTCTTTAGATCTGGGGCAGTTTTTCTCCCAGTAAGAGATATCCCTACAGTATATTAGAGTAGATCAGTATCCACAGAGGCACATCACACATAGAATAACAGCCCATAATGGAGAGACAATGGCAACACAGTCTAATAATAGGCAAAATAGAAAAAAAAAAAAAAAAAAGAAAAGAGAAAAGGAAATATGCCAAGTGGAATAAATTATTTTCATAGGCAAACTGCATGAATGCAGAACTACTCTTAAGGTCATTAGCGTAGTTTTACAGAACTAGAAATGTGAATTTCTAGTTCTGTAATTACTGTAATTACAAACACAGAAAAGTATTTAGTT
>VXAW01010363.1:28471-39353 GCA_013399735.1 Tyrannus savana | reverse complement strand
TGAGAACAAATACCATGTCTGTGGTGCTCCTGTTAGCTCTGAAACCACACTGGCTTTCAGGTAGAAGTTCTTCTGCTATAGCAGGTATTAATCTGTTCAAAAGAATTCTTGCAAGGATTTTACCACCAATGGAGAGTAGGGTCATACCTCAGTAATTTGAACAATTTGATTTATCTCCTTTCTTCTTGTACAAGGTGATGATTTTTCTCACAGATAAAGTTTCCTTCTTGAATCGATCTGAACACTTTCAAACTCCCTTCAGTACCAGCCGTGCAAGTCAAGACTCAGTACATTTCACAACAAATGGTGAAAACTGAATTGGATACTGCCCCCACTATGGGAGAAACTCTCAAGGTCATACAGCAGGTGAAAACTGGCAAGGGAGCTGGGGTTGACAGAATCCCACCTGAAGTCTGGAAGCATGGTGGCCAAGCATTCCATACCAAGTTTCATGAGTTCATGGTGCGCTGCTGGAAATAAGGCAAACTACCATCAGACCTTCGTGACGCAGTAAACTAAACCTAGTAAAGTAAACCTCCTTTATATGCACAAGGAACAAACTTTTTGTGAAGAGGTACTTTTCAGAAACTTCCTAAGGCAACTCCAGGTTAGTCAAGTGTACCTGTCTAATCTTCCCCAAATCTTTTGCCTCACCAAGTTAACGAAACGAATGGCACTCAGTGGATGGATAACTGCTCAGTTAGGTTTTTTTGAAATTTTTCTCATTCTGTTATTTGCCTTAGTCCTTGTTTATTGCAAGGGATAGAAACCCTACTCTGACTACTACCAACTTATTAATTTGTTAATGTCCTCTGGAGCATTTCTTAGAGTAGCTTCTGAGTGAATTCCAGATATTAGTGAATGTGTTTTTGTAATATACACTAAAATGATACTCATAAAGATTATATGCACCATACAAAATTGAAGTATCCTTTTTAATTTTCAGGTGACTGTACTCACATTCTTTGTAGATGGATGTACATCTACATCTTATTTAGATGCACATTCTCATCAGAATGTACAAGTATCTGTCTGTAATAGAGCATACTAATTGCAGATAAAACATTCAAAGAATTTAGTGGTCAGCTTACCGTATCTGTACTGAACTTATACTATATCTAATTTTTGTTGTTTACATTATTTTTAATATAGCTTTAAAGTTGTCTTAATTTGAATAAATATATGTGATCATTCATCAACCTAAATGCAGATGCCTGATACCTGTCAAATTTCAAGATACCCTTCTTGCAAAGGGTTGTGCATATTTTTTTTATATAACATGATCAAACCCATATACCTTTTTATTCTGTATGCTTGACAACAGCCACTTAAAAGCAATGGCAGTCCAAAGCAAATTTCTTACTGAATGCAAAATTTCAGACCGACCAACTAAAAATATATTGAACAAATAAAAATTTAAACTCTTATCTTAAAGTGTTTTCTACAATGAACATGGATTTTTCTTGTTGTTCCTAGCACGAGCCAAAGAAACTGGTGCTCTGTCCAGAGGACTAAATTGGTCTCATACTTGTCATGTGCATTTTTTTAACAAAGAGATCATGCCATTAGCAATTTGATAAGTGTATTATTTAATCTTAATCTTTTTATGATTCTGTCATCAAGAACTTGCTAAGTAAGAGGAAAGGCACATGGAATCAAGGTATAAGGTAGCTCTTGTCAAATACTGATTTTTATTTATGAGAATTAGATCCGTACATTCTCCTAGGAGAGCAAACAAGGAGACTAAATCCCAGTTTAAGGAATAGTAGGGGATGACCTAATTTGACATAATTTCCCCCTAGCATTTGTAGGTTCTGTGCTGTGCCCAGACCCTTCATTCATGTGGAGCTGACTGCATACTTGCTCAGCCTCTGCTGAAGGTGCAAGCAGCCACTTTTCACATGATAGTAGAGAGGAGAACCACAAACTCTGGTCTGGAAACCACCAGTGCTCCAAAGGCTATAGAGGAGGAGGCATCTCTTTGTCAATACCTTCAAAATATGAACACTGACTGCTTTTAGGCTGTCCTCTGCTTCCCAGCTGTGGAGTGTTCTCCTCCCTGCCTTCCCACCCTGACCTTTGGGTGGTCACATGTTACCTATTGTGCTGTGGATAAAGGTAGTTGAATTATTTTGGAGAGGAATAGATCCTCACAGATGTACTAACTACAGTGCTTCCAAATGAAGAAAACAGTGAGGACACAGTAATTTTGTTCAGTATCTGTGCAACTTCTGTGCTTATACAGGGCAAGTAATTCAAGATCTATGAACTTTCAGCACTATTTCTGTTGGGTTTTCTCATTTCCAAATCTCATCATTTAATACATGATTCTTTTTATTGTACAGACCACATTCTGCAATGAAAAAGTCCTCATGTACAACCATCATTTTAATTCAAGTCAGTTGCTTGTGATAGTCTATGGACAATATTCATCAGATGGTGGTTTCATCCATTATCTATTTCTGTCTATGGCAGGCACAGAAATACACATGAAAAGTATGTAAAATTTGTTTTGAATGATTCAATCTAAAAGGGATCTTAGGGGGAATTGCTAAGAACAGACATCTTTTTAGTCATGGTTTTCACTGTATCTCTTCAAATTCCATAGGTCCAGTGTTTTCCTAATTGTTGGTGATTTTTTTTTTTGTTATTAGTTTGAATTCAACTGAGGTAATTTCATTAATACATTGAGATTTTTTCCAGAGTTATTTAAATATTGTTGAAGTGAACATGCCTAAGGAAAAAATCCTGAAAAAAACATTAAAAAACCCCCCAAAAATAAAAAGAAACACAAACCAAAAAAAAAAAACAAAACCCAAAAACAAAACAAAACACAAAAACCAAACCAGAAGAAATTTTAAAACTATAAAAGATAAGTTGTAAATTGTTTCTTTAAAAAAAATTCTTTTATTTTTATTATTGTATCTTACATTTCTTTAAAACATGTGCAACATCTGCTGGCTTCAAAGAAAGCTTTCCTTTACCTTGCCTTTTCTTGGCTAGAATTGACCAGCCACTTCCATGGATCATTCCTCAAATAGGAACAATGCAAATAGAGATTCCCTACCCTGCATGGAAACTGTGCCATTCAGGATTACGTCAAAGTCTGTTCTTCTATCAGAGCTTCAGCACCCTCTTTGGTTTATTTCGCAATTTTTTTATTTTCCCCCCTTGACAGATATTCCTACCACCAGAAGTCTGCAGTGTGTGAGAATCACTATCGATAGAAATATCTCCTGCCAGACCATCTAGTTCTTTGAATTGGCTGGCATCTCACTAGCTGCAAATTGACCACTGCTTTGGAGCTCCTGGTATGTGGTTACAAACCAAGCAGTGTAATGACTGGCTAAGGGTTTTCTGGGCACTGACAGCAAGAGTGCCAAACATTAAATTAAACCTTATAGGGGTTAATATTGGACTGCTTCCTTGTAACCAAAACACCATGTACTTGACTGTATGTAGGATTTAAATAGTGCAACACTGCCCACAGCTTTCTGAGTCATGTTAGCTCTAAATTCTCTAGCAAATTCAAATGAATTAAGCTTTCTAAGACTTTCATTAACTGAAAAGTGACAATGAGTGAATGAATTATGCAACCAAAACTTGTGAGGCTACAAAATAGGAGTTGCTAGGGGTGAGGATTCAGAAATGTCATAGCAGAGTGGGAGAAAGTTGAGACTTCTGTTGGCTAAAAAGCAGTAAGAGTGTTTGGGATTTGAAACTGAGATGACTGATGACTCCAGTCCCAGCATAGAGCTACACTATTTTTCTAGCCATCTTTCAGTGGCTGCATAGGATTATGTAGAACAAACATAACCTTTGGGGACATTATTTTCTCACATTGTCAACAACCACCTTCTCTCATGTCTTGCATGTATCATATGCATGTTATAAACACCATCCTATTACTGGTGTCTCAATACATTAGAGTCACGGTATAAACATACACACTTGTTGATATTAAGGAACAGTAGTAGACAGAGCCTCCTCAATCACTGGTCCCAGTTCCCTCTTGTCATAAGTAAACAAACCACATAATGGCTTTCATCAATTGATCTAGCTACAGCAGGCACTAATTAAATTTTCAGTTCTTATTAAATTCAGCATCAGTGAAGAAGAATCTAGTTGAATATTTCAGATAAAATTGTTAATCTTGACATTTAAATATTCATCATTAAGTTGGAGAGTTAGCAGCCTATTCATAGAAGGGAATTCAGGTTCTCTACACAGCTGTTGGTAGTGAAGGTAATTTCTTCTCCTTACTTTTCTGGGCTGGGAAGGGTCTCAGTCATAAAGCTTGGAAACACTGCTGTTTAAAAAGGAAATTTTAATTCTTTATCTTTGTTGTCTGGTAAGTGATTTAAATAACTAATGCTTGCTACACATGCTTCAATTACAATCCTTCGGTAAAACAACCTGTGCCTGTAGAATTTCAGTCAAGAGACAAAACAACTATTTATAAATATGCACGTGGAAAATGAAACTAAGGAAGAAAGGAAACCATTTTCCTTCATGATTAGAAACAATTGCTTTCTTACTTTTTCTTTTCAGTGACAGACCAACCTTGGTTTTTATTTGCACATTTTTTCCTTGATGCAATGTATAGTGATAAGAGATTTCTTGCATCTGTTCCTTTTACATTTGTACTAGAATGGTTAGTTATTTGAATTGTTGGTGTTTAATGGTAAATATTTTTAAAATAAGGATTAAATTAAGGTCACTGGTAAGTAATCTGAATAAATAAACTCTAGTTATAGCCTATATAGAGTCCATTGCCAAGCAGAGGAACACATTAATAATACTGTAGAAAGGGACACTTCCACACTGCAGTTCAAAGTGTCTGCAGCATAATCTAGAGACTATAAAATTTTCAAACTAACTTGAAGGAAGACTAGAAGTCTGTTCCTGTGCAGGCTAATTTACCTTACTTTCACTTGGCTGTAGTACACACTTGCTATGAGAAAACTTTGTCTTCCCATTTATCCAGCAATGTGGGGAATTGAATTAAATAACCAGATGTATTTCCTGCTTATCTTGATTAAGAATAAAATTCGGAGGCCTACTGAAAATTAATTTGTTTCACCCCATGAGCACTCCAGGGTATTGTTGAATTACTCCTCACTGTTTCCACATCTCAGGACTTAGCTGACAGGTGACGCATGTCACATTAACCAGCCTGTGAGATGCCTGCTTGAAGGATTAATGAACAATGCAAATCTGTTTTCTATAGGGAGGCCCATCGTTAAAATCCAGAATGCTAGAATAAAATATTGCAGTGAAATACAATATTGCCACAGTTTTGGCCCTGCATTACAAGCTAGCAGGTATTTCCCTATCCCTATGGATTCTACAAGTGACACGATCCTACAAAATACTTACTAAAAATTAAACGAATGATTTCTGTAGTGGCATAAAAGAAATTGTTGTATCATTAGCATAATAACATTTAATAAAACTTGTCTTATTTGTCCATACGTGACTTATCCAATATGAAACTAATTTAATTTCTTATCAAACATTTAACTGCAGCTGCTCTAAAACCAGTAGAAAATGTCCCTATGGTTATTTGAAAAAAGTCCAGTCAACAAGAGCTCAGCATATTTTTACAGGCCTGTCAGATAAATCTCTCTGTGGAAGTTGTCATGCTCACAGAAACTCAATAGAGCACAGCTTGGTAGCATACACCACATGGAGTCTTCCTGAGGATTAAACCCATGTTTAGTTAAAATGTAAAGTTAGTTTTAGCAAATATGCAAAAAGTGATTATTTGAAAAAGATATTACAGGATCAAGAAGAATCAAAGTATATTGGTCAACAAATATAGATTTGGTTTCTTTAAAGTAGATATCCCATATTACTTACTAATGAACACATCATGAGAAAGAGGAAGGAAACTTTAACTATTAACGATTAAAATAAATCAATATTTTATGAACACTGTTGCATTCATTTTAGTCCTTGTAAGTGTGCATTTTGATATAGAGCTCCCACAATGGTATTTTAGTTTATGTTTTCAAATACAAGCACAGAGACATACCTTACCATTCTGCTCACTCACTGAATTACATAGAGGGGCAGCAGGCACAATTGCAAAATCAGGCAACTACACGTTAGTAGATCACAAACAATCCCAACAGTTATACCTTCATATAAAGATTTATGTGTTTTGCAGATACACCCTTTTGCCACAATAAACTTGTTTCTGCTATATTTATATGAGAAGATGTTTAATCACACATAGATCTGTCCCAGCCATATAGAATTGATAATATTGCCCTGTATGGGAATAGGAATGCAGGAGAAGGCACTCATTTCTAAATGCCTTAGTGTACACCATATCTGCTGTTGCACAGAGCACTGACAGGCAATGTATACAGCACAAAAGTATATGTTGTTTGCAGTATAAAAACAGTGCCTTTGAAGAACAGTTTTTTTTAAATTTAAGTTACCTGTTAAAATAGTACTGATTTGGAGAGTGATGCTTCAACAACACAGAACTGGGCTAAAAGAGACAAAATTGCTGATTAATTATCTTATCTACAATATTCATAAGACTACATCCTACATCATTCTGGTTTATTGACCACAGAGATGAAAAAATATTAATTATATTACTTGAAATTGTACTGAGGTTGCTAAAAATGGAACTAAAGTTGTAGTTTTTGATATTCTGGTAATTTCAGTCCAGGCTACAGCAGTGACAATTTTGGTATTCTTTTCTGTGTTTGCATAGTCCAAGGCTTGAAAGCTCCTAATTTCTGTCAGTCCCTTTTTGGTCAGTAAGTACTGGGAAACTTGTGTGGGTTATGGTTTGTTGTCCAAGCTGGAGAACCTTTGCTCAGAAGAGTCCCTGACCCCAGGCATCCTGGTGCAGGAATTGTGACTGTGCACCTGCAGACCTCACTGGTCACAGGAACAGAATAAGTCCAACTTGTGATTTTCCTCCATAAGGAATAAAACAAAAAAATTGTGGCAAACTTAAGGCCTTTAAATATAGAATATAAATATAAATATAGAATTCCAAGGGATACTGCTAGATCCCTGTCACTTAAGATTTACTTTTTGAGAAATGAAAACTCAGTGGAGAACAGCTGAAAGTTTCTCCTGTGTTCATCAAGCACATTTTGGGAAATATGCATCCTGTTTCTCCAGATTCCAGATGGAATAATGACATTTTTATGTGCTACATTTCCTATCAAAATAATACCGTAACACCTACTCTGGTGTTCAATTGTATGTACTGTGGATATAAAGAGTGAAAAAGATTCTTTATATATATATGCCCTGTGTATATGTACATATGTAAAATGTATATCTACTTTTTCATGCTTTCATGAAGGCAGAAGTCACTGAAAAAAAGGACTCACAGAAATAAAACAAACCCGAAACTGTTGTGAAGTGCACCAGCTTGCAGATTAGATGAGAGCTCTTCAGTCACTTATGCAGAGTCTAATTCTGAAATCCACTGCTGTATATTCAGATAGGGAGGAACTCAGGGTAAGGGCTGCAGCATTTTTCTTATAGAGATCATTCTTCTTGTGATCTCTTCCTGCCGCTCATGTTGGAGCTGGTTTCAATTCTGCTCTTGAAACACAAGTACTACTGCCAGCACGCATTCTTTCCCTTTCAAAAATTTCACAGGTTCAGAGTCACAATAGGAGCTATAACTTCTGGCAAAATTATGGTGCTGATACTTTTTTTTTCAAATCTGTTTGCAACTATTCAGTCAAGAGGTTTATGGACTTATAAGAATGTCAAAAACTGTGACAAATGTGTTTTATTAATACCAGTTTCTTAATAGTAAAGTAGTGAGGCAGCAACAAAGAGAGAAAAACAGAGATAAATTTGGTGTTATTTTAGTGGATGGAAGTAAAACAAAACCTGTTTTGACATCCTTTTACTTATAACCAGAATTCTGAACACTTTTTTCATTCCAGTTCCCTCTGAACCATAAAAAATCCAAACACTACTCCAATCCTTAAGGTTTATTTTTTTCACATCTAGGTTCAGTTTGTTTTAGTTACCAAGGGCAAGACTTGGTGTGGTGACTTTAAAAACATCTGAGGACCTCCAAGTCATCCACACACCTTCTAGAAGTTCAACAAAGAAGAAAGCAGGGAGTGACTCAGAAATATTGTTTCTTTTCTGGTGTTCCTCTCCTGAATGGAGACTGCTTCATGGCTCCAAAGAGTGCTTGATTAAATTAGAGCTTTTCTGTCAACTTGTGCCAAATTCCCCACACTGACTGTCATCCAAAGTCCCCTTAGTGGAATTAACCTCCTTTGTAACACAGCTGCTATTCTGAGTAATCATAAATGTTTAGAAAGTTTTCTACTGACTATTTAAATACCAGTGTGTGAGATCAGGAGCTCAACTGTAGCATGAACCAAGACCTCAATTCTGCCTGGGAAATGCATTCGGACAAGCTACAATCTTCCTGGTAGATGTTTGCTAAACTCCAAAATCCCAATCTCCGATACCCATGGCTGGTTGTATGAGACAATATCTCCTTAGAAGGCTAACAGATTAAATGTTTTTCAAATAAGCAGCTGGGAATTAGAAAAGTGAGTCTTACCTATTTGTGTCCAACTCTAGCCAACAGCATGAGTTTCTGTAGAGTCAGAACACTGAAAATTTTTTAAGTATATTTTTATGGCAGAATAAATACTTCTTGTGGATTGGAATTTCCTGCCTCTGGTGAGATGGGAACCTCGTGCTATTCTTCCTCAGCATGATCAGAATGTTTCCTGTTTTTACAGATCATCCAAACATTTTCTGTGTCACACTTAGCATGTTTTTCAAGTCAAGTTGGCAAAAGGGTATTTTAAGCAAAGTGCAAAGCACAGTAGGATGTACTATATAGTGCCATCTGCTGAAAAGTGAAGTGCTCACACATAAGAATAGAACTTTGTGCATTTTACATTAATGCAGAAAAGAAGCTAGAGATGGGATGATATTTACCAGCTATGGGTACGTCCCGTTCATCCCCATTTAGAACCATTATCTCAATTTACATGATGAATATGAACAGTAAGTTCTGGAGTTGATGGTATTGTGAATGATGGTGTGAATGATTCCCAAAGAAGACACTTGAACACATATGGAACATATTTGCATCACCAAGACTCTCCATATACTGTTTAAGAGAGTTTGCTCCCATCCTAGACAGCAATCCTCATTTCAGACCCAGATATGATGTGAAAAGAACATAGGCAGCTGTAATTTCCTGTTTAATAATTTTACTCCATGAACACTGTTGTGTACCCACCACATCAAATCTACTTTTCTATTTCAGTCTGATACTCAAGAACCTTGAGACAAGGACTTTACTTGCTATTTTTATTAGTAATTTTTAGGTTTTTAACTTTGCTTTTAGAAAATCACTGAAAGACTTTAGTGTTGGCTGCTGCACTGTATTACTCAACTGACTAAAGGAAAGAGCAGTCAATACATGTTGTCCTAATAACCATGAAACTGGACATAAGACAGAAGACATGAAAGAATAACTTGCCTTACTACATTGTCTTTGACAAACAAAAAGTCATAGAGAAAAAAGCTGTATTTCATGAGATAAGACAGAGGTTTTAAATTTGAATTTTTTCACAAAAGACTTGTCTGCACAGGAAAGCTCTCTCAATTAAGAATTTAAACAAATACAGTTATAATAATATAAACCCATCTTTAAACTCTTATTTTAGTAGAAAATTTTCTCTAGAAGGTTTTCATTTATGTTCTCTGAGAGGGCTTAAGATGCTTCATACAAACAATTCATACCAAAATAAGACTCTCCTTGTACAGATAAACTATTAAGAGTATGAAGTACTCCTAAAAATTTTCATTATCCCTGATGGATTAGAGCTTATTCCAAAATCTTCCAAAGTACAAGGTTGTCAATCTATTATCCATTGAAACTATTCAAAGATTCATACGTTCAGTGAACTAGTTGTCTGGAAGTTAACTATTGCATTGTATTTTTAAAGTCAACCCAGAAGAGAAAGATGGATAATTTATCCCAGATAAAACTTTTATGTAAAAGTCATAGATCTGAGACATCACAAGCAACTAGCAAGCAGTTCACCAGTTCACTGTAAGTTTACATCTTGCAATGGACTTTAAATAATTGCAATAGTTACAATATTTGCAATATCTATGCTTATTATATATTCCATCCATTTGATTTTCAGTTATTTGCTTAATGTTGTCTTATAGAGAATTCTAAGGGGGGTCGGCTAGACCACTGGTGGACTAGAAATTGAACAATAATTTAAGTATAGTTTAATTCACTAATGGATCAATTCTGATATTTCTTTCCAAGTTATTGCTCATCCCATGGAGTGCTTTTGTGTGGCTGTTTTCACAAGAATCATAGAATCATAGAATTAACTGGGTTGGAAAAACTTCCGATCCAGCCCCACTGTGATTACTAGATCATGGCACTCAGTGCCACATCCAGCCTCATCTTAAAAACCTCCGGGGATGGTGAATCCACCACTTCTTTGGGCAGGCTGTTCCAATGCCTGATCACTCTCTCTGTAAAGAACTTCTTTCTAATATCCAAACTAAACCTCCCCTGGCACAGCTTAAGCCTGTGCCCTCTTGTCCTACTGCTGGTTGCCTGGGAGAAGAGACCAACCCCCACCTGGCTACAACCTCCTCTCAGGGAGCTGTAGAGAGTGATGAGGTCTCCCCTGAGCCTTCTCTTCTCCAGACTAAACAACCCCAGCTCCCTCAGCCTCTCCTCACAGGACTTGTGCTCAAGTCCCTTCACCAGCCCGGTTGCTCTTCTCTGGACCTGCTCCAGCACCTCAATGTCCTTCCTGAACTGAGGGGCCCAGAACTGGACACAGCACTCCAGGTGTGGCCTCACCAGCGCTGAGTACAG
>VXAW01010363.1:9540-28387 GCA_013399735.1 Tyrannus savana | reverse complement strand
TCTGCAAATTTGCTAATGATGGACTCAATCCCCTCATCTAAATCATCGATAAAGATATTAAACAGGACTATAGTTGCAGTTTGTATCCTTGAAGGGTCCACTGGTGGGGATACTGAAATAAAAAACCCCGAAGTACATTAGAAAACATTCAGTCAGGGAGAGAATCAAAGGCTACAGTGATGAGTGCAGCCATAGGAGAAAGCCAGACTTCTCCAAATTTTGTTCATCACATCAGCCATATATCCTACAGAAAATTCTTTTTTTCTGTGTGCTCTTCTTGCCTTTAAACGTACACATTATTTTGCTGTGGAAAACCTGTTTTTAGTGACTGCATTCACAGACTGGTCCAGCTGTTTTTAGGTTTTGCAAGTTATTTGCATTGAGTTAGAACTGACTAGATTGGTCACCATTTACTACAAAAAAAAAAAAAAAAAGTGCACTGGTATTCTGGATTAAGGATGGTCTGACTCGGAAGCTATTGCTCCACAAAAATGGCGTAGTTTCTTTTCTCATTATGTTTTCATATCCAATTATTTTTAATTTTTGTGAAACTTCTTTTCACTGTGCTGGCTTTCAAACTAGTGTTCCTGAATAATATATAGCTGAAGAAAATGACCCTAGGAAAGGCGCAAAGCCTGAATCTCAAATATTTTCATAAATGTTGTCCCCTAAATGTTCCTCCTTATCTTGGAAAAAACAGAACATAGCAGCTCTGAAACAAAAAACAGATACAGGAAAATTATTGTTGCCTTTTCCCTATAAAGATGAAAGACATGCAAAAGGCATATGTGGAAAGATGCATGGAGGGAGGGGAAGAGACAGAGCAAGAGAAGAGAATGGGAAGTCCCCAGGGAGTGAGATAGGGTGCCCCTCTCTGTCATCTGACAAAGGACAATGTTGGAATGCCTCATAAATGGCTGGTCATTCTTCTGTGCAAAAGGGCAAGTGGAGGCTGAAAGACATCCCAAATGGAGCATTTGGTTGTGTGGTTTTTTGCATATTACACATTTCATACATTCTATGAGAAAAAAACAGACATAGAGCAACACCAAGAACATGGCTGAAAACAAGTCATCATTCCCTCAGCTCTAGAAAAAAAGACAGGAAATAGTTTTCCTTTTTCAGATTGGCCATTCTTTCTTTACATATAAAAATACAAAATAAGAAATAACTTCTACACAAAATTGTCTTTTTTTTCAAAATACCTTCAATTAAACTTTAACAGTAGCTACTGCTGTGAGAGACTGGACTGTTAAAGGTTAATGACTCAAAACAATTGTCCACTTGTTGAGGCATCAGGGTACTTTGCTGAGGCCACTGTTTGCACTCCCCAAGGGGTAGGCTGCAAGCCAGGCTTTGAGACTGACAAGAGGCAGATCCTGCAAGGTGTGATGGGGCTTTTTATCATGGTAATTGTCATCCTTTACACAACTCTCTCAATTGTAAAAGTTTCCTCCCTCCCACCAAAGAAGGTCTGATGGGGCATGACTGGTTCAACTGTGCTGATGTGAGAGGCAGCTGTCATGTCTTAGAAGTGGTAATATACCATTGAAGACTCCCAAAGCACTCCAGACTCATTTCTGAGGCCTTACACCAGAGGACTAAAAGCTCCCCTTGGCATATCTAATCCATTCCAAGTAGTCTATTAACAAGAATCGGAGTTCCCCTGCCTTCTGAGGTGGCTTGTAACACCTATTTTGGAAAAGCTTTGACTTTTCTTTTAAAGGAACTACATTTTCAATTAGATTGCTTCTGAACAAGTAGATGGGTTACTTTTGTATGGTTGTGAGTATTTTTACCAGATATTATTATTGTAAATAGAATCATAGAATTGTTAAGTTTGGAAAAGACCTCTAATGCCTTCAAGTCCACCTGTTAAGTCAGCACCACCATGCTCATCACTAAACCATGTCCCCAAGTGCCACATAATATAGTGTTATGGTTTAGGAATGTTATTCTCCAAGTTAGTGCTTGCACTTAATATTATCTATCGATTATTCACTCCCCTTCTCCCTAACCCCTCTGTGATGTGCTGGAGAGTAGAACTGGAGGCACAAAAGGTAGAGATCACAGGTTTAGATAAGAATGATTTACTGGAAACAACGAGATAAGGAAATAATACTATACTAATAATATAAGTAACAATACTAATGTCAGAGGGTACAAGCAAGAGACAATTCACATGCAAAAACCAGTACCCAGCTGCTTCCTCTGCCACACTGTGCTGACCCAGAAGGGACTCCTTCCCCCCTCCCCCAGCTATGATATGAGGTGGTACAGAATAAAGTCTGGATCCTGGCCATGCCCTCTCCTGGCTACTGTAAAAATTAGCCCTCTCCTGGCCAGAACCAGGACGCAAAGGCATATCACACAAATTGCTTATATGTATTTTTATTATTTATTCAAGCTGGAAATTTCTTTTGCACTGTGTCCCAGGTTGGACTGGATTGCCAGCCAAGTGTCCAGACTACAGGGACAAAACCTTCCCCCTCCCTCTCCTTCTCTCACAACAGACCAAAAAGATCACGAAAAAATCAAAAGAACCCAAGCCAAGCTGAATTTCAAGTGAAACACATTTACATATATAAATAGAATTATATACAATATAACACCCACAGGGAATCCCCCAAAAAGGGAAAAGGAAGGGAAAGAGAAAAAGGGAAAAAAGGATAAAAAGCAAATACTTCCCTCAAGAGAACAGCGAACCGCACCAAACAACCGCAGGCACTATCTGCCTCTCAAGGCCAAGTAGGCGCACTAGGCCTCACTCCTTTGCCCAGGCAGAGTGGCAGCAAAGAACTTTCGCCTTCGGTCTGCTGGAAGAAAGAGAGCGAGAGCTTCCTCTCTCTTGCTTATGTAAAAATCTTATGAAATACTGGGAACATGGCCTTGGTTCCTTGGTTACAACCTGGTCACCAAGGAAGGCCTAGACTCAAAACCACTACACACTGAAAAAAGTGTTTCAGCTCACAAAAGCAGGTAGGAGTTGGCCAAAAGTCTAGCTGGTGGGATCCACAACTACAGGCAAAATTAGTGAAGGGTTTTTAATTCAAATTCATAACACATTGGTCTATGACCAAACTGAAGAGGGTGCCGGGTTATAGCCCAATGCATGACCCTGAGCAGAGCATCTCTTTCCATGACTGTGCTAAGGCCACTGGACTCAGGTTTACGGCCAGCCTGTAGATCCTGATCCCTGACATTATTTTAATGACTTATACCCTGGGCTCACTCAGGGTGGAGTAGTAGGGAGCTGAAAGAAACAAAAGCCTCTTTTTCAAACTCATTATCTTTAGCCATGCTAATTGCAAATCTGGTACAGATGAGGATCCAGCCTCTTGTGATTAAAGCCATTTCCATCAGGTTGAAGATGCAAAACTAATGAGAAAAAAACAAAAGAGATTTTGGGAAACAAAAGCAATGTGGTTTTAATTTACTTGTATAAGTTCCAAACAATGTGCTGTGTTGTCTGCTGAAGTCAGTGTCTGACAGTTCAGAGCACTGTTGCAGTTTTGCGAGAAAAGTTTGCTGTTTTCTCAAAAACAGCTTTTTTTTTTCTGCTTTTTTTTTTTCTCAAAAACAGCAGAACACCTTAAAATTTTCTATATTTTGAATTAGCAGCAGGTATGCCTACAATTTTGTTGCCATTCACTTTAGTTAGTTTTCATATTTCTCAAGCTGGTAAAATGGTCTCAGTAAGATTCCTGTTCAAAACCTGTTGCCACACTTGGCATTAATTTTTCTGAGATCTATGGTTAAATGCAGTCATTGATGAATGTAGACTGTGTTTCTGCTGGCTGCATTTTAGTAACATTCAGGATATAACTGCAGTGTGATGTAACCCAGTGCATCCGTGTTGGGAGGCTGCCTTGACCATCTGGCTGAAACTAGATGATTAAAGAACTATATTTTATAGCAAAAACAAAGAACCCCACAAAAATTATCAAAACTACTTCTTCTGTGCTAGTATCACAAGGAATCATGAGGATAAGAACGTTGTTGGATGCAGAATGATAGAACTAATTCATATGAAAAAATTAGGATTCCTACAATGTTTCTGAATTAAAAATCTGTATTGTATAAAAATGTTTCATATAAATCCTTTTACAATTTTTTTTTCTCTTAACACTGGTTTAAATTTAGCTTATTTCTAAACTTTAATGCTGTTTTTCTATGGTTTAAGCGTTTTGTGACCTTTCAACTTTCAGTTTGAGCTAGTGTTGATTTCACATTTCTTCCTATCAGAAGAGAAACATTGTTGTTACAAAGTGTGAACAACTGTGCAAAATATTGACCTGATGTTAGAATTAATGCCAAGGATAAATGTTCATTGATTTGGGGTTTTTTTAGTTCATTTTAAGTTTCAAAACTGGACTATCCAAAGACTGACAAATAAAACCAGAGAGGAAAAAAAAGAAATTAAGTGAAGATTATATCCTTATGTGATAAGAAAATGTCAAACATTAATATTTTGAACAAAAATACAGAAAATTTTTAGCATCTTCTTAAAATTACTATTTTTTTGAGAGTATAGAACATATTTGCAATTTTTTTTTTTTAAATATTATTTTGCTTAGATTAGTCCATTGATTAACATATGCCAGGCATAATTGAGGAATATAAGGCAATAGATTTCCCAATTTTGGATTTTTTTTGGAACTAGATGATCTTTAAGGTCCCTTCCAATCCTAAATATTCTATGATTCTATGATAGCTATTCTTGTGGTGGCATTTGTATTTCTGGCTAGTTCTTACTGGGACATCTGTTTCACGTTAATCCTAAAGTAGTGTATTCCCAAAAATAAGTTAATAAGCAAACTAAATTAATTCTCTCTATAAAGCATTTTCAAAAGAAGTGGGTATGTAGAAAGGAAATGTAGTGCAGAGGACACAGCAATGCTGTTCTTTGTGAGTAAGCAATGGAGGGGAAATTAGAAGGTCGTTGGAACTCTGTGACTTTTTTGGTATTGAGAGAATACAGGCCGTAGGATGTAACTGCAGAAAGCTGTTTATGTGAGTCAGTGGTGAACCTTGAAGTAAAGAGAAATTCATCAAGCTACACCATTCACATGACTTGAGTGAAAACATCTTTAAAAGAATGCCCCATGAAATAATTTAAATATAGCATTCCTCTATACTTTCTGCAGTTACATGTTCAATAAAACAAAAGTAGTTACTATTCCAAAGGATACAGGAAACTGGTGAAAGATATATCCTAAGAAGCCCAGATACTGAAGTCAGAATGGAAGTTATAAGCTAAAGATACACACACGGCAGGAAAGAGACACTGTGTGGTACATGATATTTAATACATTTTACACTCAATAATGACTTATGTGCAAGTTTGATGTATCATATTTAATTGGCTGGAGAAATAATGTTTTTAAACCGGATTTTATTAAATTATATCTGACTTTAGAAGAAAATATTAGTTAAATGCATATAAGCATGTATATTAAAACACATATAAGGATGTGTATTCAAGCATTAAATATATATTTATGGATTTACATATATTTCATAGTATATCAAAGAGGAAGCATCAATCTTGTTCAGTTTCTACTGACTTCACTAAAAATACTTATACTTCTATATAAAGTTGCAATCCTATGCAGCTTTTCAAGTCACAGATTCTGTCAAGAAAGACCTGCTCAGCTGACAGTATTCCAGCTTATAAGGGCAGGTTGCATTAAGCTAAATTACCAGCCTCTTCTTTTTTTTTACCACAATTGTCCATGTTTGTCATCAATAAATAGATCACAATAATAGATCAGTCCTTCCAGCATTCAGAATGGACTACTACATTTTCATGTTATTTGATGTTACTGACATTATTTTAAGACCTATCCTCTTTCCAAAAGGATAAACTCAGATGTTAAACTCACTTGGAGATGCACCGACTAACATGGAGAGCTGCTTCTTGTACAATAGTGATAGGAGCCTTGACCATGGTTTGTGTAATATTCCTTTTCTCATGATTTTTTGGAAATACAACCCAATTTCTAGACAAAAAAAAACACCTCAAAAAAAACCCCAAAACCAAAACCAAAAAAAAAAAACAAAACCCAACCAAAAAAACCAACCCAAACCCCCCCACAAATTCCCCAAAATTATAAGATATTATCTCATCTTAGTTGAGATGAATTAAAAAATCCTAGGAAAGTGTAAGCAGAAATGGTTTTTTGAGTTGCCGTAGCAAAATGTTCATTTTCTAGCTAGGTATTTTGATAATTTATGAAACATTGTAAATACATAGGATGTTTAAATGAGAGAGATATGAGAACATCATATCTTCCAAAATGCTATTTTATCTGAAAGCATGAGTAACTTCTAAAACAAACTTTGAAAGCAATATACACTCATTCTTTAGTTACATACACAGTCTAAAACCTCTATGAAGAATGACATAACTGAGTGACTGAGGATTGTATCTTTCCTACTCCATCTTCCAATAAGGCTCTTTGTACAAATCTTTTAGCATTTATAGGTACTCCACATTGAACGATACAATTTTAGTTGAAATAATGACCCCTAACATCTATTTCAGATGCTTTGAGTTGAGATTGTATTACTTTCCCTGACACTTTACTTTTGGATTTGATTATGAAGGTATATCTCTGCCATATACCTTTTAAAAAGAGCTTCCACTGGGAGACGGTTGGACAGGTTTTGCACTGCTTATATTGTCTCAGTTCTCATTGTTGTATTTTCCAGATACCAAGACAGTCAGACAGGTTTTAGGAACTTCTGTGGGCCTTCACAATCTGTTCCTGGTACAGCTAAAACAACGCAAGAAGAAATTTTATGTAGAAATAATACATTTCTATATTATATTTCACTTTTCTGTTTCCTAACCTCAAAAATTAGCTGAAGAGTGATAGTATGAGGTAAACCCAATGTTTCCAATTGTCCCAGTGTTCTGGAAGGGCTTTTGTGAGTATAAAAGATTCTTTCAGTGACATAAATTACTTAGCTTGTTAAGCTGCATGTTTCAGACAATTTAAAATTGAATGGGATAGTTTATGTTATGTCTCAAGAAGATTCAGAGTAACTAAAGGCTTGAATAAATTATTATTGATATTATGTATGAACTTAAAACAAAAAGTACAATAGCCCTCTGTACTGGTTTTAAAAACCGAGTGGAGAAAAGTTAAGACTGCTCCAGCAGCGCTCTGATAGTGGAGGGGGAAAACAAAGAAAACAAGACTGTGAGAGTTGACAATGTTAGAGTCACAATTTTACTGAGGCAAGACCTCACAAATAACACAGAGAAAAAGGGTTTACCCCCAAAACCAGCAAAGGCAAAATGTTACCTGGCCGCTCCACCCCAGGGCAACACCAAAATGGCTTCTGTTCCCACACTGTGACATGTGGCTCGGGAGAACAAAGAAAGTCCTGTGGCAAACAAGTTTCCACAGATAATGACCTCCCCAAGCCCTGCCTGGCCAGACAAAAACAGCAGGGAACAACGGCAAAGCAAAACCTTGAAGGCTATTTTGTCCAAAAGGATTTTTGCTGCTGAGACACTGGTGTGGGTCCCAGCACGGTGGCAGTAAGGGTGCAGAGGGCTTTTTGTACCCTGCTGTGTGACTGCCTCCAGCACTGGTGCTGCTCCGCTTGGCTCTGCTGGGGTTTGGGCTCCACATGGCTAGGCTGGGACTCGTTCTCTCACGGCTGCTGTTGTGGTGGTACCGGTGGTGGCAGTGGTGCTGTGATGAGTTCTCTCTCCCACTGCTGAGTGGCCTCATGGTCCTGACCCCAAGCCCCTGTCCCTCACTCCATCTCATATAAGCCCAGGAAAAAGAATGCTGGCGCTTCCAAGCACAATATTGCTGTTGTAGAATACAGAGTTTGGTCACACTCACACAGTGATAAACTCTGCCGTCTGTCTCTGTGGGTAGGACACCCTCCTAGATTCCTATGGATCAGAACACAAGGATATACACAAGACTAACAATTATTCTATTGAACAGAGCAGGAAAAGGCTAAATAATCATCATCTGAGAGCTTTGTCTGAAAAGTCCTAATGTACTTTATTTTTAATATTTAATTAGAAAATTATTTCATACTCATGTTGATACTGAAATTAGTTACACATTTATACACTCAAAGCTTGAAGGATACTTTTGCTATCAAACAGTCCTAGTTCCTAAAATTAGCAGTGCTTATGAATTAGACTATTAAAACTGTGGTGTTTTAATACACGCATGTGGCCCTTGCAGGCCTTTAACAGTGAGAACTTAACACATACAGATCATTTGCCTTTTTTAAAATTAAAATCAAGTTTTTGTCATAGTTCTACCACAATGCTTTTTTCTGAACTCATGCTTATCCTGGTGATTTAAAGAAAAAGGTATATAGGTCCTGATTTTTGTTAGTTCTGTGGTATCTTCAGCACTCTCTGTCTCAATGCTGTGGTCAGGATAAATACAAACTTATAAACAGAGGAGTTAGAGAAGATAACCATAAAGAGAAACTGATAAGCTATTCCAGTTTGTGGTATTTTATTTACACAGTTTAATAAAGCAATATGTACTGAGGGAGGACTGGCTCCATATTTTAGCATGTTTTCTTTTGCAGAGAAGTTGTCAGAGAGTTTCACTGACTGGTCTTCCATTTTTCATACTATATTAATTATGCCTTTTGGATTAAGAACTGCTCTTCTGACCACAACTTTGTGGCAAAACCAGATGGAAGAACATGCTCATTTCAATGGATTCGGTCCACCTCCTTTGCCAGAAAGGAGTGTTAACTTCGGTATAGTTTCTGTTTATATCCTATTTAGCATAAGCACAGTGAATGATGAGAAGTTAACCACTCCCTTTGGATGAACAGAGCTTGAATTTGCTAAAAGTTCCATTGCTTGAAATACTCGAATTCTTGTATGTGGTTTGTTTCATAAAGGATGAATTTTGGGAAGCTCTGTATGATGCTAAATCATAGAGAAACCTTTATTTTAAGCCAATTTTTCTCCTTAACCAGATCATTCTTCTTGTAATATGTAGCAGTCCAGCTGTTTTCAGTGTGTGGTTTTATATTGCCTATATCTGACAAGTCCAGATGAAGAGCTGGTTCAGTCCTGTGTCTTGCAAGACCTCTCGCCACACTGTGCCCAAGAGTAGCACTGAGTTCACAGGTTTTGCTTGAGGCAATTAGTAAGACACAGATCTGTGCAAATATGCATGCACATTACTCTAATGCCTGTAGAAGAGTTTTTGGAGAAGGCCCATTGTACTGACTGTTCTTTCTGGAGTATCTTTTTATGTGTAGATTACATGAGGAGAAGAGAACGTATTACACAAGTGAGTCCTTTTATACAGCATGTTTCCCTTTGTGAAGCTTTATCAGTGGAAAAGCTGCAGGCAGCAAAACCAAGATGGCCTGTGACTGATTTTTGAGAAGAGCTTTACACCATTTCCAGCAAAAATGCCATCTCGGCCTTCAGTGGAGGAAATTTTCCTTGGGCAGATGATGTGTAGTAATTTTTGGAGGAGATAATAAATATCCTCCCTTACTAATGCATTCCATTTTATTAGCTAGATCAATATTACTGTAATTTCTAGCCATTAGCATCTCATTGCTGCATAGTACATAAAACTATTTACATTAACACTGATCAAAATTGCAACAGCATATATTAAAATATGAATGACATACAATCAGAATTTTCTGTTTCTACTGCCTCCAGTTATT
Source organism: Tyrannus savana (assembly GCA_013399735.1). Classification (NCBI taxonomy): domain Eukaryota; kingdom Metazoa; phylum Chordata; class Aves; order Passeriformes; family Tyrannidae; genus Tyrannus; species Tyrannus savana. The sequence continues at coordinate 18,694 of VXAW01010363.1, read as the reverse complement.
TGTGACCCCAGATATGAAGTTCAAGTTTACACTTAATAGCACAATTATGTAAATCTGTAATTCTAACACTGAATTACAGCTGGTAATGATCAATAATTATATTTATGTATGATGTGAAGTTAATTCTGCCACCATAGATTAATGTAAACAACAAAATTATTTCTGCAGTCAAGAGCTAACAAATCATCATAAACAAAGAGAACTAAACCAATCTCTTCGGAGCTTAATTCCCCCAGCACAGTAAACAGATTTTTTATTTCTGATGAATGTAAAAGCAGTGATTAAAGAAAACACATCTCTACAAAAATTGCACAATGGCCATATCTGTTAGTACAGTTTGATTTTTTTTTTTTAAAGAATGTTTGAAACAAAGCTTGGAATAAATAAAAATCTATCCAGAGAAATCTGGATAATAATTTTGTTGGAATAGTTCTGGGAGAAAATAAACCCTGAAGAAAAAAGCAGATTAAAACAAAAAGCAGAGTGAGGGATAATCAAACACAGTAGTTTATAACTTTGCAGTTCTTCAGAGTTCATTTACCTGGAATATTGTTCTCTGCTGAAAAGGACAACAAGAATGTATAATGGGACAGAGCAGTCCTTGGAGTAGCTGGGAATTGGCTGGAATAGGTGATACGGAGGAATATTTGTTCTGATTTGTTCACTATTCTTTCAAAAATATAAAAACATGGTTAGAGTAAGAACGTTTTTTGCCTTTTAAAAGCTCAGTCTCAACATTTTTTCACCTTGTCTTTGATCCTTACTCAACGTGCAACAGATTCTGCAAGGGTGTACCACAGAAATACCAAGCACGAGGGAACCTTCTCTTGCCTCTTTGCATGACAAGAACTGGTCTTGTCATACAAAATGAGGCTGCAATGTCACTCAGAACTGCATGATTTTGTCAGTGCTCCAAAACAGGTCTAACACCTAATCTAAATGATCCTGAATCTGGTTAGTTAGAAAGCTGATCCAAGCACACTTATATGCTGATGACTCCCTTACAGAACTGGTTCAAAATTTACCTTGTAAAAGTGGTAAAACCCAGGTAAAGCTGTGGATGGCTAAATAGAATAAACTGTACTTACTCTTCAGGTAAGAAGTGTAAGTATAAGTGGCAACAGTGCAAAAAGCCACTCAGTGTCTGGAGAAGTGTAGTTGAAGGATTCTTAAGGAGGAACAGTGTCTGGCCCGAGTTTCAGTTTCTATTTCTTTTGTAAGTAACACGTTTTCAGAACAACATCATGCAACATGAAGGGAAATGCATTCAAGTGGAGAGAAAATTGGGAAAGTGGGATTGAAAACTCTGAGAAAGGGAAATAATTATAATCTATCTTTAGAAAATCTTAACAAACATTGTTTTGGAGCACAAGCTGAGCTTTCTCTGCAGTGCCAAGTGGCTGTTCCAAAATGGAACAAAGGCTTTTACTGATTCCACTGAGCTTTGTCTCACTCCTTCTCTTTACTCTCTCTCTGATACATGTAATTAATTAATTAATTAATTTTTTAAACATTTATTGCTGCTGTTGGGTCTCTGTATAACCTGAATGAGGCTTATGTTTCTATTAAATGTTTCTCTCTCTGCAGAAGGAGTTCTCATAACAGCTTTTAGTCAAACCCACTAATTTATAGGCTTGAAATAACTGCAAAACCATGGATTCAGTAGGAAGCCTGTGCTGCAGAGACCTGAAGGAATATCAGTTGAATGGCAAGAATGTGTAAGACTTGCTAATATTTTTTAGAGTTTTAATAAGTATGTAGGAATAACAAGGGGCACATAATATTACACTAATTATTTTAATAAATTGGTAATTAATTACAAATAACATAAAATGTGGTTTTGTATTACGCTCTTTTTGGCACTTGAATGATGGAAGAAAGCTGCCAAGTTTGTTACTGGTTTTTTACTTGTTGTCAGACAGTGCCCTAAGTGGGTGTAGGGTTGGCTCACAACTTTTAATTTAATTTTTTAGGCAGTTAAATTCTGCAAGCTGTTGTGAAAAGGAGAAAACTAGGAACTGAATACTGAGGAGGGGACTAAACGACTCTTGTAGCAAGGAAAATTGTTTGAACAAAATAGGAAGAGTTGTAATAATTTCAGTATTATTTTTTTAAAAAGCTCTTCCCTTTCACACTTCTTTTCACTTCCCTTCTAGTTGATATATTTCCTTTTAAATTCTCTTTCTGACTAGGAAAGCTCTTGATAAACAAATAGCAAAACATTATAAAACATTTAACTGTACAATAGAATCAAGCGGGGAATCCAAAGAGATAGAAAACAAGAGAAACATTCTTAAACCTAAATCAAATCTTACAACATCATTAAACCTAATCCAGACACTTCAGAATATATTTAAAGCAGATTCAAACTTTATAAAGGCGGTAAATGGGAAGATAAAAAATTAAACAGGAAAGAAAGAAGAAATCATGAGAGGAAGTCTCTGTGTGGCTCTAGGGTACTGATTTCAAAAATCATTGAGATGACCTTAGTTTCAGTCATGTTTTTATATTCACTAAGCATCTGCAGGACAACCAGATAAACCCTGTGTTGTGGCAAATATTTTACGAAAGATGTGAGAAAAAGCACTGAGAATCATTCAGCATGAAATTTGGCAGAAATAAATGAAGAAAGTCTCTTGTATTTTTTTTATGTATGTCCACAGTAATTTCAAAGAAAAGACAAACCAAAAAACAGGATCAAGTAATTATGCTCAAAATTGACATAATAATCAGACTGTCTTAAAGGATGAGTTTTGTATGGATTTAATACAAGATATTTAGCCAGTTCATTTCAGAGTAATGATTCAGTCTGAAACCTTCTCCCAGTCTGCACTCATCTTGAAATGCCAAAAGAAGGAGCCTGGGAAAGTATGTCTTTAGGGATCTTTTCTTCCCATAAAATCTTCATAAAACTTTTTATCATGTCAATATAATCCAGATCTCTATCTAATTATGCTCATTTAAAGAATCTGTAATGTTTGACTTATTAATTATATGAAAGACTATCAGATAATTCAAGTAGAATTTGTAGTGACCCCACCTAGGACAGAGTTTAAAGCAAAGGACCAGAAAAGAATTTTCCTTTACTGGGTCAACATAAACCATATATGTCTTTCCATGCCCTGTAATATTCCCTGGATACATCTTTGGATGTTTCTTTTCCTGTGGGACTTACTAATTAGTTGGGATGGAACAAGTAGTTGGCTTTTATTTAGTGCTCTGCATGTAGTGAAACAAAGAAGACTGGACTAGAAAATACGTGTATATTTCAGCATGAAAGCTTTTATTAGTGTACCTGATGTAAATAATTTAAAATACCTTCATTGCTGAGCACAGGGCTTCAGAAAACACTCCTAGAAATATGTGACTAGATCAACCATTAAAAAACAAACACGGGTATTAGGATAATAGAAATACCATTTTAATTTAAGCTATGTGTTGGAAGATGGCCGTTAAACTACTTAAGTCATATTTACCATAGTGGAAAATAATGTGAACTACAATACAGAGCATAAGTGCACGTTATAGAATTTTTTCCTATCATACAAATTTGGAAGCTGATAAAAGAAACTTTTAAAGATGCAGAACTAGTATTCAAAAATAACATACTTGAGGGCTAGCCAGAGGCGAAGAGAAAAGTCATAGCTTTGAGTTCACCATTATTGGCCTGTTTTGATACTTCAATCATTGCTTGTGCTCCTATGGAAAAGTGTCACATTCGTGTAAGGTGTCTTGCTATCAAATCATTCAAAGCAAAGAGTCAGAAATATCCTTCCAATGCTTCATGCAAAGAGACATATTGCCAGTGTGATTACAAAATTGTGGTTGTGCTGCAAGTTCTGACCCCTGAATTGCAACACAATTGCAAACTGGAAACTCTTTGGCAGAACATAGCAACCCTCTTAAAATTATACTTGTGAAGACACAAAATTTCTGATCACTTGTAAAATGAAATTCAAAGCACTGTTTATATGAGGGATGTCTCAGAATACTCTGTGTCAGAGTACCACAATGAAAAAGGAAGGCACTGATACTCAAGATAATAAAGGAGAAGGATTATTATGAATACAAGATGTTGTGGAAGGAGTCATCCGGCCCGTTGCTTGTGGGTAACACATAAAAAGACTGCAGTGTCAACTGGTTTGGTTAACTCCAGCAGTAATGGTTTCATTAAGATGATGACATCTCATAAGAAATGCAGAGCATGTATCATCACAGGGCAGCAAGGTTGCTCTCCCACCTCCAATCCTGGTGAGCAGGTGGAAGCACAGTAAGGAAAAAATTAGAACAATTAGAAATTTGATCAGGTCTTGGTCAAGGAAATAATTTCAAAACAAGGATGGATGTATGCTCAGGTTTCAGAAGCACACCCTGAGATATATTTTAAAACTAGTAAGCCCAGCCANAAAAAAAAAAAGGAGTAAGAACTGCTGGGAAAGATGGTAAACAGACCTACAGTAGTAGGTCTGTTTCTCTGTGGAGAAACCAAATCTCTGCCATATAGAAAATCACTCAGTGGAGGTGAAAAACGGGACAGAGCCTCTGTCCACTTCCAGCCCTCTACCTATCTATATATCTGTGCAAGGCCAAGCCATAACCTCTGCGGAGGGACTGTGTACCCTTCCCAAACTGTCCTTGAGTGGAACAGGGTCACAAAAGGGCTGGCTGATACCTGCAGGATGGTTGCATAGCAGGAGTCAGTGCTGGCTGGGACTTTAGGTTTTCTGCAGTCACTCTGAGGAAGAACTTCATAACACAGAACTGTGAGGAGGTCTTCAGTGATTATGTAGAGGAGTCAAACACTGAGAGATTTATTTTGGTGAATTACTTGGTAATAGTATTTGCTCCACACTGGCATTTAACTGATTACAGTTTTCTTTCCATGCTTGGTACCACCTCCTGCAGTTGGAAGGCAGTTCTTCCCACAGTTGTGCACTGTGTTTTGTTCTCTCAGGTGATCACCTAAAAAGTTGTTACACGTCATTGAAATTCATCGGTAAGACTCTGCTTTGCATTAACTTGTTAATTCTTTGTTAGAGGATTCCGCTTTAAGAGGCACATTTTCAATGTGGAGTTAAAATTTGCCCCTTATCTCACTATTACAGTGTCTTTTACTTCTTACTTCACCACCTGCTGTCTTACTTTTGGCAAACAGCAGGTACTCATGCTTGTATTGAAAATAAAAAATACATTGAGGATTGGAGCTGAGGTGTTGATAGGAATGTCTAGGATAAGACATTTGGAAGAGGTATCAGAAAATTAAAGTCAATCCAGCTCTATTAACCATACGAATGAAACTGCCTTTTTAATATATCCTATGGCTTGCTACCATTTGTCTAATATACTCCAGAAAGTATATATATGATTCACTCAAAACTACTTTGGTATCAGTCTTAGAAATCCATATTTAACAACTATTATCACTTGTAAATTACCAATTACTAGCACTGCTAAAATCCCATTTTTACTGTTCATACCATATTACATGTAGCAGTTACATGTAAAACAGCAAAAGATACCTATCAGATTCTTTTAAAATACAAATCTAAATCTTAAGTAATCTTTCCCAAAATATATCCCTCTGTCCAATGCAATTCACATCAATGCCTGATATTTCTAAAGCAGCATTGATATCATCACTTAAAAGCTGTCAAACAATCAAAGAATGACTGGAAAGGAAGAAATCAATTGGAAAAACTATATATTTTCTGCATCTTTGTGTTGAAGACTCACTAACAAAAAAAATATATTTATTACTTTTAAAAAAACCCACAGTGATTTGTTTTGTTTCCTTCAGTTTCCTTAGGCATATCACCTAATCTTGCAATTTCCCAGCACTTCAGAAATCTGACATTTGTGATGCTTTTGTATAGGGAACTGTCAACACTTTATAAGTGAGCTCAGGCTTCAGAAGGGGGGCCTTCAGGGAGGTTGTTTATTTTCTATTTGTTCTAATGCTCCCTCATTGAAAACCTAGAAAGCAAGATTTTTCACAGACATACTCTGAGAAACAGAGGTTTTGGTTTTGTTTTGGTTTGTTTGTGGGGTTTTTTGTTTGTTTGTTTGTTTGTTTGTTTGTTTTTTCCCCCTAGCTATGTCAGAGACCTCCACCCTCCTCAGTGGTAAGCGGGTAAAGTTGATGATCAAATTAAAAGTATCAATAAAGTCTGTAACTGTTACTGCAATATAGTAAATTAATTTACGACTAAGCAAGCAACACTTTCCTTAACTTGTCATTTTACCTTTCTGCCATTAGGATATGTAATGGCATTATCTAAATGACCACTGTTTCTAGAGTAAACCTATCAGATACACATTTTTTCTCTCTTCCTTCACAGTAGCATAGATTGACCAAAATGTTTGTTCTTTTATTAAAAGTTCTATTTTATAGTCTTACTGTATTGTATACATTTGTAAATGCCATGTAAAAAATAATTTTTTACTAAATTATTAATAAATTTACTTTATTTACTAAAGCTTCATTTCAAAGTCACTTTGAACAGCCCATAGTTAATTCATATCCTAACACTCCGATTTTACATAGATAATTACCTTCCTATCTATGTGGCCTGCTTCTTCCTTCTTCAGTAAAGAAACTGAAAGAAATGCTTCACAATTCCAGCTGTTAGCTGCTGTTGCTCGACCCCTTCTACTTGATAAAGAGTCAGTGGTTGATGATCTTACCCTGATCAGCCACAAAAAAACCTGTTGGACTCTAAGATAATGTGTGATCGTTATCATCTAGGAGGTTGAATTTATGATTCAAAAGATGTGATGTTCTTTGCCCTGAGATCCTTCAGAAATTACCCATGCCTATTTTTCACACTATTTTTCTCCTAGAAAAAAAAAAGAGACTGGGCTAAACACTGTGCTAACTTTTAGATGATAATCAACTTAGTGTTTATGTCAAGTTGAATTGATTTTTCCTATGTGTAGGCCAAAACCAGGAACTGTGTAAATATTAGGAGAATCAAAGAAAACAGGGTGAGAAAATGAATTTTGAAGAGTATGCCACTTGTACATCTGAACTGCTGAAAGAAATAGGTAATCAAACTGCTATGGGCAGAAAGTACATTTCTATCTGCCACTGACTGCAAGATTATGTTTCATTCTACTTAACACCTGCCTGCTTCTGAAAAACTCTATATTTGGGGTTCTAGTTTATATTACAAACCATTAGATGCAGAAATAAAATTATTTACTATAAAAGTTCAAAATTACCAGCTGTTGCAGACCATCTGCTTATCAGTCCAGCATAAATGCATCATGATAGAAACATACCCTTTGCAAGGAATCTTCCTGCTAAGGGGTATTCATTTATAAAGTATAGAAAAGACTCATCAAGGACATTAGGAATCATTAATGTTATGACTGCCACAATTAAAATAAAAGCACAATTCTAATAATGAAAGCAGTTTGAAAATCAAGTACAGTTAAATTTGTCTTTAAAAAATGTTGGGGGAAAAAGCTCATAACAAAGGGATAGAAAGCAATAGAATAGGAATATTTAATGTATGCAGATATGTGTTCTCAATGTGTGAATAAGACCAGGTGACTCTATATCATTTCCTCACATAAACAAAAAAGGTAGCGGTGAGAAACTGTTTTGACTATCTAATGTAAGAAATAATACTGAGTAAAATGAGAGGGAATAAACGATAAGATATTGTGGATTTTGGGTTATTGATTACAGCCTCTGTTTAAAGCAGGGTTCCTCCTACTCTGGAGAAAACAATCACATGACAGAGAATCCTTGACAATATTTGTCTACACTTCTAATGCCTTAATCTGCAGTAATATGCATAGTTACTCATATCACACAGTACATAATACTACATATGACCACACAACAATTTAAAGAGTTCCATTACCTTTCAGTGAGGACTTTTATTTGTGATCCCACCCCTTTCAACAACACTTGGGCTGGATGAGGAGGAGGTCCAGCACAAGAAGAGATATTTTTTAATTCCAACAAACCATCTTTGATAATAGTGGAGTTGTCAGAAAAACACTAGAAAGAAAATTAACTTTTTGAGTAAACTCTGGAATACCAGGAGTCCATGGAAATCATGACCACCAGTAGTCTGCAAACCTCCACATGTTAATAAAAGAGGAATACCTTCTATCAGAAATCCCTCCAATGCAGAAATTCCCAGCAAAGAACAAAGACAACTCTGTGTTCTTGGAAACAAGATATTGCTTTGTGTGCAAGTAACTGACGTGGGATGTAGGATTGGAAAAACATAAGAGACTGAAATAATTAGGTTTTTTATTAAAATGTGTTTCTTTGATGCTCAGCTGTATAAAGAGTGGTGTATATGTTTATGTACTATGATTGACTCTTTCTCCTTGTCTCACATGTACATCCATGAGATGCACAGTGCTGTATGTTTTAAATATCTTGGCATAACTGCACTGTGGAAGTTGAACTTCAAGGTCCTGTGGATTGGTCACTTACATTTTCCAGTTGGATTTGGCTCAAAACCCTTGTAATCAGTTCAGAACTAAACAGTCCTCTGACCAAATTGAGAAAAGTGTTATTCCCTCCCTCCAACACATTTAAATTGCAACTGGCTTTAGGACCTCACAGATTGTCTTTGGGATCCCTTCCACTTTCAAGCAAATATTAAAATGCACAAAACATTTAGAAGCAGTTTAACTTTTATTATTTTGCTTTTCACTTCTTTCCAACATTTGCCCATATTAATTCAAAATATATCCTTTATTTCTACACTTCAGATTTTTTTTTTTTTTTTACTTTCCCTTGCTTCTGTACCTCTTCTCTAACACTTTCCACCATCCAGTTCTATTTTTTTTTCTATTAGCTTTTTTCCTCTATTTCACATCATTTCCCAAGACAACAGCTCTATGCTCTTGGATCTTCTAATTTTTATTTTACCCTCTCAGTGCTTTACTGTCTGTTCCCAGTTTTCTTCTCCTCTTCTGTAGGATATTGAATAAGCAGTATGTATTTTTAATACCATACAGAAGAGAACATCCTTCGAGAGGCAAAGATAATGTAAGATTATATGCAAATAGGAAAGTTATGACAGAAACAAAATTAAAGGAACTCAGTATGTGGGTGAATCAGATAGATTTCAAGGTTTCGTTCTTTTTTATTACTCTTTGAAAAATTTTCTTTTCTTTTTTTTTT